>OZ012659.1:29772498-30318927 GCA_963942545.1 Oxycera nigricornis | reverse complement strand
CATCAACTAAAATTACTTGAAATATTAAAAATACTTGACGCATTCTTAAAACCATCTAATTAGTTTATCTATTCAAAGCTTCATACAAATGGGTGCCAGCTCCCTTCGAACACGTGAAATATGTACACTCATTGGGCATATCTACAAAAAAAAAAACCGAAAATGTTTTTTGCATTCTAGAAAGACCAAAGCTACTTTAAGATAAAGATTGTAACGTCTTCAAGCTTGAAAAATAGTTTGCTTACTTAAACCTTAATACAAAGGGGTGGCAAGCTCAATTTGGAATTCATTGCGAAAATACGCTCAATTTGCATCAATTAAAAAGTTAAATATACTTGGCTAATTTTTCAAAGCACAAAAGTTCCCCCAAATAAAGATGTTCGCTTTTTAACCCTTAAAAACTAATTTTTATGCTGAAAACTTGGCACCAAATCGTGGCAAGCTTCTTTGATCAGATTCAACAGAGCTCATTTGGTGCTACCAAAAATATTTGACAAATTTGGCGCATTCCTAAAAGCTTGAAACTTTCTTGAAATCAAGATTTAGGCGTTTAAGCTAGAAAAAAGAAGTTTATCTCGTTTGATACAAAGCAGAAGTAAGTCAGGCATTATCGCTGATATCGATTCTTGTCTTGTAGATTTAAGTGTGGGCAATTATTGAAAACTGATGGAGAGAGTCATTTAAAGGAGATGAGGGTGGTTTAAGTTGGTATAAATCCGGCATGCTGAGATGCAGGAGCTGATTAATATTTTTTGAAGATTTCCACCTTCCAATGTTGAAGAAAGTCCCTCTTTGATCACACAACCATGCCAATGTGTCAATAATTCATTTGGTCTATTCATTCAGGAAACCAACGCTATAAAATTCACTATGACTAATTCAGTTTTCATTAACGCAGTATGAGAAATTGCGCAGAGGTAGCTAAAACTAGATTTGCTCATGCTAGAGGAGATGAAGAAAAGTACACCAAAATTAGTGAAAAAAATAAATCAGTTCATTTTTTCAGTTGTTTTTTAAATTAAATTTTCTAATAGTTCAGCAGTTAGTTAGTTTTCGTATATAGAGCAATTAAATTGACTTTTTATGATTAGTTTTTATTTCAAGCGGGAAAAATAAATTCAATATTTCTTATCCTGTGCAAAGTGCTTTTTGTGTTTTAATGTCTTAATAGTATCATCTGTTTGCTTGCTAGATTTTGATATTTCCATGCTATCATGTAACATTTATTGAAGCAATAAGACAGCAAATTATTTCTCTTGAGTGATTAAGTACCAACACGTGCATGTTACAACCATGTTTGGTACTTCGCAGAAATGGTATCCCGTTTCCAGCTTCATTAGAATCTTTTATTATCCACCTAGATGAACTCCAGCACTTTTATTGTGAATGTTTTTATGCCTACCTTAACTGAAATTTTTTTGAAATAAATCATCCAGTAAACGATACACGATTACAATCTTTGAACACCTCAAGCCATACAATGATCGCCATCTTTATAAAGATTTCATGTGCACATTAAATTACATACAATATGCTCGTGCACGTTCCGATTGATGGAGTGTTAGTGCTGTAGTCAGCCTTGACCCATTTTGAATCTGGGTGTTAACATAGTCTTATAGTTCATATAGACATGTTCACATATAAGTATGTGGATACAATTTTGCCTTACAAACGTTGATTTAAGATTACTTAGAATTCCACTTGAGTGGAAACTCGATAAATGTGAACGAACCGGACCTCGATGGTCCATGCGTCGTAGGGGACAAGAATTCCAAGTGGTAATTGTTTAAAAATATAATTTCTTTCATTTTCATTTTCATTCAGAGCAAATGATGAGATTCTAAACTCCAAAATACTACAAAGATTGAATCCAATGTAGGTACGTTGCCAATAGTTCTACTACAATCTAAACATAAAATATCTTTTTCACTAGGGTAGTTCAATAGTTCCATTTTTGAATTGGCACTTTATTTATTCAAGTACGACAATCAAAATTGTTTTATTGAGCACAATGCCCATAAAGGATTTCACTTGACTTTCATCCACCATTTGCCAGTTCCAGTCACAGTAAATTTAATGCTTGACGACACACGACAAAACGTAAACACAGAACGAATCTACAATACACCTTTTACTTTTCTAAATTGCCAAACTCTCCTACGATCCCAAGCAACCAATTCGATTAAGCAATGGATTTCTTAAGAAGGAATATCGACCGTGGCAAAATAAGGAACATTCAACTTTTCTTGAGTGGCTTTTGGCGTCGAAATGATTGAATCTCACATTGCGTCGTATGCATGTTTCTTGTTTTTCAGTCCCAACTATTTTAATGAGATTCTACGAGTACATAGCTTGCTTAAATATTTAGATCTTAATATATGCATGTAAACCTTATAACGACGTCAAAAGTTATCCTTCGATGGTGAACTTTGAAGTGTTTGATTGAGGGTTCATAATTTATGAACTTCAATTTTGCTCTATTCGAACTTTGCAAAATCACAAATCTCTTGATGGGCGCAAATTTCACATAATGTATTGTCTTCATTTTATATGATACTCGAATATTTTCAGCAGCATAGCTGGGATAATTGCCTGGTTAGTAATTTACAAGAGTCATTTAGACTGGTTTCTATTCAGGAAATAATTCATAACTCATATTGCACTTATTGCTAGATCAGCATGAATCCAACTAGATTCTCAAACAACAGTCAAAATTCTTCAAAATCGCATATCTTCCTGATTCAAGAAATCATTCCCTGTAAATTTTATTTGCTTCGCATAGTTGACAACAATAGTTGGGAACACTAAGGAAAGATTCATATTAGGCAAATTTACATAAAATGCTAGACAATTTTTTGTAGGTAATTTGGCCCACGTTGGGCGCTTAATATTTTTTCGGTTTGTTAATTAATTTTGTTAATTTGAATTAGTTCAGTTGAAAGCATGAAAACAATTCAGACTAAATACAAATCAGTTGAACGAAAATAGCCCCTTGCATATTATATAAAACTATTATCCCATTTAGAGCGCCTTCCTGATAGAAAAAATTTGATAAAATGCAGCGTATTCCCAGAATAATTCCAAAGATTTCAGATAATGTTTCATTGAAGTTTACAAGCCAATAAATACTAAAACCAGTGAGGAAAGTTTATCCCCCACAAACCATCGAATATATTTTTCAAAAATGTCATGTTTCACATTGAAAACAATACACAAACTGTTTGTGTTGGAATTTGTACGTTTTTCCAACGGAAACGTGAAGAGGGTAGGCACATATCAAAGTTTTCAATGATGTTTTCGAAATTGAACATTTTTGAATGTCAGCTAGCTGTCAATCAATGTTAAGTTGAACGACTCGAGCAAAAGTTTCATTTTCTCCTGAATGGTATTGTGTTGTTGTGTGGGCACTCAGTCTAGATTTTCAATATCTATTTAAATGAAAACGTTGGGGTTGAAAATGTGAACTGGTACAACCCAACATTTTCATATAAGGTCTATTATCTTTGGATACGGATAGTCTTTGTGTGTTCTTTAGACAATGCCGTCTGGCCGTCTCGTCTTTGGAATCTACGAATTTTGGAAGCTATATGACCTTCATTGGGTAATTTGAAACTACAGCATAGATGATCACATTTGTTGCCTACACCTAGTAGGCCTCAATTCCTAATGTCAAGGATACAGAAACAAGAATGTTTAAACGTAGATAAATAGTCTCTGAATGAGTAGCATTTTTTCTGGACAAACGCTACCGCCCTCTTCACCATTTAAAATAACGGTAGTTAAAGCAGAAACAATTCGTGAAAATTTAACAATTTTTCCTCAATCAAAAGAAAAGGTTAAAAGGGCTCGCAAAAACATGAAAAGGCATCATTAAAACAGCAGGCAAAATCACAAAAAATTATATAAAACACGAAATTCTTATTCCGACGTAGCAATGTGTGCATAAATTGGCTCGACCTGACTGCATTAAACCAACATATTACATGATAGATGTCAAAGTACCCAAATCAGGATTCAAAACATGCTTCGAACCAGAATTTGTAATTTTTCAACATGGAAAAAGTTGCGCTACAAAATTGCAGACCATGCTGATGCCGAAATGGACGGTGGTGCATTCAAAAAATCTGTCGAAGATACTGTGAAGCAGATCAAAACTTGTATAATTCCTACCTCATCATGAATGTGAACATCTGCATCCATACAGATTTTATATGAAAGCTGCTGATGCTGCGAAAAATCCAAAAGGTGGCTTTATGGGGAGCTTAGAACGGTGGTAATACAATGAACAATGTAAGTTTTAGAAGCAAAGTAAGGAAATTATTAAAAGAAACAGACATAAAAATAAGTTCTAGAAAGAATCCTTTAGGAGAACCGGAACCTAAAGTAGACGAGTTAGGGAGGTAAGTTTTAAATGCCAAATAACAAGGAAGATATAAAAGCGTATGATGATGTCCAAGACATGATTCTGGTGCCATCTAGCATTTAAAGCTTGAAGCCAAAATAGTGTCTCAGGGATACTCATTTGAAATCAATAAAAAAAAATTCAATCGAAAATAATTTGTGATTGTAAAAAAACGAGTTCTGCAAATAATTGAAGGATACGAATGTGTTCAGAATGAATTTGACGAAACCTGGCGATGTGCCATTTTGGTTGGCTTATGGAGGAGTTTTTGGATCGCCTTGGTCACGTCGGAACGTTCTTTATTCGAATTTTGACAACAGTTGATCGTTGCGCGTGATTATAGTGTGAAAAGCAATTATAACCATTTCTCAGGGAGACGAGATGGCGATCAGGGTATTGGTGTAGTTCTGAACTCCTGATCACCATCGTATTTAACAATCCATGCTTTTCCCAAAATACGGTCTAACAAATGATGAAGGCAATGGTAGTTTATGCAACGTTAATTGGTTGGCATTGAAAAAGGATTACCAGGAGTCAAATCCGATTCTAGAGAATTGACCGCCTTTCGACGTGGAAAAGTATCGGGAGTAATATGAGATTAATGTGCACGAATCTGTATCAAGCCCAATTTGAAATTTGCTTTACAACCCGATCTTTGGCAACTACCGTCGTAAACAGTCCTCTAGTTTCCAAGAGGCCGATTTAACTCGTTTGCATGACATTTTCACTACCATTTCGGGACTGAACATCCTTGAAGTTGTTAAAACGTAAGTATTGTGAACTGCAACTTTGATTTTAAAAATTCAAATCATTACAAATGTCGCCCAACGTGATGTTTAGTTGCTGAAGATCATCGTTTGGAAATTAAACGTCGCAAATAGTTAATATGTTTGAAAAACTTAAAAATAAATAAACAGTCTTGATCAACAAATTTGTGAAGGCATCTGCAAGAACCGTTTTCTATATTCACACGCTTTTATTAGCATGCACGCATGTAAATTTTAAAATTAATTTTAAACAAATCTAGCGAACTGATTTTCACCCACTTCTAATGGTCGTATCACTGCACCCCTTCTGTTGAACCTAGTGCAGCAGTTATCTGTCAAAAATAGAAGCGATTGGCTGCAAAGTCGTAGCTTATGCCAACGATATTGCAATAGCAATATCGGAAAAATTTGACTAAACTTTGCCCTAGGTATTCTTACCAAATGGAGAAAAGAGTGCGGTCTAAAGATTAATCCGAAGAAGACGGAATTTATGTTCTTCACAAGAAGGTACAAAATTCTCCGATTTGTCCCACCTAAACTTGATGAGATAAGTCTCATCAGGTCAAATATTTAGGTCTAATTTTGGACTCTAACTCGCATGGAAAGCGAACATAGCAGAAAGAGCGCGCAAAGCTGCATGTGTAATCTACTGCTGCAAAAGAGCTATTGGGAAAAGGTGGGGATTGACACCCAAAATTGTATCATGACTCTATACGGCGATAGTGGAACCAATCCTTCTGTATGTCGCAGTTATTTGGTGGCCTGCTATGGCGAAATCATCAAATGTAAACCTGATAAACAAGGTCAGAAAGATTGCAACTATTGCAATCACCGGGACTCTGCGGACTACTCCAACAAAAGCATTATTTATGCTATTAAATTGGCTTCCGACAGAGATACTTACGAGACAGCAGGCCAAGTGCTTTCGATTGAAAGCTCTGCATCTCTGGCATGAGAAGAACATTGGTTACTCCATAATACTACGGAGGGATGGACCAACGTCATGGAAAGTGGACCTTACTTCTTCGATTCCCTGTTTTCACCATGGTTTCAGGCCAGTCATCCCTACTCGGGATGACTGGACCACAGAAAGAGGTGGGAAACAGGAATCGGTCGCCATCTACACTGATAGATCAAAAATGGATGGAAGAGTTCGCTGTGGCGTGTTCTCAGAACAGCTAGATCTGAAACTATTCTTCCGATTACCAGATCTCTGCAGCATCTTTTAGGCAGAGGTCATTGCTATTTATAAGGCAGTAGACTGACTAAGAAATCAAAAAAATTCCATAAGAAATTTTAATAGCTTTTCTGACAGTCAAGCTGCTATCCAATCACTATCCAGCGTGCATACCTCATCTAAAATTGCTATGGAATGCCACTCACAACTGAACGTGACGTCTCTTCACTATGAAGTAATTCTCTGCTGGGTACCGGGGCATAGTGATATACCTGAAAACTGCGAAGCAGATGCCCTAGCGAGAGCTGGCACCAAGCTTCAGGAGTATACAATTACCCCCGAAGTCGGTCAATCTCTAGCCTCCATAATGCTAGGATTTAAGCAGTACTACGTGGAGGCTGCGAATAGCGCCTGGCTGCTCGAAGAAAGCTGAAGCACAATCAGGCAAACTTGGCACGCAATGTGCTCCAAGCGCACCAAGCGGCTCCTCAATATAAGCCGCGAAACCCTGAGTTCCGTCGTTTCCGTACTGACGGGACACTGTCTGATCGGCAGACACGCACAAAGATTGGGTGTCCCATTCAATGATTTCTGCCGAAGTTGCAGATCAGAGGAAGAGGAAGAAGCAAACAAACACTTTCTGTGCGAATGCCCAGCACTGTCCAGGAAGCGCACGCAAACCGTCGGCACGCTCTTCCTGGACAACCACACGGAAGCAGCTGATTTAGGCATTGGCTGCATAGCCGGCTTCATACGAGAATCTGGATGGTTCCCGTCATCCCGCAGGTTCTAGTGTTGCCCTTATCTTCTATGGATACTACTACAATGGGCCTATCGTGGCCTAAGTGGGCCACCTTTGGATAAAAGGGGCTGCCACTACAACCAACCAACCAAAGATCGTATCAAGCTGAATTTTTGTAAACTTATACAACTTTGGCGACAATACAAGATTATGCATCAAACTTGTGTAGTGATATAGAAGGAAGGAGGACATAGGAGCTATAGCCATAGTTCAAATTCAGGCCCAGTGTCAGAATCTTTCAAACATTTTCGTTTTCTAGCATCTTACTTTCTTCTTTACGCTTTTCATATCCAGCGTGAATTTCCTGGATAAATAGATAGAGCACTCAAAAAGCTGCATCTTGAAAGTAATATTTGAAAATAAGGTTTTCATAAGGTTACTTAGTAAGAATTAACTGAGACGATGTCTCGCCCAACAAATCCGCCCATTTCATGAAAGAGCAGCATACAAATTCAAATATTGCAAAACAATTAATTTCATTAAGATGAACATGAAGTAACGATGCCATACAAAAGATATCACACTCACGGAAAGAACAGTATCAGCACTGTGCTAGCAAAGTAAACAGAACAGACACACCTGATATCAAAACAAACAATAACATTACATATCAGTACTTCGGGATCACACTTATCATTCACATAACTCTATAAATCATTGTGGCCTCGAAAACTACACACATGAACAATTTATATCTTTATTTCTAGTGACACCCGAATTTGGTGGTATTATCTGATTTTCCGATAAAAAATACGACGAAAGAAAAGAAAACGAAACAAGTTCAAGGCTGCAAACAGCACATGGGACACTTTGAAAACTAGATAAATACATCTGCATTTGAACGTTAGATGGATAGATAGATCTGCACAAAAGATGAATCGGCATCAATTGAAATCAAATGACTGAGTTCTATTTGAAGTAAACAAATGTTCTATTATTGGAAGGACTTAGCATCCAATCACATGACCTGATGCATTCCATTGGCGCGACTAATTGGCGTTAATCAAAAGGTCATGAGTATATTTTCAATAGATTGGGACATTGAAGCGGCAGAAGCACACAAATTGATTGGCAGCAAGTATCTGCAAGAGTGGACATTGATCAGGTGACAGGTGTTGAACTAAAGGACAATTGATTGCGAATTGACCCAGGTGAAAAATATTGCAACTCCGAAACATTTAAATAAGCTAATAGGTTCGATGATCGATAAATCAAAAAGAATTATTAAAAACACACATATAAAATTAAGATCCACGAATAGTCAGCAAATACTCTGATGTTAATAGTCCTTTATTGAAAATACTAACAAATTCCCTGTATAACATCTAAGCGATCCTTTTCAAGAACTTGTGATCATGTCTAAGATGGTCTTCGGGAATGATGATCATTGATCATCAAATACAGACTATGAATCCTAGTAGGAGGTGAGCCATTTTAAAAAAAACCTTAGATCTAAATGAAATCCACAAAAGCCTTCGAAGCATCAACCAACAATGATATTGACGGTTTTTTTTAGAAAGGCTTGATGCAACGCAAATACGACATTGAAATCGACAAGAGACACTTGAGCGGATCAAGTACAACGCTTGATCCTGATCTTTAAGAATAGTTCGATTTATAATGTAACAGATGCGAGCGAGGGTCATTGATTAAATTTAGAGTGCAAATTTTGATGGCATTGAAGAAGCCGATTATTTGATAGTAGAGTTGTATAACGGTTTTCTGAATATATGCAGTTTGCCTTGATTTCACGGGGAAACAATGGGAAACTATGTGGATGTTTGTTTTGGAAACACTGAAGTTCCAACAGGCAAAAGTTTCTGTACATATTCGAAATTGATAGGACTATTGATCCTGACAAACAGCTATTCCGAAACTTCAAACAGGACGTACAGGTGATTTTTGCATATAAATGTACTTTGAATTCATGAAGGACTTTGTGTATGATACTCTGACTGGACTGATTGCTTCATAGATGTTTGAGGATGACAAGTTTAACATTGAACAAATTCGTCGAATGAATCAAGATTGTATCTTGGCAACAAGGCTGTAGAAACCAAGTGGTACTTACCAATGCTTTGGACGCATCCCGATTGATATTCCTTAGTGGCGCTTTAACGTCCGGACATTTTTCAAACATAAGGACCCGTTCGGCGACGGAGCCTCGCGTTAAAAATGGCCTAACTGGATTTAAATGATTAGTCCTTGTCACATGCATGCTACTAGTATGATTGGTATTATTACTATTCTGTTTAGCCTCAGGATGCGGTACCGCGTCGTTCTTCGGCCGGAGCTTCAGTTTGGCGGGGGCTGGCGCGGGCGACATGCTGTCGGTCGTTTTGAATTGCGATATTAACTGGGATTGTTGGGTAGCTGCTGGTGAATTGTCTGTTGCGGATGGTGCAGTCGTTGTGGTAATTGTTATAGCTGTCGGTAGCTGCCGCGGCGAATCATTACTCCAAGTAGTCAAATTTGGCTGATTTGGCGCTGCTGTTGAGGCAGGCTGGGCTGGGGTCGTGGTGGACGCGGTTGCGGTCGTTGCTGGCGAAAGAGCTGACGCTTGCGGGGGATTTGTTGAAGCCACCGTGGAGCCTGATTGCGAGAACTTCACCGAACCGATTAGTGCTGCGGTCGAGACGTCCGGCCTACTCCAATTGTTCTTACTACTGAAATTGCGATCCGATATCGACACGGCCGCACTGGCTGCCGTCTTCTTATCGTTCAAGGTAGATGTGATCACTTCCGGAAGTTTGCTGCGCGGATTGTTTTGTATCTTGCGATGCGTTAGACTGTGGTCATTGTTATTTAACACGATGCCCGTTTTGAGTGCGTTAATGAGCCGTTCTTCCTCGCGGGACACTTCGTCCAAGAGGTCGGCCGAAGTCGACGACGAACTTTTGCCCGAATGATCGGGCGCTTTAATTATCTTAATCGGATTGTAGTCGTCACAACTATTTGTTGTTTTATTAATACCACCATTTTTAATTATAGCACCACCGCTTACACCGACACTTGCGCCGATCCCGCCACCAACACTGCCAGCACTACTGCTGCCGATAGTGCTCGCGGACGCGACCGCGTTCCCGCTCGGGCCGTGCGCGAGCCGATTTTTCAACGGCCACGACGGTTGGTGATTTATCAAATTGGCAGGTTTGGCGGGCGTTTGGGGCTTTCGCGTGTTCGACGATAACGGACTTACACTTACACTATTAGTACTATTGTTTAACCCTTTTGCAGATACGATACTATTCGACGAATCAATCACGTCGCCCGGCCCCGATTGCGATCCCGAGGACGCGACGACAGGCGATGGAAGCGCAGAAGTCGGAGATGCCGATTTCTGATTAGTCTTGGTTTCGCTAGTTTTTGGCAACTGCTTCCCTGCGCCGATGGTGTCCAGGAGCACGTCGGGAACGCTCTTGCTCAACTGGCTGGCGGTGGATTCTGGTGGAGAGGCAGACAGGGATGCCGCTGATGACGAAAATAGAGCCGATGACGTTTGTGCCGCTGCTGCTGAGCTCTTTTTCGCTGACTGTGAAGACTCTATTTTCGGCTGCGTCCCACTCGGATCGCCAATAGGGCCATTACTACTTATCGTCGTCAGCTTTTGGTAGTCCGGCTTGGAAGGTGCCGGCGCGCTGCGCACCAAAAAGTTCGGTTTGACGTAGCCAGTGGGGCTGGCGCTTCCTTCGAACTTTCTCAGGGCATCTTTGATGGTGCCGGACGCTAGGCCTGTGGCCGCTGCGGACTTCCGAGCCGCTTGCTGCCGCGCCTTGTCCTCGTTCACGAACGAGCTGACCAGCTTCTCCAGGTTGTTGTTCGACATGTCGGGCGATTCCGCCAGAAATCCCACATCCAGATTGCTCCTCGACGAAGGACTCAACACTTTGCCGAACGCCTCGCTTGCGGCCGTGTGGCAATTCAGTATTTCAGTTGGGGCCAGACCACGTGCTTTCCATGTTTGGTAGATAGCCTCAGCATGGTCCGATATTTGCTTCGCGATCGTCGCGATATCCTCGTCCGATTCCAGGAAGTTCGAGGACTGGTCGATCGCTGCCGAGTGATGGATTAAGGTTTTGGCCGACGACGACTTTATAGACTTCGATGTTGATGTTTTTGTTGATGAAGAAGATGATGATGCTCGCACTTGTTGTTGCTTAGCAGTAGTTGCCATGACGATCCCAGCAAGGTGAAAAGTGAAATGACGATGTCGAGCGCAACGAAAACGAATCCACCAGTCCGGTACGCTTGATGCGGCCTATTTTGCAAGGTTTGCACAAAAAGTCTCTTGAAGAATAACGAGGTCGAAGTCGAAGTCAATGAAAGTAGCTCGTGATCAGGACCCTATTAGCACACTTCAGTTTGGGACAGATTCTATCCAAGCAGGACATGGATTCCTTCGCACTATCACTTCAATTGTGTTTAACCTAGTTTTTCGTAAGGCTGACAACAATCTTACATATTTATGGCACTTGTATAACTTATTAATCTTACTTCCTGATTTTTAGATCTCCGAACTATTTTTATTATCGTTTTGTCGTCTGGTTTGTTCGCATTCGATTTGTTTGAATCACTTCTCAACTTTATCTTTTTGATACTTCGTTTGAAAATTGCTGTGCGTGATTTTGAATTGGGAAAATTTGTCAATTATGAACAATATTTACAGGATATGTTACAGGAGCTTCACATCTAAATTACTTCAAGTTATTTACTATTTTTTGGTTAGTTTAGGTACGGATTAGATTTGAATACACTTGGCAAACTGTTAATAAAAATGATGTAGGTAAGCAAATGTAAAGATCAATAATGTAAGCCCTGACACAAGTGCTAATGAAGAATGATGAGGTAAAAATTATAAAGGATTATTCGTTACGTGTAATTACACATTAGTCGTAATTATCAATTGATTGATAACAAGGATGCGCAGAGAGAATTCAGAGAGTAGCATTGGCTGGACGAGCATGTGTTGGCAATCTTTGGTTTGGTTTCATCTTCCGGTATCGATTACAAGGGAACTTCTACTATTTTCCGTTGAATTGGGTCACTCAGAAAATAGTGACTAATAAACGCGAACAAATCACTTGCCACGATCCCCACTGAATCCTTTGGAAACTTTTCAAAAACAATCACACTGATTCGCACAAACTTTTTTCTCGTGAAAAAAATTTCGCTGCGTTAATTATTGTACATTTTTTCCTTTTAACACAATAACACCACATCGCAATGCTACACAAAGTAAACAAAGTTATCCGTTGACATTATTTCGGAAAAACATATCGAGCGTATTTAATAACAATAGACGGCACTGAAGCGGGGAAAGAACAACATTGTTAGCCACAAAGAAAACTCGCGAAAATTATCCAAGGGTGTAGTTTCAGGAAAACCGTAATGAATATCGCAGCTTCTCCCGAGAATTTCGAAATGAATTGCTATCTGCGTTGTGGTGTTCGTCGTCGCTTTTCACTTTCCCGCTACGAACGTTTTCCTGGCTTTCCCACACGAGCATCGAACACTTTTCTCTGGTCGTTTCATAACTGAATTCGAGCGATTATCAATCGAAATTTGTTCGGTTGGCGTATTGGTAATACTGTTTCACCAGAAATTCTCTAACATTGCTACATTTTCCTGAATCCTACATTATCTTTTCCCACGTACACTGAGGAAAATCGTGTGCCCAAAATATCCGGCATGTCGGCCCAAATGCGTTGGGGAATGGATCACGACGCATGCGTTTTTGGTGGATTCTAAAATAAAATCGATCGACCACGATGGGCGATGCAGCTGTCGACGTTTTGGTGTTGGTGTCTCTTCAACAACGAGGATCACATCATTTTGGGGTGGCTAAAATTAGACAACACCATTTCGCGTATCGTCGAAATCTCGCAATACCCTGTTTAATGTCGAAAGATGGACCGCATTTTCTAAGCTCAGTCAAACAATCATGTACAGCTGAAAAAGGAAAAGAAATTGATTAAAATAAGGCAATTGTAAAAGCAACAGAAATTAAATTGGCATAATTATTGTTTTGCGAACAATGATCAAGTAGATTTACTGCATGCTTAATAACATAATTACTTTTTTCAAATGAAATTTCTTCAAACAATTTGTTACAACTATTAAGCGAATTCGATTTGGTTATGGGCCTGTAAAATGTCATTAAAAATACTATTCTAATTTTTTTCTTCATTTCATCAAACGTCTTCTTAGATACACTTATTTATACAAGGTATATAAATTCTTCAATTGAATCAATGGCTTCATTCATTACTTCCCAAAACTATTTTATGAGTGCCAAACGCTATAAATTCATAATTTTTGTGGCTATATCAGATGGTCTACGCTATTGTTGAGATTCCAAAGGTTCCAAAGTAAAACGGTTTCAAAATAAGTTTCTTTTTGCGGATTGAAATTTGGTCCAAAAGTAGCAGTGATTGCAAATATCAAGCGAGCAGCAGCAAATGGTTAGTGAAAAATACCAAATGAAAGCAGAATATAGAAAAATTTTAGTTCAATGATTTCAAGATTTGAGTATGACCACTCCTAGTGCACGAATTTTGTGGAAAAAGTGTAATCGCTATCAAATTTGCTTTAAATTTTCATCGCGTAGAAATTTTGTCCAAATTTTTGCATAGACATGAAAAAATATAAACGAAGCATTTTACGTACATTTAATTGACTTCAAATTTGTCGGGGATGTAAGGCTGTAAGAAAGGCACATACAAATTCAAGTCATCAAGGAGCGATTCATTACAACTAACTAATTGAAAACATAGGAGTTCCATCAGTGGCGGCTCTACCTTTGGGACTAGTGGGGCTCAGCCCCACCACTTATTGATGAGCCTTTATTAGTGGAAATGTAATAAAATATCATTATAGATTTCAATATGGTTTTCATAGTTTAATTTCATTTGAAAATATAATGTAGGATTTTTTTCGCCCATGCTGTAGGTTACTTTCACAAAGTCTTCTTACCACGCACTGTAGAACAATTTGTTTTTCTCTTCGACTCGCTTCGTTGTGCCTGCACCGAGTAAAAGCTGAGAGTAAAATTCAAACTTATTTTCTCTTTGACAATTTTCCACCTTTACTACGAGGAAAGGGCTACATGAATTTTGTCCCGAAAAAGAGTATTTCGATTTGAATGGTTGCGTGAATTCTATGCTGAAGCGGCGGGATTGTGCGTGTTTGAAATAACATGTATATACGTCGTGGACGGGCTAATCTTATGCAGCCCGTTCAGTGCTTCGACAACGTTTAGTCTTGGCATGTCTGGATAATACTTTTGAGCAGGCATGAGCAACATTTTCTTACGACGGGCCGAAGAGGGTGAAGGTGATGACTGTTAATGCAAAAGTAGTGTCATCAGTGTAGTGCATGTTATTAGTACTTAGTGCGCCTTCGTATCGTTTGGTATTTTTTAAAGTTTTGTAGTGCTTAAAGTTTGTTTCAGAAAAGGGTTTTTCAGGTTATGCTATTTATGATTTTTCATAAGTAAATAAATAACAAAATTTTCCTTGCATGTGTTAAAGCTTTAAATGTTATTAAAAACACGACAATAGGAGTATATATTTGATTGCCAGCGAATCTAATTTTGGGGAAACCAATCACTTAAAATCGGTTAACGCTCTACATGTGGTACCTCTTGGGTGGAGTGGAAACTCACATAAGAACGTATATTGGTGATAGAAAAATTCCTACCAGTAGCCCCACCATACTTAACTCCGACGAGCCGCCACTGAGTTCCATAATATTCCGGAAGCACGGATGTCCTGCGCATTGCTTGGTAACAACTTGTATTTTTTTTATAGCAGCATCAAAACGAGAACTGTTTTGGTGAGTTTGCAGACCTTCTAGCAAAGTTCTGACTGATGAATCTGGTGGTGTTATGGGCTGCACAATCTTGATTACGAACAAGAACTGATATAATATAGTCTAGAAGAAGTAGTATAGTGATATAACCCAACCAAAAGTCGTGAGTAATAGATCCAGTAGGAGTGCGAATGTGTGATCATCGCGCCACTGTCAATTCAAAATTACTACGTCCTTGCAGAAAGCTAAGGGATACCGGGTCCTGGCACTAGCGGGATTTGTTGTTTTGTCTAGAAGTGATATGGTGTGTGGATGGAGAAAAAGTCATGACATCTCGTAAAGGAAGGTCGGATTCTCTGTTCGCGTTGTTGTGTTTGGTCCATAAACAAGTCCTTAGGTAACCTAATATATATATTGAAATTTTTAAATATCGGTCATTGTTTTAGGATGTAATTTTGAAATACGACATAAACCAAAAACAAAACGTAGAGTACTTGATCATAGTTAATAATGAAAGAACATTATCGGATTTTCTCAAACGTCGCCCTACACGTTCATATATTTTTTATGTATTTTTCATAAAATTAATAGAAATCTTTTTATTTCCAAGTGCGTTTCAATGAGATTGGTCCTTGAAAAATTTTTTTTTGTGTTGCCTTAACAACATTAAATCTAAACAATAAACAGAAGTTTTTGTTTACCGATTCTTATCGTCTGGGAAGTACTATGTCCTAAAATTTAAATACGGAGAGTTACTAAATTTTGATGGAGAGTGATTGAAGGAAACGGAGGTGGTTTTAGTCGGTAGAAATCCGACATGCCGAAAGGCAGGAGCTGATCGGTATCTTTTGAAGATTTCCACCTCCAAACGTTGAAAAAAAACATTACGCCAAAAGAAGATGTAATGGAAAAAAATCTATCGATGATTATTGCCTCAAAAATATTGAAATCTTTCAGAATTAACAGGCTTTTGTTAGAAAGACCACGTAATAGTTTAGGGACGTCATCCTAAAAAGTCCTAATCCAAAAATTATGAAATCCTGTAAAGAGCTACGACACAATAAGCTAAAGATTGTATCGGAAAAAATGACCTTCAGTTTTTCCTGCATAGCTCCTATTTGGGATAAGTTTAAGTCTTCATTAGATATGCAAAATTAGCTATAAAATGCAACAAAAAACATATAATCTATACGTTTTGTTAGATCACTCTTGAAAAAATGTCATTAAATCAAGAAAAAGTGCGTAGTTTAATTGTGTGCAAATACCTGGAGAAATTTCTTCGTAAATATTCGGTTCTAGCAAAGGAGACCAATTCGTCGATTTCAACAGTGAAACAAACGATAATAAAGTACAAAAAGAGCCTACCTGTTGCTAGAAAGTCTAGATCAGGTAGAAAAAAGGTCCATCCGATACAAATTTGAGCCGAAAGGTAAAGAGGAAATTTTTGCAGAGTCTTAACACATCAATAAATATGGCTCAAAAAGTGCAAACATCGAACGCAATGATTCAGAGGATTAAGAAGCATTATAATCTTAAAACATATTAAGTCCAAAAAGTACCCGATCGATCCGAGGAAAAGAAAAAGAAGCGAAAAATCGGGTTCGAAAGCTATACAAGGATTACCTGACCAAATTCAATTGTGTTGGACGATGAAACGTACGTGAGGTCCGATTTCGCACAATTGGTGCTAACCCCAAAAAAAACTAAGAAAAGCACTGAATTTCCCAAGCGGTATATGATTTGGCAGGCAATACGACGATGTGGTCTCAGATCAGAGGAATTTGTAGCGGAAGATGCCATCAATTCATCAGTATAAATCGAAGAGTCCGAATTTTTTTTCCTTGAAATGAAAATTCATTGAATTTTTATGTAAATATTAGTTAATATAATATAATAATAAAAGAAAAGAAATTAGTTCGATGAAGCCATTAATACCACTTTTAGAGACATAATTATAAAGGTCAATTTTTCCTTATATTGCTGACCGCATCAGGACTCTGGAATTTAAGAATTTTGGTATCAAATAAGACAGCATTTTTCCAAAATACTGCCACACCAACAGAGGAATAAGTATCATTGCAATTAGCGTGAAATGAGATATCCGGGATGTTAAAATTAGATATTTCCTGGCTATAAATCCTTATAGGAAACAGAATAACGATATCATGTAGCCGGCTGAGAAAAGCTAGATGAGGATAACGAATGTTTTTTATATGCTTCGAATATTTTTTGGTGAATGATTGAGTACTCACAAGTCTCAAGAGTCGAGTTGTTATCGCATTTATCATTTGAAATCATTTCGATGTCAAAAACACTCAGTTTTGCCGTTTAAAATCATTCGTTTAATTCACGTTTTTCAAAGTTCAGCCAAAATTTGCACGATTTTTTTCATTTTTCGATACCCGAGCAGGGTTTGATGGCAGTGGAAACAACGCCAAGCGTCGGCCAAGCATTGGCGTACAACGAACGGCCAACGGTCAGCTGCCAGTGCTGGCCCAGTACTGGCTGAGTGCTGACTAAGTGTTGGCTGACTACTGGCCCAGTAGTGCATTCGAGTGCTGGCCCAGTGCTGGGGGTTGGCACTGCGCCAGCACTGGCGATCGGCACTGGCCCAATGCTTGAAGCCATTACTGAAATATAACAATTTATTATATAAGCAGAATGTTAAACGATTCCGAGGAAGAGCTTCAGTGCAAGTTCGTTATATTAATAAGTATTGCTTAGTTATAATGCGCGAATTTATAGTATTGCATTAATATTGAAATGTAAAGTGAATGGCAAAGAAAACATGTCAGAAATCACTGCATTATTTGCAATTCTTGTTGAACTCATAGTTAATATTGATTGAACGCATAAACGATCATTCTGCGGGTGTAGGCTGTACAGTATTCCCTTTCGTAGTCGTCGATATTTCGAAGAAATGTGTGCAGGCGAAGGTAAATGGCATGAAGGTCACACTATTCTTTGTTCTTAGAACGAACACACTAATATATAATTTTTCATTATTCATTTTTACACCCGAATTGCTTTTTACAAGAACTAGAAATGTAACTTGAAAACAAATGAGTATGTTTTCAAGGGTATTTTAATATTCTTTTAGACGTACGAATAAATTTTGGATTTCGTAGCAAATTTTTCTCCCAAACTAAATTGAATAGTTTTTAACAAAACCAGAAACGTTCAAGATGATTTTGAATCCTTTTGAAGCGTAAATACAACGTCTTCTTGCATAAAAAGTTTTGTTTGATTAAATCAAATTTCGTCAATTGAAGAAGTTAACCATTTTTTTCCGATAGATATATTTGTTGAATACTAATTGACCATTTTTCGACCAAATTAATTTTCCTGATAATATTTGAATTTTTTAACAACACTTAATTTTGCATGCAAAAAAATTTGACGAGGAATCTTTCATCAAGCTTTCATTGAAACATTTTATGTGGACTAAAAAGCAATTTTTTGATCTAGTTTGATATGTTAGGCGCCATCATTATTTATTTATGTTTAATGATGGCGCCAAGGACAAAATCAATAAAACTGCCGCCGCACTGTTGCGATGGGACGTCTATCAGTTGAACTTCTATTAAATAAATAAGAATAGACCTCAAAATTCCAAAAATAAAACAAAAAGTCTCTTCTTCAAAGTCGACAAAGTCCAGAATTTTATAAAACTGCATTTTGGCCATGTTTGCTGGACATAACATCTTCGTGCGCGTCGTGCTTTTCGAGATATTGATAAAAATGACTTATTTTCCAAATTGCATTCATATCCGCCACTAAACGGATGACTGACACATTCCGTGTCTCGAATAAGCAACATAAACGACTATTTGCAATGCAAATGTAACGTTACAACGCTCAGCGAACACCCAACGAGTAGTGCCTTTTACCAGCGCTCCCTCAATGCTGGCAAGTTGTCACGTTACAACGCTCAGTGCTATTTCGTAGCGCTCCCCCAATGCTGGCATGATGCTACGTTACAATGCTCAACGAGTAGTGCTATTTCGTAGCACTCCCCCATTGCTGGCTAGTTGCTACGTTACAATACTCAGCCGACGCTCACCCGTCGCTCAGCGACGGAGAGTCGCCGACGGCGGCCCGCTCATTCTCTCATCGATGCTCGGCTGACGGCTTGCTTTCCAATCTGTTGGAATGTGTGGACATAAATTCTTAGCTGTCTCTATGGCTTCGACGCTACAGCGCTTGCTCTGTGTGATGGACGTCGCGGGTTCAATTCTCAGTGACAAAGGCAATACATCACTCACTCATCATTTGGATGCCGGCGTCTTGTTCACATGCCGGACGACAAATATTATGTGAGAATGATATTTTCATACAAATTTACGTGGCTCTTGCCGCCGCCGATTCATTTTGGCATTTGAGTGCTGGCGGAGTAACAAATTCGTTGTATGCCAGTACTGGGCCAATGCTGCTTGTGGATCTTGGCCCAGTACTGGCTTACAACGTCCGCCCGTAGTTATCATCCAGCACTGATATGTTACTGGGCCAGCACTGGCGAACGAGACTCAGCGAGCGTAATGTGGTGCTCAGCCAGCAATGGCTTAGCACTGGGGCCAGTTGTGCGACCGTGTTCGGGTACTTACTTCCTAACTTTCATAATTGTTTCGGCTCTAGTAGTGGATTGGTTGTAGTGCCAGTCTTTTTTCTCAAGCGAAGGCTCACTTAGGTCACGACAGCCCCATTCGACTCTTGTATAAGGTGAGCAGATTTTTAGATGGGCAAAGCGGGACAACTCTGAAGGAGGGGGAGGGTATCAACAAAAAATAAATTTCATACAGAATAAAAATAATATCGTAACTGTAGAAAAAACGCGTTCAGTCGCAGCGTTAGTTCCAGGTAAAGATAGTGCATATTCCACAATTTTCAATGCATTATTGTATGGAACATAGTTTGTTTCCAAATGATGAAATATTTCTAACCATTTGTTTTCTACTGTGATTTTTTCTGATGCCCAATATTTAAGCTTTTCCTTATCGATATATTTTTTTACTAATGATGCTTCATTAAAAAGATTATTTTCGGAAATATTACTATTTGGGAATTTTTGAGAAATATAATCAAATGATTTTTGCACATTGTTCCAATTAAGTTCTGGTTTTAATGTAACCCAACGAAAATGATCAATATCATTATACGCTACAAGAGTCTTGTAGCGTTCCCAAAATATTTGAAGTAACTCTTTGAAGAAGGACTTTATTTTAAGGAAACCGAAAAAATTGATGTTTTTTTACATGTGTTGGTACCTAATCTCCTTGAATACTTTGTGATTGAATTCCTTCTTTTGAAAAATATTGCACAATAAACAAATAAGCCAAAAAGTGAGATATTGTCGAGGTATAACTTGTCTTAATAATTCCGTTATATGTATACTCGTTTAGAAGCATGAGACACTTTTTTGCAAATAGCAATCGCAGCCATACTTTCATCGAACGCATTTCAATTTTATCGAAACTATTTTACGCTTCAACTTTTGCCAAATCGCAATAATTCCAGATCCAATTTGCAAAATTTCTTGCTTGTATTTATGTATGCACATTTTTGAGTGCATTCTCAACCGCTCGGATTTAAATTGCTGGCAAACACTGTTCAGAATCAAATCTTGTAACAGAAGCAAAATATTTTCGTACATTTTTCTTCGCGACGAAGTCGAGTCTTATTGCCTTCATTATTAATTGCCTTGGGTTGTAGCCAAACGGGCGAAAACACCCCCGTCCGTTGAGCTCCTCCACTGTAACGACGGACATTCTCTACAATCTTATGTAGCGGTTGGGAAAAAAATCGAAAGAATCTCTTCCACAAAAGATCTTTTGTGGCAGTTACAAAGTTACACATGTCGTGCTGAAGCGCATCAATTTGCTTTCTGAAATATCACTTGGCCCAGACAAATGGGGGCTGGTGCAATGGCTCCCTGCACTTCAAGTGAATTGAATTGTCTTGAAATGAACAATGAACGCCGAGGAAATTGCAGTTTTCATCAAATCTTTTTGAAAATCCAATCCAATCCAACAATCTTGTCCACGCAGTTATCCAATTCTTGCGTTCGAATGGGCAGGGGACAGAAAAGCCACTAACTTCTGCTCAGACTTCTTGACCGGGAGGAACACGCATGGGCGGTGTTGTTGGGCCGTAAAGCTGTTGCAGAGGTTAAAGACATACTAAAAGATGGCCAATAAAATGGATTCCGACGAAATGAAATGTAATAAAAGCGCTGTCTGAAAATCTTCGAATGTTTACGTTAATTTGATTCAATTTGCTGGCAGATTTTCGACGAAATCGCATAGTGATATTGAATTTCGGGCGATTGCGAAAGAATCTGATATCGCTGCGATTTGCCCCCGTGGAGATAATCACCGCGTTGAGAATAGTGAAGATACATCCATCGTTCAATGTGAAAAGCTTTCCATTTCGATTTCTTCCAGCATAAGTGAGGTGAAGATTTTCAATCAGTCGGACAAATTGGATACCAGTCGCATGCTGAAATTATGAGGTCGTTTCATGATAGTGGGAGATTCCAGCTTCTTTTGTTTTCGCTAGTGTAGCAGCCTATCAAGAGGCTATGAAAGTGAAAATCCAAGTGGAAAATTAATGTATGTATGTACATGTGGATTGGAAAATTACGTTGGCAAGCTCGAATAATTGATTATATTGTTTTTCACATTTATAAAATGTCCAGTACATTTGCGTTGTTTTATGAGGCAAGCAAACATTTAAATCAGATATTTCATTTACTCCATTTTCCATCTTCTCTGGATTTCTATCTTTATCGTTTGACAATATTCGTGAAAAAGTCCGTTGTCTTATGATAGCAACATTCGTTTCCATTCACGTAGTTCTTTCCTTAGTTGATGACTTTGTAACCAACATTTCAACTAATTTTAGGCTAAATTACATCCACCAAAAGTAGTACGATAAGTTTATACAGCAGATTCGACATTGTACAAATAAATTTTAATTATTTATTGACGTCAATTAACAAAATTTTGTTACAATTTTTGATTTACCGACTATTACTGAGTGGAAATGTCGGACTTGTTCAGCACATTCGAATGTCCTAATTTCCTAATCCTTTATGAAAAACTTTAAGTAAGACTTTTTAAAAAGGATGATAGATTTCGGACTCGATTAAGGGGTTACACCATAGTAGAGAGCGAAAATTTAACGTTTTTTTTGCGATGTTTTTAAGTGAAAGAAAATGTAAAAGGGTAATTCATTTTAAGAATGTTATTAAGCATGATTTCAAGTTTAAAAAAATTGTTTATTAAAAAATATTACAAAATGGCTGCCCAACAGCCCTTTTTGCGGAACAGTTTTGTTTGAAGGGGCTCCGCAGCACAGAATACACCAAAAATTAATCTTTTTTTTCCATAAACTACATTAGTATATTTGAAGAAATACGTAAGGGATTTTGATATTTTCAAATTCAAATTTTTATTATATATAAAACAATCTGGTGGGTAATGTAGATATGTACATAGATATATGTATTAATTAAGTAAAAAAGCTCGAAATTTTAGTCTACCGCTGTTTGTTCTCCAAACTTTTAACTACCGCTCTTTCTCTTAATGTTTTTAACACTGAAATTTGGTTAAAACAAACTGAGGCACTTTTGGCCCAATCGATAGCTTCGTTGAAAATTTCAATCGCTTCCTTTGCATTAATATTTGGTCTTTTTTCTTCTAGTAATATTTGGGCTTCTGAATCATTTTCTTCGCAAATTTCTACTTGATTTGTATCCTCTACTGGGACATCAGTGTTCCATTTTTTAATATCGTCAACGGTGAAAGAATCCTTAAAATAAATTATGCTTATTTATTATAATTCAATTCAAAGGCATAATATGTAATAAGCAATTCAACATACTGTTGGATATAGAACTTCAAGTGGCTGAATAATTTCTGGTTCGGGAGCCTGTATCTCATCATTAACCAATATACGATCCCTTAGAAAATTTCGGGGCAAATCAGCATCATCCTCAACAGCTACATCTTCTAATTCTCTGAGTAACGGATTCCAGTATTTAGTAATAGTCTTCGTGTCAACCTGATTCCATGCGTGGGCGAGGTTCAAAATAGCATCCTTAATAGTCAGATTTTTCAAAATCTCTTCAATGTTACCACTTTTTGTCATAATTGTTGACAAAAGATTTTTCCTGTAGCAAAGTTTAGTTAACCTTATAGCATTCTGATCCATTAGTTGGATCAAGGATGTGACATTTGGTGGCATGAATATTGATGAAATGCTTCCATCTGCTGTCTTTAACTCACTTTCGGGTGGATGAGCTTTATCCAAGGGAAGAATGGCTTTATTGGAATATTCCATTTTTTGAAATTTCTGTACCAATTAAAGACGAGATAAGAATCAATCTATTCTACTGTTAATATAAATTCTCACATCTGGAACAAAGTGGTTAAAGAACCAATCTTTAAATATTGCTGCAGTCATCCATGCTCTTTTAGAATTTTTATAAATCAAAGGGCAAGCAACATTTTTCAAATGTTCGTGGATTTTTGCCATGGCCAATGACAAGCGGCTTTAGTTTATGGTTACCCGTTCCACATGCAGTTTTTCCAAATGAAGCTACAAAAGTTTTGTCTGGAAGAAGTTTCCAAAATAGGCTACTTTCGTCTGCATTGTATATTTGGTCCGGCAAAAGCCCCATATCTTGCATTTTCGTATACAAGTTTCGTTTGAACGGTTGAACAAACTCAGGTCTAGCTGATAGTTTTCTCCTGTTATTTTCAAAAAACGAATGCCATATCTTGTTTTAAATCTTTGTACCAAACCCTCACTTGCATTAAAGGAGGTGTCAGATTCTTTTAAAGCTTTATGTAATTGCCTGGCCTTTTCTTTCATTATATCACCGTTTATTGGGCAATTTTTATTATGCTGTTCCGAAAACCAATGATACAACTGTTTTTCCATAACTGGCAACTCAGCTTTTTTAAAGTTCTTCTTTTTCCTGGTCGGCTCTTCTCTGCTAGTGTCAAACACTTGACTTTTTTGGACATTTTTATAATCAAAATTAGGTAAAACAAAACCACGCACTCACTGAATAACTAGAAAAGTGAAGAACATAGCCCACATTCTACGAATTTCTAGCATTTATGGTATCGTTCACGTTACTGCATGTGAGCTTGTTTACGTTACAAGAAGGTGAATGTTGGAAATATTGTGTTCATGTTATCCGGTGTTCACACGAGCCGGTGTTTACGTTAGCGCGACTGCACTGTATTAATTTGGAGTGAAACAAGCCGTGCGGTGCGACCCATGAGGTCCACACGGTCAACTTCCCAGTAATATCTACATAGATAATAAAAATATTAAACACAATAATAGTTATGGAAATAATACTACTTCAAATAATAAAAATATACTTCTCGTAAAAGTTATTTGAATGAATTAATATTAATCGTAACATCTACGCGAGCGTCAATTGATTACGTAAGGATTTTGGTGCATAGGTTTGATTGATTATTCACGTGGATCAATCGGAGGAGAGGGGGCAGGTTTCAAAGCAGTTTTTTCATTAAAGTTAAAACATGGTGCTGTGAAGACTATGGAAAATCTGCTCAAATTTTGCAAATATTAATAAACTTTGATTGACTACACAACAATGTCTTTAGAATAAGAGATTTAAAGTATAATGATTCGAATGAACCCTTTTTACATGGTGACTTTGAATGAGTTTTTATTTTTAATTTAATTTTTTTTAATCATGAGAAAAGTTTTTTCCGGTTTCTCTACAAAAATTGATAAAAGTTTATAAATTCTATGAACATTTACTATTACGATGTGCAAATCAAGTTAAAAATGAATTTTTTTATGAAAAAAACACATCTTTTCCAATTTTTTTTTATAAATTGGAAAAACCGCGTGAACGATTTTTTTAAAATATAAAAACATCATAAAAATGTTAATACGCGTCGATTGACACCTTAATGATCGAAAGATTATATTTGGTTCTCGAGATATAATGAATGACGTAAATGACCTTGAACGTTTAATGATTTTTTATTTTTTATTTAATTTTTTTTGTAATCATGAAAAAAAATTTTGCTGGTTTTTTCACAAGAACTATTTGGAGCATATAAATTATATAAACATTGATCACTTAAATTTGAAAATCAGGTTAAAAATTTTGTGTTTTTGAAAAAAAACCTAATTTTTTGCACTTTTTTTTTAAAATTAAAAAACGGCTCCAACGATTTTTTTGAAAATTTGATAAATTCATAAAATTGTTAATACGCGTCGATTGACACCTTAACAATGAAAATCGCTTGTTTGGTTCGTGAGTTATAGCGCATAACATGGTTGACCTTCAAGGGGTGAAAACAGCAAACTCCCCCGACCGAAAATTTCCAAAAACTAATCAGCTCTTGAGGTTACAAAGACGCTTCGATTGACACCTTAACGAAATCGATACGACTTTGTTTACGTGAGTTATGCTCGTAGAAAAAACTGTCGACGAACGTTCATACGTACGTACGTGCGTACGTACATACACACACACACATACATCTCCGTTTCTAAAAACACTATATATATACTCTATAGACCTCAAAACGTAAAGAAAAGTTGAAAATTTCAATTTCGATTTTCGAGGCGATTACAAGAACTTCCCATATACTGGGAAGTTAAAAATAGAAAATTGTTTGAGTTATGCTGCGTGCCGATTTGAAAAAACGTGTTTCGAGAAAAACGCGTTTTAAGTTTTTAGACTTTACTTTACTTTACTTTACGTCTTCTCTCAACAGCAAAGGACGCTGAACTAACATACTATGTGTTCAAAAACCTTGAGAATGTTCCAAACAGCATCTATTAGTGTATTAGAGAAGTTAGAAATCAAATGGTAAGACATAATGCTGAACCCGACGAGCAGGTGTCGTATTTACCGCAGCTAGTCGTTTCGGAGCAGTCGAAAGGGATCGAGAGAGAACTCGAAATTTCTGATTGATTGTGGTGATATTAATACAGTTTGCGAACTACCCAAAGTATTGGCGCAACTTTTTGTCGTTTCATGCTAATTTGTCATTTGAAACATTTCCTGACTAGAATTAATCAATTGAAACAGAATCATACATATATCGGGTTTTAGTGAGACATTGGTAAGGTATGCCTTTAAAGCAGTGGCAGCTCTACTTTTGGGGCACCTTTATTAGTGGAAATGTAATAAAATATCATTATAGATTTCAATATAGTTTTCATAATTTCATTTCATTTCAAAATATAATGTAGCATTTTTTCGCCCATGCTGTATTTTACTTTCACAAAGTCTTCTTGCCACGCACTGTAGAACAATTTGTTTTTCTCTTCGACTCGCTTCGTTGTGCCTGCACCGAGTAAAATCTGAGAGTAAAATTCAACTTATTTTCTCTTTGACAATTTTCCACCTTTACTTTGAGGAAAGGGCTACATCAATCTAGCCCCGATTAAGAGTATTTCGATTTGAATGTGTGCGTGAATTCTATGCTGAAGCGGTGGGAGTGTGCGTGTTTGAAATAACATGTGTATAGACGTGGACGGGCTAATCTTATACAGCCCGTTCAGTGCTTCGACAACGTTTAGTCTTGGCATGGTCTGGATAATACCTTTGAGCAGGCATGAGCAACATTTTTTTACGACGGGCCGAAGGAGTAAAAGGTGATGACTGTTAATGCAAAAGTAGTCTCATCAGTGTAGTGCATGGTATTAGTACTTAGTGTGCCTTCGTAGTGTTTGGTATTTAGGAATAGTTTCAACAATGCCGCTTACTACTGCAGAGTCAGAAAGATGCTTCAATACCCTAAAAAATATGAAAAGTTACAAATCGAGCACCATGGACCAAAGGCGTCTCAATTCGCTTGCAGTACTCTCTGTTTGTAATAAATTTATTAAATAAATACCCAAAATGAATTAAAGGGTGATTGACTTGTTTGCTCAAAAAAAAAATCGACGTGCGGAATATTTATACAAATAAAACGTCTAGATAAAAAAAATGCTTTTGTTGTTGATGTTGATTGAAGAACTATATACAATGTAAAACTGTTTTTGCTGAATTTATTTACTGATGGTTTTTGCTCTTGTTATTGTTGCTTTTGTTGAATTTATTTATTACTAGTTTTTTTCGATTTTTATTGTTGTTTTTGTTGCATTTATTTTAGTAAAGAAATTATTTATTTTGAATAGTGCGATTGGCGTAAAAGTTGTTTCGTTGGAAGAATTCAAATGTTTTTAAACAATTTTTTTTATTCAGAGTGCACTGAACTTTTATTAAAGCTTTAAATGTTATTCAAAACACGATACTAGGAATATATCTTTGATTGCCAGCGAATCTACTTTTGGGGAAACCGATCACTTAAAATCGCTTAACGCTCCACATGAGGTACCTCTTGGGTGGAGTGGAAACTCACATAAGAACTTATATTGGTGATAGAAAAATTCGTAGCAGTAGCCCCACCATACTTAACTCCCACGAGCCGCCACTGCTTTAAAGGTATTCTTTCCCGGAGATAAGGCAGATAAAACCGTATCAATCCTTTCTAATGTGAACCACGTGCAGACCTAAGCAGAAGATACCGACCATTTAAATATCTAATAAAATGTGGTCTAAGTGCGACCCTTGAGGCCCACACGACTAACTTCCCAGTGGGGTGAATAAAATGCTATAATTTGCTTTTATTATTAATTACTAAATTAATATAATCACTTTTATTATTTTTATCAATTTTTCATCTAACCATAAAAGCTTTGGTAGAGGAAGACGTCTCCACCACCTGGTCATCCTCTACCAAAGCCTCGGCAACCTTGTCCTCTTCGTTCTCGTCATCCTTCTTGTCCCCCATCTCGGCCTCGGAATCCACAACTATTATTGAGGGTATTTAATTATTGTTTAAAATAATCATTCGTTATTAAGAATGTTTGACCGTTACTGAATAATTATAATTGAATTTATATATACAATATCAGATTATAACTAATATTATTTGATTGTTATTAACAATATTAAATTATTTATAACAATATCCAATTATTAACTGCATTAGCGTCTCTACTCCCATTCACCCAAACCTGATAATAAAAGTTTGCAATTTTATAAATTAATCTTGTTTTTAAATAACATTTTTTACAAATTTGATCACAATTTTGCTAAAACGCACAATAATAACAACATTACTATGAAGGTATTTGGTATCTGCAAGAATTAATAGTGCGTATCAACAGTTCAAAAATAAGCAATTTTTAGTCGTTTTTTCAGTTTTTTCATCCTAAATAAAAAACGGCTTAACCGATTTTGCTGAAAAGTCATTCAGTTTTAAGTTCCGTAATTACGCGTCGTTTAAAACCGGTCCCACGTCAATATGATCTTTGGTTCTCGAGATAATCGAGACGAAAAATAATTCCGAACGCACATACGTATATACGTACATACGCACATACGTACATACACACTCACAGACATCTCTCTAAAAACGATGGATTTGGATTCTAGAGACCTTAAAACGTGGAGATGTGTCCAAATTTGGGATTCGCAAAATCGACCCCATTACAATAACTACCCATAGGGAACTGGGAAGTTAAAAAGTATCAGGATTTTCTGATTGGGACCACACCAGAACCAGATCATGATATCCAGGCCATTTAAATATCAAAGAAGTATTAGGCTTCCCTGATTTGGACAACGTGAGAATCAAAACAGAATATCCAGACCGTAAAACAGGGATTTAGCTTGACGCAGTTGACAGTGTCAGTCAGTGTGCATCAAATCGTAAACTATCAATCCTACAATAAAACGAACAAAATAGTTTTAATAGTTAATTTATGTTATTTGGTAAAGTCAGCAATTTCTGATATAAAACGAAAATCATAGTTCAAAAAAGACTTTACTACTCTTTAGTTCAAAAACTGCAAATCTTACAATGAAAGAATAAGATAGAAAATTTTGTTAGCAACAAATGTGGTCCACCAAAATGTTTTTTTGTGTAATTGATGGTTTATATAATCGCAATCGCCATAACAACCGAAACTAGATATTCCAGAAATAAATCTTTTGTTGCTTTTAAAACACTTCCATCAAAAATAGTCTTGTTAAGGGTTTAAATTTTCGTGCTAATCTCAGACTTCCAAAAATGTATTTGATGGTACCTGAAATGAATCTTGTCACTGATATTAGTGAAACACGAATGAAATTGATAAGAATACATTTCTGGACGTATTCAAGGCAAATTTTATAGTGAGGAATGCTTTTTTTTAAGTTCCAACACGGAACTCATTAGATATGCACGTTCACAGCAGAAAAGGGGATTATTTTTATCGCAGCGACATGCTTAGTTAGTTAAATTTTTATCATTATTTCGAGCTGTTATTCCAGCAAACCGAGATATGCTGAATATATGGACACATATTCTTCTACGTATGATATATAATTCGATTATTAACTGAGAATACCATTTAATTCTATCGAAAAATGAACAAATTAACAATGTTTGAGCTTTGTAAATCGATTGTAACACATCATCATACGAAAGCAGTTGTTCAGTTACTATGTAATGATTCCAGCTTGCGATCACGCATATTAATCAGTCCACACAAATAGTACTATACATGAAATTATCTCCATCTTTGAGTGGCATTTGAAATATAGACACAACAATGTAGAGTTATAGATAATCATGTCTTACTTTTGGTTTGGCTAGGTTAGTCCTTTTATCATCATAGCGTATTTTTATGCAAGAATAAGTACTTCAAATTCAGCTTTAATAAAAACAGTATTTGTTGGATGCAATCCAAATTCAAAATTCAGCAACAAATATTTGAATATAAAACATACAAATTAAATTTTTCAAATCAAATGCCTGAAAATTCGTCAAATGTGTGGTCCAATAAAAATATCTTAGTTCAAAACATTAAAATCAACTGTGGAACATTCGTCAATCGTTCAAACTGACCGTCCTTCACACTGGTACTTTCATTTCGAGCACATCAACTTGAAATGGTGCAATAAGGGCATGAGATGCCACTCAATCGGAAATAGATGATTCTATCTATTCTGACTGCCCCACTCGTACCAACCAGCAGATTTAATGATTCGATATTAATGGCCGTCCATATTCTCCGTTCCAAATAACATCAGACAACGAGAATCATGTACACTAAATAGTTTTTGCTGCTTTTTTACACACCACTGAGTCTCGTAACGATAATAATTGTCAAAGCGGAATTTCGATGAGTGGCCACGCAAAAAAGAGATATTACATCACTAACTCCATAAATAATTGTTTTGGCGCAAGGTTACCCGGAATGTTGATGGAAATGGAAATGAGATGTTCTACTGAATTATTAATAATAATAGTAATGACGATGGTATCGAGAGCGAAAATCTGTGGGTGCTGTATTGCAAACTGTGATGATTGGTTTACACTTTTTGCTGATTTAAAACGTTAGCATATTTGAATTGATTATTTTTCGAATGTTTCGATTGGTAATTCAATCCACCTACTTCGTTTTTACAAGATATAAAAATGGTCGTCTTCATTTGGCATCAACAAATCTATCGTTGTATAGTGGCTGCATTTTGGATCGATTGAAAAAAAAGCAGCGTTTATCATAGTTGAAATTTATAACCAACTTATTTGTCGCGTGTGTAAACTGATCGATCTAAAATATCACTGATAATAGTGATAGAACTTTTAATTGCCACATGCATGCTTGCTATTGTTAGTAAATTGTCACAGAACATATACCTAACACAACTGTCAGGCTTCCTATTACATTGTCAAAGCCATGTGACGTTAACATTAACCCAACTAGAACAGTCTGCCTCAACATGATCAAGACCTGGTCAAATATGCCCGCTGAAGGAGAGAGAGTCTCCAAAAACTAAAGATAGCTTTTTTGTGGCTTAAAATGTAATAAAAAATGCTCAACCTACTCTGAAGCTAAAATCATTATCGGTAATAAAATGGTTCCGGTGGTATTTCAGATATGAATAGGGTGTTTTTGAGAGGTATAGAACTTTTGAACAGCATAGCCGTCATTATTTCGCCAATGAAGTGTCAAATGTTGGCTTCCAAGTCATCAGTAGCTGCTGGTTTATCAGCATAGAAAAATGACTGAACATACTTCCACAAAAAAAGCTCAATGGAGTCAAATCCATGATCTGGGCACATTATCGGTAATAACCAGCATGCAATCGTTCAAATAAAGGCACACTTTAAGTACGGCCCGCGATTTTACAGGACAAAGTCATATGTTTTCCTTCATTGACCATATGTTTGTTGTCATTTATCATATGTTTGTTGTGATTTATGACAAAATGGCAGCTAGTTACTAGTTGGGGCACTGCCAGCGTGAAAAAAATCCGCAGAAACTTCGGCTCATTGAATTACATGGGCGGAACGTCTTCGCTGACACAAATTTCATTTGCTTTTGACAAATTGATTTAGAAAAAAGTCAAAATGACTGAAAAAATGTCTCATGTGTTGAAGTGAAAGATGAAATCCGCGGAAGTGCTTTATCCTCTGCATAATTTGACAGTGCTTGGCAAACGTCAATTTTGGCAAACACATGACGCCATTTCTTGGAAGGAAATTTTGGTTTGAAGGCTTTGATTCCATACTGGGTCTTACATATACTGTGATCTGGGCGATCAGTTCACAGGTACATATCTTGAAATGATTCGTTCACCAAAGGCTCGTCCCGAATAAGTTATGATTTCACGCGCTGTATGGCATGTTGTGCCATTCTGTTGGATCCATTTGACCCTCAGACAATTGCCATTGATGTTAGAAATCAAAAAATTACAAATCATTTATCGGTAGTAATCTTCACTGGCGGTAATGTTGGCTCCGTCTTTAGATTTGAAAAAGAAAGGACGAATTAGGCCAACGACATGCAAACTGCACCATACAATCTTTTTTCGGGATGTAATGGGGCTTCCAACGTTTTTTGAAGATTATCCTCACAACAAAAACGTAAATTTTGCTTGTTTACGAACACAATAATGGGTTGTGTAAATGCTCTTCAGCTTCCAAATTATTCCCAGCACATTCATCGAACGTATGACGCAGTGGCTTCAATTGCACTGCAATGCACTAGTTGAATCTATTAAAGCTTCATTCCAAGATCTTTCCTCAAAGTTTTCCATTAAGTGGACGAACAGAGGCCAAGTTGTTGAGAACGGCATCGAATCAATAAATTTAGGTCCTCAGTCATATAGCGAAAGTTACTCGGGTACGCACTGTACGAGCTCGTGCTGGGTGAATACTGTCCAAAAGAGTATACGCAGAGATAAATCTTTCTATTGTGTTGCGCATGAGCTGCTGTTGATGGACGGTTATGAGCACTATCAATTGGACGAAGTGCTTTATAAGTTTGGCGTAAAAAATGCGAATTTCGGAAATAAATTTCCACTGTTTTAAGACATTCTTCGGGAGTAAGTCTTTGTATGGTAGTTTGCCAAAGTAAATTAAACATAATGTGAAAATGACAACGAAATTCAACCGCTATAATCGCAGATAACCTTATCTAAATATTTTATACTTTTATCTCAATTCACAAGGTCGACAAAATTACAATATTTAAAAGAATATCATTCATAATTTCTCGCTTTCATTTGGTGTTATTTCAAAACAATATTCTGTGCGAAAAATCTCATATATAATCAAAAAAGAAAGAAATTTCTACATGAATTATCAATAAGCCAATTTGAAATTCATTCGACATTTTCAATCCGAATACAATCCTATTGAACGAACGATATGAAGCTGAGAAGCTAATTTTGGGCTCGTAAACTTTTTATCTTCAGGCTTTACAAGCTCATAATTTACTTAAAGACTAAGCCCTCCAATGGCTATAATCGATACATGATTATATTGAGTAAGCGGGTTTGTATTTGTAAAAAAAAATACCAGAGATTGAGATATAAAAGTTGCTTCATTTATTTTTTGCTTCTTGCAAAATGTCATCCATCATGAAAAATTTATTGCTTTTACCTATAAATCGTAAGTAAGCTTACACGCTCATAGAAGTTTAATTTAAAAGAAAGACAACTTCAGAAAAGCGAATAAGCAATTAATTTTAACAGGTCCATAAATTCATTAATTGGAATCCGAAAAAGAGATTCGTTTTCGTGCATCGAGAAATTCAATCAATTAAGATAAAAAGAATCATAAAGACTTCTTTGGAATAGTAAACGCTTCAATAAAAAGCGGACAGTAATCATTGTCTGATACAATTTCGCATGAAAATCAACCCACGATTCTAAAAGCAGTGGTATGAGTATTTCGTAGATTTTTTATTAGCTGCGACATTCGAAGCACAACTGAAATCCATGATAATAAAATATATGAAGCAATAATGGCGTACTTAAATGATTAAGATTTCATGATTACTGAATTCACAAATCTAGTTAACGATTAACTCCATTATTCTGCATCTCAATCGCTATCAGCCTGTTGCCCATAATTGATCGAGTTCATTCTACGCACTATATATAACTAAATAGTGAAGCAAGTACTCTATACGAAAAATTAAGAGATACGAACGAAGTGATTCACTATATACTCTTTAAAGCTGAACTCTATCTACGTACGAAACCAAAAAAAATATACAGAAATCTTCAACATGAACTTCGGTTTCTTCCACTTATGGTTCATTTGCGCACTATTCGCGCACTTTCAGTTGCAATTGAAAACAAAATTTTGGATCAATTGAACTAAAACATTACCAGCTAAAATATTTCTTTGATTACTCACACATATGACGTGATTGCTGCGTCTTGCCGCATTTTAAAATTGTGTGAATAAAACGATTTTGAATATAAAGATAGTTCAGATACGCTTTCCCAACAACTAATTTGCTGCGAATTAAGGCAGTAACAGTTTTTTCTCCTTCTTAAAGAAACAATTAAGTATTCTATATTGCAGCAATTTTGTTTTAATGTAAATTCAATTTGAAGAGGGGTGAATGGGATATCTGTTTGTTAGGTAATGGAAAGTGTTTTTTTTTAGAAAATTATTGAGTAATCGCGTTTCGTTTGAGCATTTTGTCATCGACTTTAAACCAGTTAATGAGAGCCTTTGTAATGAGTCTTGTAGAAACGCTTAAATGTGGCTATCACAGTCACAGTTGCTGGCAACGGGAATAGCTGTCGTGCGGCACGGCCGTTTAGAAGTTGAGAAAGCTGATGAGACGTTGATCATGTTCTCTTCTCCATTTCAATTATTTCGCAAATAATTTGAGATTTCGATCTGAACATATTGAATAATGATAAATTTTTGATTAAGTCGAGTTTTTCATTTAAAATTTATAGGTTTTAAAGGAAATCCTATTTTACTTGTCGTTGTTTCTAAATTAAAAGCCGTAAGCTTTGATTTTAAAAATATCCTATCAATAAACTTCAATTGAATTTTAACGTGAAATGAATTTTAATTGAAAAACATCTTGTCATTAATTGCCGTCTAAATAGCGGAACATAATCACAATCCACTTGAGAAGGTGGAAAAAGATCATTTTTCAAGCATTTGTTTCTCAGAAACTCTATTATATATTAGCATGAATCGTTTTTATAGTATTATATCGTATTTGAATAATAAAAAATAAATGATTTTTTTGTTTATTTTTCTCTTTTATAGAGGGCACTAAAAGTAAGCTTTGAAAAAATCGTTACTCCACGGCGGATAGTTAATCTTTGGATTGGTAGATCTGAAACAAAAAAAAATAAACGGCAACCCAAAAAACAAGGTCTCTTACACCGTAATCCACCACCGTTTTAAAAAAAAATCAGTTAAAAAAATGGCGGACTTGTGAAAAAAATGTCAAAAATTCGACCGTTTTTTCGTAGTTTTTTTAACGCCCAAATTTTTTTTCTTCAAATTTTTGCTAATATTCTGGTGGATTACGGTGTAATAATCTCTAACAAATAAAACACATCAAAGTTCTTGAAAATCGGTTCGGTAGATCCGGAGATTATCTGTATGCCATGTTAAAAAATGTTGTTGTGCGAAAAACGCGTTGAAAGCTTTTGTTCCACTTTGCTGATAAATATTTTTTTAAAACGAAAAATTAGACATTTTTCAAAACCACGCAATTGATATGTAGAAGTCTAAATTAGCACTAAACACAGGTAAAAAAGCCGCCAATATAATGTATAAAGGAGAAACCGGTATTTTAGAGAAGGGGAATGAAAGAGAGGCTACGCGGCTGACAGCTGATCGAACACCTAAAAAGAGCCGAAAACACGCACACACTCAAAGTCACTATTTATTTATTAAACTTTCGAATTTCGAAAAGATTTTTCTGGAGGTCATTTTCGAAGTTGTAAAGAGTCGAAAACTGCAATTTTTTTTAAAGTATTTTGAAATTTATAAATAGATCAGCACGGATCTGTAAAAAAATGACTACATTTGGCCGTTGAGAGGGGGCACATTGATTTTTGCAGGAAAAATTGTGGAATAACTCTTATAACAATAATTGACTTATGCTCCCCCTAAAAAAAATCGGGAACATTAAAAAAAATCGAATTGTTTAAAAATTTAAAAAAAATGTTTTTTTCCTACTTTTCTCACTCCTTACTTTAAAACGGTTCGTTTAAGGTCAAAGTTGTGTAGCAATAAAAGCTGCGTAGTGAAATTTTCTATAAAATAGGATTAGTTGAAAACCTTAAAACATTTAACCCTTGCCGCAAACAAACAAATAAATATTTAAAAAAAAAACAGGGAGAAAAAAGCCTGTTTTTATTTAATTTTTTTTACCACTTGCACTTCGGACCTTCATATTTCGCCTAAAAAATCTTTACAATATCATAAAATAGCAAACAAATTTTCATCAAAATCGATTCAGTGGATTGCCCAAAATAATTGTGCAATCTAAATTTATTTTTAAAAAATCAAAAATTTTGAAAGCTTGCAAGTCAGAAACTTAAGCTTATAGAACTTTGAAATTTTTTCACATATAAAAGAGCACTTCGCCTATCACATGCTTTTTACAAAATTAAAAATGGATTATTAGGGCGGCCTCAGCAATTTTTGCTAAACTTGGTAATAAACTCTAAAACAGTGCTGGTCGGCTGCGGGATCAGTCGTAGGAGCCATGCTTCTATCAATTGTAAATTGATATTGTAAAGATTTTTTGGGCGAAATATGAAGGTCCAGAGTGCATTTTAAGTAGTAAAAAAAATTAAATAAAAAAGGTTTTTTCTCTCTTTTTTTATATATATATTGCAATTTTGCGGCAAAGGTTAAATGTTTTAAGATTTTTAACGAATCCTATCTTATAGAAAATTTTATTACGCAACATTTATTACTACACAACTCTGACCTTAAATGGACCGCTTTAAAGTAAGGAATGAGAAAAGTAGGGAAAAACCGATTTTCTTTAAATTTTTGAACATTTCGATTTTTTAATGTTCCCGACTTTTTTGAAAAGGAACATGAGTCAATTATTGTTAGACGAGTTATTCCACAACTTTTCCTGCAAAAATCAGTGTGCACCCCCCCCCCCTCCACAACGACCAACTGAAAACAGGTCCGCCCTGGTCTATTAGTGGACTAGTACCTTAAGTGAAAAGTAGTGTACGAAACACTGGCAATAGTAGTGGAAATGTGGATTTGTCGAAAAAATAAAGATTTGATGAAGTGAACCGAATGAATTTGATAAAAAATGGTCTATTTGTTTAGATTGTGTTGAATTTTGTGCTTCTCAATATTATTTTACTGATGAAGGAATGGACAACTAATGTTTAAAAAATTCGTCATAAAAGAATTTTCGCCATAATTTTTTTTGAAATCATCTTTCCTTAGTTTTTTTTTGATTTAAGGTGCCTTATTTAATGTTTTCATTCAATTGTTAACATGCAGTCATGATAATAGCATCGAGATCTCAAAATTAGTACTTCCATTAAAAAAATTACATGCTTCACGTGAAAGAAATTGTTATTAACACCTAAGAGCACTTACAATCTAATTGTTGTGTTGTAACTCATCACTTTAACTATTCGAACTAAAAATTATATTACACAAGTTACTATTCCATTGCCGGGACTTAGGTATCTTCTTATGGAATGCATAGAAAAACTCAGTCAATCAAGTGAAAGTGAGAGTAATTTCGAATAAGTAGCATAATTGTTTTCATGTTGAATTTATCTTTTATAATTATTGTCGATATTGCTTGGAACCCATATCAATCCTTCGCCTACATGAGATGCTAGCGTAATTTTATTGCTTACATACATATGATTGTAATAGGGAAATCAAAAGGCAATCAACTAATATGTGTCAGGAGATTATCTAATTTTGCTAATTTTGCAACGTGTTAAGCTGAAATATATGAAAGATCTGTTAAATATAAAACTGGCAGGTTAAACCTTTTGAACTGTTGAATCATCACTTATATTTACAATTAATACCTTTTCAAATAGCAGCCTTAATTAATAGACAAAGGCTTTACATGAAAATTCGGCTAAAATTTTAAGAGATAAAGGCAAATTTCTGTTGCAATTTTCAAATTGTGGGCCATGATCATCGAGCTGAGGTGGTGAGGAAGACAGAGCTCAATTCGGGCTGTAGTGCCGTTGATGAATTACTTTCTAAGTAAACAATTCAATAACGACACAAAAATGTTGGATTACCAGGCATTGGATCTATTTTATAGTTAATTTTATTTCTTATTAAAGAAACAAATATATGGATTACGTAAAGTTATCTCCCTTAGCTGTTTACTCAGAACTTTCAATAGATTGATGTCTTCTCGGCTAATTTTGTGACTAAAAACATGAACATTATGCTTTGATGGTTTATTGCCCTTCTCATGTTTTTCTACCTTCCCATTAAGACCAAACCATTCGGAGTCCATCAAATGAATCTAAATAGAAATCACGACAATTTAAGAGTCCCTCATTCATAAATTACCACCACAAATGTTCACTTTCCGCCTCCATACGTTACCTCGCTCCCAGGCAGGCATTGAACACGTTTCCACAGACATTTGTTCATCGACCTCCCCATATCAAATATTCACGGCATCTGCAATTTTCTCATTATGGACCAACGCCTCCAAAAATAAAAATGAATGAAGACGTGGATGACCAGGGCTCCTTGTTTGAATCGAATGATGTCATTGTGGAAAAAGATAAGACGAGACAGCTGAACTGATTGAATAAAGAAAAATTACTCCTTGATAATAAGGTGTTTTGAATATTTTTTTCTGTTGCAGCATCATAAATCTTGAGGAAATTTCAGTACGTAAATAATTTGATTAAAGAGAATATTCGACTTTCTTCCACGAATGGATCCCATGGAAGTTTCTTGTGCAAATTTATTCGTTTCGTATGACACTTGACGAGCAAGGAGGCGAAATAATACACAGATTTCGTATTCTGTTCACGAGATATATTTTTGTGGATTGAAAGAAATAGAAACTCTTCAACATTTGGTATTCATTGTCTTGAAAGTAGTGACAAAATTTCCCGAAGTTTTTTTGTTTTGTTTATATATAGAGGAGTGTGTGAGCGCCAAATGTATCATTAGGGTGACAAAGCACGTAGCATAAGCATATGTGATGTGTGGAGAAGCCAAAGTAACCCGGAAAGTGTGTAGACAGATCTTAATGAAGGATTTTTTAGGTAGATAGTTTTTATAATATTTTTTTTTATAAATTCAATGAGGTTATGAATGTAGCAAAGATCAAACAAGAAGGTCTTTAATTTAGGTATTAATATTTCATTTCTTAAAAACTGCATTTAATTTCGTCCCAAAATTCTTTTGGTGTATACTCAAGGACTGCTTATTTTCAGCATTGTATCTTTAAAATATCACCATCTCAATTTTTTTTAGCATAAAGTAAAATTACAATATTTTTCCTTTCGCAATATCACAATCTCATTTTCATAAGATCATTATCAAACGCACTCGGAAAAGTGCCGTAATTTTCACAAATACAAAACGAGGTACCCACATTTGCAGGTCATCAAGCGCAACCTTTCCAGTAGAAAGCGTTTCCATAACATCTTCAGCGATAAAGAACAAAACAGTATTAAGCACTAGGTCATACATTTTAAACTGCAAATGTTTTGCAAAAGCCCTAACCTGTGCAATTCTATGGTTTCATTTCCCTTAAACGTTTGACACGCCGTCCGCTTAATGTCTTTTCCCTTTTGTCTAGGCGGCCTAACAATATAGAACTGACATATACAAATATACACAAATGCGTAGAAAAATCACCCTGCAAATCGCCTTAGCCAAATGCATAATGCTAGTTCAAGCGTTACGCTAAATTTGCTCCCCCTATGATTTGTGGCCGATGGACACAATTGTCTATCTCATTGTTGTGAAGTGAAAGTTCTTCTCCTTCCATTCAGAAGAATAGTAGTGCTCGAAGAAGTGGATATATTGGAGAAAGCAATTCTAGAAGGCAAGATTATTTTTCACCCTTTTAGTTTACAGTATTTCTGTGACACTCGCGACACAATGAAACCTCACAAATTTTTTATTAATTTACTATCAAATCGAAAAGATTTGATCATCTTCAAAGGATTGTAATTTACTCGTGTGGCAAGACAAGTGATAAGACGCAGAAAAGTAACAAATTTTCTGGTAATTAGTCTTCAGACTTCAGAGGCGACAAAATGGTAGCCACAGATATAAAAAAGCTAAATAGCATCTTTAGCGAGGAGATGCATGCATCTCCTTTTTTCGGCCGATTTTTGGAGCACTTCCTTTTTCATATAGTTCTACGTTATTTAAGCTTAGATCCTTCTTCCTCTCACTAGAGGTAGAACGTAGTTTTTTCTTCGATTTTCGAAACGAGAGCATTTCATCAGTAACACAATGAAATTCATAAAATGATAGTAATTTCAACAGTTATTTTTCTACTGAATATGTTTTTTAAGTGATAAGCGTCTACAAAATTCTTCAAAACATTTAAAAATAATAGCCATTTTCCATTTGAATTTAAAGCTGCAAAACATGTTACTATCCAAAAGACAAACATCTAATACTAATATGTCTACATCTTTTGTTTACATATTGTCTCGCCGGGACAGTTTAAACAATTGACTTTATTTCAAGCAATGAATATATTTGCATCTACATAATGCCACTTAAGATGTCATCCCAAGGCACCATTTTCCAACATTGAATGTGTAATAAAGTCCGGAAAAATATCGTAGACAGTCTGTCGCTAAAAAATGAATTTTAGCACCAAGAAATTCCCTTGCAACCGTTGATAAATGGATATAACATTACCCATACCACTTGTTGGCACCGCGATCATATTGAAAATAGAAACTTTTAGAATGTTGCCGTGCAAAAATTGTCTTATGTAAAATCAATTCTCATCGAATTCTAATTATTGACTTTTATTCAGTAATAAAAATTATCATATCGATGGAGCAGACTGAATGGTAGTATTTTTTAGAGACAATATATTTCAGCTTCGTTTAATCGATTTATCTAAAATACATATACATGTATATCTAACGTGCAAAGCTTTAATCTTACTAGTAATTATTTTCAACTTATGTTAATATTCCCGTAAAAATGGTGAAAATGAAGAGTTAACGGCAAAATACTTCACAATGAGTATGTTTATTTAAGATATGCATAAAAAAATCAATAGGCACCTCACGCCTTATAGCAGTCGTGGCCGAGTGGTTAAGGCGTCTGACTCGAAATCAGATTCCCTATGGGAGCGTAGGTTCGAATCCTACCGGCTGCGAATTTTTTTCCCCACCACAATGCAAAAGTATTCTACATTTTAATCATCTTTCCTAAATTTAAATCCATCGTTTGTCTGCTTTTTAATTTAATTCAAGCCGAACCATAAAGCCAATCGAGTGCGTGAAGTATCTTTTGTCATCTGCGTCACGAAGCACTTGGCGTGATCGGAAAAGTGGGAAACTCAAGTGGTGAGACCAGCTTTATCTGCGTGCGACTGAACTAGTTTATCACTGTTATCATTTTTAAAAGAAGCTAATTGAACGATGCGGGTGCATTTAAGTATTTACAGGCGGAGATTGAACGTGCTAGCAGCTGAACAGCTTTTTTAAAAGATACTCTCACAATCAGATGGGAATCTATTTATCAGATTGAACAGAATCATGTGTGGTAGATGCTGAATGAGGAAGTCCATATCAAAGCGAAGTGCTATGAAATACTTATAGCAATAATCGAAATGCATCAAAATTGTGGAATAATGCATGCGCAAAAAGTTACAGTGCCAACTTCATCTATTGAATAAATCTGCGTGCAATGTCCTCGTTTGATAGGAAACTGCTTTTATTTGAAAGACATTTTCAAATTCACTTATTTCAATTTGAATGCAAGCAAATTATACGCCAAAGTTTTGGGCAACTATCTAGTTTAATTGCACTGTGTTCAGGCCTAATATAGGCCAGGAAATAACATTCAAAAAAAATAGGAAGGAAGCTAGGTAAGTAGGTTGTGGGTAATAAGTAACCATGCGTAGGCATTTTATTTATGATATTTGTTGTAGATTTTATGAAATGAGCTTGTGAAATCGATAATTGCTACCTGTGAAGGCATAAAATTAAATTATATAAAATGGGGTACACAAACACAGTTCATCAAGAACTACCGTGCTTGAATTTTGATCGGTCTATACGATATAATCATTTTTCCATTCCTTTAAGTACCGGGTCTAATTTTGAAAAATCAATTTTTCATTTTCTAATTTATTATACCTTCAGAAATCACGCCTCAAAATTTTATTAAGATATTCCCAAAAAAATACAAAAAATAAAGAAGTTACAGCAGTTTGAGCGCGTACGCTTTTTACGTTTTCTAGCGATATTTTCGGTAATCGAAACCTTAAACGCGTTTTTCTCGAAATGACGTTTTTCCAACTGCGGACATTTATTCTCCGGATTGGCCGAACCGATTTGAGTCAAATTTGGTGTGCTACTTTCTTCAAGTATCTTGTATGGTAATCTACCACAATATAGGCCAAAATTTCAATCGCAAAAAATTTGGCAAGCGGAACAAAATGAAAAAAGCGTTTTTTCGAAAAAAATTCTAATAATCGGAATTTTTTTTTGACCATTTTTTCAAAATATTGTGGCAGATTACCACGTAAGAAACATTCCTCTTTAAAATGCGGTTTTTTTTTATTACGAATCTTTATTCCGGAGATTATCTGTCCGCAGTGGGACGAGGCATTTTTTGAGACATCAACTTTGTTGCTCTCTATAAATAAGTATAAAAATGAAGAAGAAAATATAAATATGTATTTTTGTAATCTTCTAAATGTGTATTTTACCCATGCAAATTTTAAAATTTATATACAATAAAGGAGCTGAGAAAAAAAATATTGAAAATTAGGCTGTTTTTTAGCATTCTAACCGGTATCCTCCTTAAAGCGCTACACAACTTTACAGAAATTAAATCGTAATGTTAAAATTCAACATTCATTCTGGTAGGGAATAAGGAATTGATACGAATAATATTATCTAATTTTACTAACTCTAACGACTATAATATGGTATTGATCAAAGCGTATTATCGTTTGTAAGATTTGCTAATTTTTGTAATGAATTTTTTCCAGTCAGTTTCCAGCCAATTTTTTTAATCAAAAAATTCAAAAATTAAATTTAAGAAATTTTTTTCTCCAATCTGATTTTACACTTGTTTGGAACCACACTGGACTTATAGTAGAAACCGTTCATATTTTCGGTAGAAATACCTTCCTTTCTAGGTGAACCTTTATAAATACAGCTAAATTCCCTGTGACATAGAAAACCGACAGTAAATCATGGCAACTGATATGGGAATAAAACCCCAATTCGAACTCGTTTTTGCAGTAGCAATACTTCACTGAAATTGGCCAATTTTTCAAACAAACGACATAAATTACATTTCTATCATCTCAACCGAATGAAATACGTATGCAGCCAAGGCTTGTCTGTCCTGTCCCTTTCTGTGCCTGCTAATAATTGAGAACCATTAATGGCCTATTTCTAAAATCGATTTCTTCATCCCAATATATATACTTGGACGGTTTTCTTGATGTTTCCTGCAGGCTTTGCAGACCATGTAAATTCACTGATGTGTGAAATTGATATGGAAATGCCGCTGACATAGTTGTACGTTTTTTTCATAAATAAATAAATATCACAAATTAAGTTAAATTTATTCAATGGGATGTCATCAATGTCTGTTTTTCATAGGAAATAAAAGATAATACGAAATTTTATGCAGCACATTTGCACGCATGAATATAATGGTGCATTAGCATAATAAGATAGTTTTGAATTTCCACGCGTCACTTTCTTCCTATGATTTGAACACAAATTTTTTTAGTTAAGGATCTTATTTATAAGTTGGTTCACTCATATTTGGTAACCTGCTGTTCGGTTGTGATCATATCAAATTTCCTCTTAATTCAAAACTTTCTAAAGAAATAGAGAAATGATAACGTTTGAAATATTTCATCTTTTTTGTAACATTTATTTGGGATGTTGTCTACAACCGACAGCAAATACAATTTATCATTTTCAAATTGTCTGCTCCTGACAACAATGTCAATCCCACTATTCTCAAAACTAAATAGGTAGTGTTGTTGTTTTTATCCGTCACTCGAGGCTGTTTTCACATTATTCTTACACCTCATTTTTCGATTTTAGACGAAGGACGATTAAAATGTCCTCATGCATAATAGAGAAAGATAAAATCTTAAGGGTTTTGCCTAAAGACAAAATGAATTAGTTTTAGAATGTTTATTTGAACGCACAAACTCGAACCAGATAGGAATCAGTAACTTGGCTTGCAAAGCAAGTTCTTCACTGAAATTTTTTATAAGATGATTTATTTGAGTAACAAGGCTAAACTTTAAGAGGGGGGGGGGTCGTGCAGAGTTAATTTGCAATACTTTAAACACATTTTTAAAGGCGATTTTTGAAAATATGGTAAACAAACATTTATTTATAAGTATAGAACGTATAAGTGCAACATTTCAAGAGTCTTCTGTTCAATTTTTGTGGAAAAAATATTGTGAATAGAGCCACTAACAGCAAATCTTCATATACACCAAAAAAAGTTGCTTTGTGGTGATCATCACAACTGATTACTGGATCATCTGTTGACTAAAAACCAAAAATATTTCGTCACTTTATGAGTCTTTCGAGGTAACATCATCAAGTTTTTTTATCTTATTGATTTTTCAATTTTTTGAATTTATCAAAATTTACTGATCAAAATCGGCGAATTTGTTGTTTTAAAGTAAATTATAACAATAAAAAATTTAAAATCACGATGTTATTACCTTGTAATTTATGTATAAAGTAATTTTGTGTGTTTCGGATCGGATCGGATAAGTAGTTTTTGAGTTACAGTGATCACCGATTTTGAAAAAAAGAAATCTGAGAAAAACGCGTTTAAAAATTAATAATAGCAAAATTGGTTGGTTGTATCTCCGCCAGTTTGGATTGGATCAATGAAAAGTAAAAATAATGAATGAACAATAAATAAATAAAATCCAAAAAGCCTTTTTTTATTTAATTTTTTTCTCTTCATATTTCGCTTAAATTTTTTTACAATATCATAAAATAGCAAACAACTTTTCATCAAAATCGATTCAGTGGATTGGCTAAAATAATTGTGCAATCTAAATTTATTTTAAAAAAATCAAAAATTTCGAAAGCTTGCAAGTCAGAAACTTAAATTCTAAAACAGTGCTGGGCGGCTGCTGATTTTGGTGGTGGCAGCATAGCTCCAATGACTGAATCCGCAGCCGCCCAGCACTGTTTTAGACTTTATTACCAAGTTTAGCAAAAAATCCGGAGGCTGCCTCAATAATCCGATTTTAATTTTGTAAAGTGTATGTGACACGTGAAGAGTTGTTTTATATGTGGAAAAACTTCTATAAGCTTAAGGGGGAACACCACTGTAGAGGTAAAAAAAAGTCATTTTTTGGGAATTTGTTTCTCAAAAACCAAACAACATATCGAAATTCGTTTAAAAGATCTATATTGTAAAAGTATTTGACATCCTTGTTGAATTTTTTCAGAGCTTTAAAAAGCAAAATGGCGGCTCCCTAGCAATTCTCCAGAAACGCCTTATTTTTTCATGACTTCGCGGCCGGACCGTATTCTCGTGAAATGTTAGGGTTATGGTTATCAAACAAATAATTTCCGATAAAGCATACTAACAGCCAGAGAAGTGCGTAGGACTTTTTTTAATCGGTTTTTGACAAAATGGCGTCATTTTGGAAAAAAATGTAAAAAACGTAAAAAAAGCTCGAAAATTGTTAATAACAACTGAAATATGCAACATATAAAAAAATCCTACTTAATTCTATGCAGACACTAGTTTTGAACATATTGTTAAAATTTCAAGTAAATCAAACAAAGACTGTTTGAGAAAAGAGTCCGGCCAGTTTGAAAAACGTTGTTCCGAGATAAACGCGTTTAAAGTTTAAGTTATAGAAAAATGATTAATAAATTTGATATACCTCTAGTCTGCAAAATACGTACTTCAGCGTTCTCTACTAACGTTCAATTAACAGAGCACATGTACAGTTTTGAAAGATTTATATTTAAAATTGTTCTAACTTTCAATACCAACAGCGCGCGGGGATACGCGAGGATTGCGCTTCGAAAGAGCAGTGAGAGACGCCGCGCTAATTTAAAATTTCGAACACTTACAGATTTTTTCACTATATGAAACTTTGCTACATGATTTCTATGATGATAAGGTATACTTTAGAGCATCAAAAAAAATATTGATTTCTTGAAAATCCTACAATGGTTTTCCCCCTTAAGGGGGGAAGTACCTTTAGAGGCCGAAAAAAGGTCTTTTTTGCAATTAATTTGTGGGTAAATGAAGACACTTCTTATTAAATCAGTATAATATTTATTTTAGGCGATGTTTGAGGTTGGAAAAAAACATATTCTACAAAAGTGAAAGTTGAAAATTAATAAATTTTTCAAGGATCTTGAAAGCCATGTCGTCGCTGACGTCGTAAATTGCGTAAGCTACGCTGGCTGCAATTTTCATCTGAAATCGACAAACCAAACATTTTCTTACTAGAGAAGGTTTTTTTTAGTAGATAGAGTAGAATATTTGTGAAATTCGAAAATTTACACTTCAAAACAGGCTCAAAAAAACAAATTACGATTTTGACGAAAAATTTCGTTATACTTCCAGTCAAAAATAGTCCCAAAATAATTTTTTTTTTAATCTTTAGTCTATATAGAACAGTTTTTTATGCTCTTTAAAATGAATGCTAGATGATGAAAATCCATTCACTAGTTTTTTTATTATCACTTACGCAATGTTAAAAAACATGGTTTCGAGAAAAGGCCGTTTAAAGTTTGTGGTCAAGAGAAAAAGAACTCGGCGCCAGGCACTTCCGGGATGCATATCTTCCACAATTTTGAGAATTGGCTTTTGAAACTTTGACATGATATTCTTAGGCGATATATCTATCGATTAAAACAATTTAAAAAAAATTGATTTTAAAAAGTGTCTTAAGTTTCCGACTTGCAAGTTTTCAAAAAAAAAAATTTTTAAATAAACTTACCTACTGAATCGATTTTGATCAAAATTTGTTTGCTATTTTATGATATTGTAAAGATTTTTAGGCGAAATATGAAGGTCCTGAGTGCATTTTAATTGAAAAAAAAAATTAAATAGAGAAAGGCTATTTTCCTCCTGTTTTTTTATATTTATTGCAATTTTGCGTTAAGGGTTGAATGCTTAAAGATTTTTAACCAATACTATTTTATAGAAAATTTTATTACGCAACTTTTGTTGCTAGACAACTTTGACCTTAAACGAATCGTTTTAAAGTAAGGAGTGAGAAATGTAGGATAAATACGATTTTTGTTTTTAAATTAAACATTTCGATTTTTTTTAATGTTCCCGACTTTTTTGAGAGGAAGCGTAAGTCAATTATTTTTATACAAGTTATTCCACAATTTTTCCAGCAAAAATCAATGTTCCCCCTCTCAACGGCCAAATGTAGTCGTTTTTTTACAGATACGCCCTGGTCTATTAGTGTTTCCTTCTAAAAATGCAAATAGAACAGACACCATATGTGACTCCCACATAGCATGCTTCGCTTGATAATTAATTAATACAAATAGCAAAATAATTACTTACTTTCTTGCAATCAAAAGCTACCGTATAGTGTACTAAGTTGATTGCAGTTTAATTGGTGTCTTGGTTATAATTCAAACTGTTTTCTTTTCAGTTGACCAATCACAAATGCATTTCCAGGAAGTGCACAAGTGTGGAAATTTGCTAGTTCAACAAAATGCTAATTTCTGCACATTTTTAGCGAACCAACGTCTATCCATGCAAACGAAGAGTAGATAGTCCAAGACCAAGCGATACTATGCATTTCTGATTGTCAATAAATATTTCCTGCACTCCTTTTCTGGGCATGTGGTGACGGAAGTCTTGATTTCCCATCCGAAGTAGTGGCTGAACCGTTTATTTCACACTATGGTCAAACTAAGCGAACCAAGAGGAATTGTTTTGTGGACGAAGAAAACTATTTGTCAAGCGCATCACCTATTGGCAATGGTGCCGAGATTAATATGCAATTGAGCGGTAGTGTTTATTATGATAAGGTGCAGATTTTCTTTTTCTGATCCTTTCCTTTCTTTAACTCTTGCTTATATGGACTAGGAGGATAGGATGCAAGATTTTTTCACAAGTTTGTAGGTCAGTTAAAAATGAGATGATGAAACAAGACTCCGTAAAATGTTGTACGAATATAGGTTTTCCGGTGAATACCATCGAAGCCAGTTCGGGAAAACTCACAATAAAGATTGGAATTGATCAGGAGGTGTGCTTCAAGCATTTCTTAATGAGACACAATTGCAATTCAATTCATAAACCTCAACCACGTAACTGGTGCTCAACTAAGTTTTACATAGCAAGAGAATCAAATGAATGTAAGATTCGAAGTACTTTTCGAAGATACTAAATAGATACCTATGTCTGCAGTTTAGCTTCTTGTTTCCTCTTCGATTTAAGTCTTGCATGAAATATGGAAGGCATTTACGATATATTCCTTACAGGGTTTCAATCAACTTTAACCTGAGATGTTTCCTACATCCATACGTATATAAACGTCGATTATTTCACATCAAAATTTTCTTCGGGATTTTTTTGTAATATTTCCACATTCTTAAAATGTATTGTTCATACGTTTTAAAGGATCACTTCACCTCACTTAATGTAGATGGTATGCGTACTAATGGGTCTACACGTATACTTTTTTACAGGAGGCGGAATATCAACCACGCTTGTTATTTGCGTATTGTACATGCTAGCAGTTTGGCAAGAGCAGGAGATTTATCCATATGAACATACCATATGGAAAGACATAGCTGCTGAAACTCCTAATATGAGCTAGTTAGCAACAATAAAATCCAAGGCTCTTCACATGCATATAGGTCGCGTGAAGTTTTCCATGGGGAAAAGTAGTCCATAAAGCAAAAGATATCGAAACTTGAAAAAACCCAAAATATATAATCAATCAAAAAGTATGCATAAATAAAGGCATGAAGGCATGCATTAATGATTTTCAGTTTTGATATCGGAAAAGTGTGTTAGCCGGGAATCGAACCCGAGCTGGATAGGGTACAACAGATGCCATTCCTGATGTAATTAGATTTGTAAATGAATACTTGGATAAGGGCCACTACGTTGCAGCAGTTTTCGTGGACTTAAAGAAAGCCTTCGACACAGTTACACATGAAACTTTAATCACCAGGCTCGGTGAATATGGAATCGTTGGAAAAGCAAATAAATTTATACGCAGTTACTTGACGGATAGATTTCAAAATACACTAATTGGAGGTGTCAAAAGTAAAACTGCTGAATTTAGTATAGGTGTTCCGCAGGGCTCGATCCTAGGACCAACGCTATTTCTACTTTATATCAACTCCATAAAAAAAGCAGACCTTGTTGCGAAAGTGGTTAGTACGCAGATGACACTGTGCTCGTATACTCAGGTAAAACTAGTCTCGAAATTGAACAAAAAGTAAATACTGACCTGGACAAGTATTGGTATTGGCTTCTACAAAGTAGGTTGGCAATAAACGCGGGGAAGACAAAATATATTATTTTCAAACAAAAGAACAAGACTGACATACAACCACACGTAAAAATCAATGACACAAGCCTCTAGAGAGTAGAACAAATAAAATATCTAGGACTTCTAATGAACGAGAAACTAACCTGGACTCAACACATAAATGATCTAAGGAAAAAACTGGCTGTCTTCATTGGTCTTCTACGTCGCTTCTACTTCTTTCCAAAGAAAAACAAAATCCAAATTATGTATGCGCATCTCCTTTCCAAAATTTCCTACGGCATCTTGAATTGGAGCCAAACTTCTAAAGGTAACCTCATGATTATCTCCAGACTAGTAACGAAGGCGTATAAAACCATTTACAATCTCCCTATGCTAACTCCAACGAGCGAAGTTTTCAAAACAGCCCAAGAATTGAATTAGCATGGCATGTTTTTCATGGAAAGAGCTAAATTCATACATAAGAATTTACACCGTAATGAGTACACCACCGTGAAATTAGATAGAATTGAGGGGGGAAACACTTACAGAATGAGAAACATGAATAATAAAGCTATAGCATTTGCCAGAACTGATCGGCTAAAAGAAAACCCCTTCAACAAAGCAGCTAACTTTTACAATACACTACCGGACAAAATTAAAAACATATCTAACCCAAATTCCTTTAAAACGACACTAAAAAAATATCTCCTTCAGGACCAACTTTCACAGTAAGTTACAAGTACAATCAGCTCCATTAAACTCAAAAGCAAACATGTTATCTACAGGAAATAGTTCATAAACATATAGTCTGAACTATTAATCTAAATAAAAGGACACTAAAATTTACGGATGGGTACTATCCCTTATACCGATTCTTATCGTCTGGGAAGTACTATGTCCTAAAATTTTAAATACGGAGAATTACTAAATTTTGATGGAGAGAGTGATTGAAGGAAACGGAGGTGGTTTTAGTCGGTAGAAATCCGGCATGCCGAGAGACAGGACCTGATCGGTATCTTTTGAAGATTTCCACCTCCCAACGTTGAAAAAAAAATATCCGGTGTTCAGTGCGATCGTTCAATGGAGAGTTTGTTACGTTGGGCACACAAGTCACTAGAAAGGTATTTTATTGTATTCAAATTGAATGGAACCTGAATCTTTATAGTTAAAATTTGGGATTATATAAATATTTAAGAGTTAAATTAGGGTATGGAATTCATCAATTTTCGTCAAGATTGCAGCGAACGCGAATGTACTCACCCACAACACCAATGGTCTAAATATCCTCAGCCGACAAAAGTTAATTCGGCGTCCAAAAGCTATTGCACGGCTACTATTGGGGGCCAATAAATTGCTGGGATGCCCTAATTTGTAGAATAGGAACAGTGGCAACAAAAATGACCATTCCGATGGGCAAGACGAATCCTTAATAGGATTATCGAAAACCATGCGACATCCAGTATACGGATGGCGGTTCGCCAAGACTGATCTTACTAGTTGCCAATTTGTCTTTTCTGTGAAAGCGCCACAAAAATTTAAACCAGGGTCGTCGCTTAAAAGAGAAACACCAAAACATCAAAATATTTTGGCGAAACTGCGAGTCAATAAATTTGTGGGCAACTACATAGTTATGCAAGAAGTGTTAGCAGAACGACGTGAATGTGTGAAACGTCAGATTCGTTCAGCTGATGCTCGGAAATTGGCATAGCCCAGCGAAACGGAAGAAGTTAGACGTGAATTTCATTTTGCAGGGATCATCGATTGATGATGGTGCAACGGAATCTGATACGCAGATAAATGAAAATAAACACGGCGGAACGGTCTTGCTTTTAGAAACCATCCGTCTACTAGACTAGTCAGTTTTTTAAATACATTCCTCTTTTTGTTGATTTTAAAAGGTAGTCGTTATGTTTGGCTTCTGTTGAATTTTTTGAAATTATGAGTAGTGGTCAGGAAGAAGTTCATGCCTTTGAATATCATGAGAAGGTGCACATCAAGAAGCAGCAACGTGGAGATACAGCGGATCGACCACGAAATTAGGAGTAGGTGTAAATTTATAAGTAATTTTAATTATATCACGGGGCTTGTTAAGAGGTTATACCTATGTAAAGGCTAAAAACAAGCCTTTTTCTAGGATTTTTTTCCAAGGACTTTGAAAAAAAGCAGCTTTTATAAATAATATATCAATATAAAGGGCAACTTTTCGGGAGTGCAAAAATTCTTTTTAACTTCCCAGTATATGGGAAGTTCTTGTAATCGCCTCGAAAATCGAAATTGAAATTTTCAACTTTTCTTTACGTTTTGAGGTCTATAGAGTATATATAAAGTGTTTTTAAAAAGGGAGATGTATGTGTGTGTGTGTGTGTGTGTACGTACGTACGTACGTTCGTGGACAGTTTTTTCTACGAGTATAACTCACGTAAACAAAGTCCGATCGACTTGGTTGAGGTGTCAATCGAAGCGTCTTTGCAATCTTAAGAGCGGATTAGTTTTTGGAAAACTTCGGTCGGGGGGATTTGCTGTTTTGCCCGTTTGAAGGTCATTTCTGTCAGGCGCTATATCTCGCGAACGAAACATACGATTTTTTTGAGCAAGGTGTCAATCGACGCGTATTAACGTTTATATCATTCTGTAAAATTTTAAAAAAAAATCTTGGATCGGTTTTCAATTTTTTTATAAAAAAGTGCAAAAAATTAGGTTTTTTTTCAAAAACAATAAATTTTAAACCTGATTGTCAAGTTTTAGTAATCAATGTTTATAAAATTTATATACTCCAAACAATTTTCGCAAAAACGTCATCAAATTTTTTCTCATGATTACGTAAAAAAATAAATTAAAAATAAAAAATCATTAAAAGTCATCATGATTTTCAAGGTCATTTTTATCATTCACTATATCTCACGAACCAGATATAATATTTGCATCATTGAGGTGTCAGTTGACGTGTATTAATATCTTTGTGAAGTTTTTAATATTATAAAAATTCGTTTTAGCCGTTTTTTTAATTTAATAGAAGAAAATGCGAAAAATTATGGTTTTTTTTCATAGAAAATATTTTTTAACTTGATTTGCACAGCACAGTGATCCAGTTTATAAAATTTATACATTCTTATCAGTTATTGGAGAAAAACTGGCAAAATTTTATTCCATGATTATGAAAAAACTAAATTAAAAATAAAAAAATCATTCAAAGTTACCATGTAAAGAGGGTTCATACGAGTGCTATTACTTTATATCTTTTATTCTAAAAAAATTGTTGTAAATTCAATTAAAGTTTTAAGATATGTGCATAATTTGAGCAGATTTTCAAAAGTTTTTATAGTCTTTTAATTAAAAAAATTTGCTTAAATTTTGAAAATCAACAAAATTTTCAACACCAAAAAGGCCCCCACCGATTGATCCGCGTGAATATTCAATCTGTCCTCATCGACCACAAACCTTACATAATCAATGGGCCCTCCCGTAGACGATATGATTCATATTAACTCATTCCTACTGCTATGAATACCTCTCATTATTGTAATGTTGTTGATGTTTATGTAGATATTACTGGGAAGTTGACCGTGTGGACCTCAAGGGTCGCACCTCGCGGCTTGTTTATTTTAAATTCAATACAAAATGGCGGCTGTAGTGCACGTCAAAGTCACTAGTATTTACAAAAAACGTTCCGCGGCCGGACAAGTTTCTCAGCCCCATCTGCATCTGGAATAATAAATTTTTTTTCATAAACTCCATGAGTTTTGCTAGTGAATTGCACACGATAATAGTTTCATATCGATTTTTCGCAAAATGGCGACCATTTAACAAAAAATTGCATTTTCGACCCAAAAAATGACTTCAATTGTTTATAACTTTTTTTTAAACAAAACCAATCGCTAAAATCGTGTGTACTTCACTAGATAATCATATCAAGAAGCTACAGTTATAACGGGAAGTCAATCGGATGAAAATTGAAAGAGTTTCGTTTCCGGCAAATTTCAAAAATACACTTTCGAGATAAACGCGTTTGAAGTTTCAAAACCTTATAAAGTTGTGAATTTTCAAAATTTTACTATATACAAATTTTTTAACCTTTACTCTGCTGTCCCAGCTCCATACAGTTGGCCTTCCAAGACCGTGAATTTCTCCTCCTCGTCCTTTCTTGATGCTAAAAGGCCGCGTCTCGCCTCTTTTACAACGTCGGAAATTGAGCGCTCAGCAGCCTTTATTCGCTCGGCGTCTGTTTCTAAGCAGAAATTGTAAAAATTAGGTCCTGCAGTCAATCCTAATGAGTCTCAAACGAATGCGATTAGGCGGACGCCTGTTGCTGATCTTGCTGCGCTTCTGCGATGAACTACTTCCTTTACTGCCTTTACGGCCACTGTACAGTTTACTACTTATTTCTAACACTTTTTTACACAAAACAATAGTAAAAATATCAATCAAAACATAGTACTTTAACCTCAAATGCAGCGTGTAGTCGATCGAGTAAACAGAAGCTCTCCTAGCGTCGTTTACGAAGGAACGTGCCCTATACAGTGTATATTAATTACTATATAGTATAAAGCGAGCAAATTTTACGTGTTTCGAGCATTGGAGTTGCTTCAGAAAATTGATTCTCAAAAATTTTCTGAAGTATATTAGTATTTGGACCTTTTTCATTTCAATTCTATGGATGTGTTAGCATACTTTTAGCCAATAAAAAAATTGAAAAAAAAATAAATTCACATAGGTATAACCCCTTAAGTCATTGTATCGTTTGCATTAAAATTTAAAGAAACGTAACTTTTTCTTTTACTATTGTCTGTGTGAAGTGTTTAAAAAAAAGGTTTTTGTCGTTTTGTTAGTTGCAGCAGTCAGTTCAGACGCGACACGAATCCAATTTTTCATTTCGAAATTGGTGGCTAGGGCATTCTTGACACAGGAACGCGTGGCACCGTGGATATTAGTATTGTCTCCGCACTATTTTCTTCGCGCAATCAAGATGATGTAAGATGGACAATGAAACATATTTAGAGTGCCTGGAATTTTCGCTTTTGCTTATTAACAACGGGAGAACTACCTTGCTCCTGACGAAACATTTTCATATCTAAATATTTAGGAACAAATAGAAATTTTATATTTTTAACCAAAGTCTGTTTTACTATCCAGTAAAATATTTAGAATTCTTTCAAAATATTTACGAAATTGGATGCGAATGGCAGATATAATTGGACTTGATTACAATAACTGCATCTAAGCATTGTCCTATGGCACTTTAAATAACAGAACAACGACAAACAATTCCATTCCATTATGTTTCTATAAAAAGCTTTTCATTTCAATTCCATGGAATGTGTATCAAAGCGACATCAGAATAAAACATCAACTTTAAATACAATACGCCATTGGATGCGCGTTGTTATGCAGTCAACATAAATATAACAATGAATTGTTTGTCGTAGAAATTGACACAATTTACTATTGCATCAAGCCACAAACGTGGATGCACATACTCACATATCCGCGTTGGAATCAATTGAACGAAGAGGATCAATCTCCACCCAATTCTCTGGCAAGTATCTTTAGATTCCATATATGCCAGGGATTGAAGTATCGCAAGTGTCGTCAATACTCTTCAGATTCATTTCGTCTTGCTGCCCGTTACGAAATAAGATAGTGAAATTTATGGCATCGTACAAACAATCCTTTTGTTCGCATTTAATTATTACATTCACTTTGACTTCCATATTGTCGTCGAACGACTTTGATGTAAGCAAGAAATATGTAGATGTATCGCCAATCGTCAACAAATCATTGGCAATAATATCTTGTTTTTGTTTCTGTTTTTCCCATCTGGTTTGCATATTTTCTCCGTTGCTTTGCATTCGTTTATGCAGATTTTCTTAGATTTAGTGGCAAATCAACCACAACTTTATTTTATATTTCAAACAAATGCGTTCGGCATGAATTGGTTCTTGATAAATGATATTAAATCACAAAACTGGGCAATCTTGGATTTTCATCAACATTGTAACTGTGAACAATCATAATTTATGGATTTATTCATTGTATATATTCGGATCCTTTGCAAATGATCAACTTTGAAGGTAGTTTTTTATTTAAATGAATTATGGACCGTATGCGAAATGTGATGCGTTCCAATTCGATTGATTTTGGGATTCAACGATTGAAGTTGAAATTTTAATATTCATTAGGTTTTAAGAAATTTTTAGAGCCTCATTCAACTTAATAGTTTATTCTCTCAGTTAAAAAAATACTTCAGCACGTTGATAATAAAGCAAGGCATTTTAAAGACGGTAAAAGTTGAAAACTCATTTATTTAAAAGTTTAACTTTGCTTTGCTAAAATATTATGTTTATTCAAACATAAATAATACTTCGAATACAGACCACATGGTTAAGAATGTCCTCATTCAAAGCTAGAAATTGCTTTCATATTCAGCCAAATCAAACAAAATATCAGGGACATATGTTTCTATCGTTGACGCTCAACGAAGCTAACAAAGAAAGGACTAAATATGTGAACTTATTGTTATGCAGAAGCCTTGACCGATGACTTTTATGAATATTGAAATAGGACAAAAGCTGCACTGTCACGTAGGGTGAAATTTACTTCCTATGACACTTTTTGCGCTGCTTGATGAAAATTCCATAAAGGCTAAGTTCTTTTGTATGTCATTTTCTTCGTAGTGTTCACAATTAGGAACAATAGAACGGAAGAAAATTGAAATTTTTACCTACGACTCGTTTCCAACTTACAGTTTATATTAAACCGCAAAAATATATTTTTGGGAATAGAAAACTAGAACTAGTATCCTTCATAGAATAAAGCAACAATTTGTAGTAGAATAATATCGGAGCGGGCAATGCCTGGCCAAGGTGTGGCATGCCCACGAAAAAACTGGATGAGTATGGCAGGACAGTGGAACTGACAAAAAGAAAAAGAAGAAGAAGAAGAACAACAACAACAACGAAGGAGTGAGATTCGTTTTCCGGCGAACCAAATAAAATCATAAGCATCGGCCAGAGCGCGAGTGATAATTAAATAAATAACGATTAAAAATTAGAAAATTGTTTACTGAAAATTAATCTTATTATTTTGTGTTGGTTACATATTGTGCAAGCCAGAACGGCAGCTTTCAAATGTCTCCCATAATGCAACATTTTTCAAATTCCATTTAATAATTTTTGGATTTCAACAAATTTGGTCATCTTAGGGCCCACCCCTATAATATTTAACACTCGCATGGGGAGGGTGGTATTTGAAAATTTTACTAAGTGTTACATCTACAGAGGAAGGGGGAGGGGTGGTAAAGCAAATTGCTATGTAACAAAATTTAAAATTAGGTAAAATAATTTAATCAGTCAAAATATTTTAAATAAAAAAAAAACAAAATAAGAAAGGATTTATGGTTAAAAGTATTTACATTGTTAATATTTTGTAATTTAAATATTTAAAAGTCTAAGATGGGTACGATGAATTTGTTACGTAATAAAAGGGGGGGGGTTTCTTTGAAAATGTTACCAAGTATTACATGGGGGTGGAGGAAGTTAAAATACTCTAAAAAATGCGTTACGTAATACACGAATGGCTCCTTATACGATAGTAGCCACAATTTAGTTTAGTTGAAGAAACGATTCAGCAAAGTCAATTATTAATTATTCCGTGAGTTCAACTGAGCAGCATCACAGTGTTTCGGTCTTTCTGATTTAATTACTTTTCGCTGCTTATTTTCGCTGTTTTCCGTCTTGCTTTTCGCGTTTCTGCAATCTCGGTCGCGGTGCTTTCAGAAATTCGTATTCTGTTTCAGTGATCTGTGGTGCATCATTTCCGTAGAGCAGTTTCTAATTTTGAAATTCTGAGCTCAGTGGTTTTCCTTTTGTTGCGATCTGAACTCTGAACTTTGACCTGAACCTGAACTTGAATAACGGTTTGTTAAGCTATCATCTGGCATCTCGTTTAATCTAATACTCGGTTGTGATCCTTGCTTAAATTGTTTCGCGCCAATAAATAGGCAATTTAATTAGTGTCGTCCACTTATTAACCCTTGTACAATGGCTCTTGATTCGCCTCCTTATGGGTCCACGTGTGCAATTTGTGCCATGCCAGAGTCTACAAGATCGCGTTTTCTGGCCTGCGACGGTTACTGTGGCAAATCGTTCCATGCCAAATGTGTCAACGTGAACAATGTTTTTATAGAAATTCAAGCTAAGCATCCTAGCAATATATCGTATCGCTGTGATGCTTGTAAGAATACTACTTTGTGCGACATAATTAAGATCCTGCATCAACACTCCACGTCACTTGCAGCGCTTAACCAGAGATTGGAATTTATTTCCACATCTCTCACTTTACCGCCAACGCCAACAACTTCTCATGATGCTAATCGTCCACCGGCACCTAAAACACCAGCATCTACTACATCTGCCTCTACTTCATCAGCAACTTCTACAGCAGCACCTATCGTTCCTGCATTTGATAGTGAGTCTATCCCAAACACGTCAATGGATAATCTTAACTCGCCTATATTAAGTCGTGGGGCCATACCCAAATCAACAAAGCCTGCTCCTCGACTCCTCACACCTGTTGCTGTAAAGGATTGTGATGATGTTCCAGTCAAGCCACTACAGTTGATGCCACCTTCATCACCAACGCCTGCACTGCATGTTGTGGCTACCGCTGCGCCACGGTCTGCAGTGCACGCTGCTGCTACCGCGGAGCCACAAGGTTTGGATCCGGTGCCTTCTGTAAATCCGACATTGCATGTCGTTGCTCCGCCCATCCAAATCTTTGTCTCTCGGCTCGCATACGTCACGTCTGTCAAAGACGTACAAAATTATATCGTAGCAAGACTTGGATTTGCTCCCTCCTTCCTTAGTTGCAAAAAACTAACTAAGGAAAATATTGCAAATAAAGTCATTGCCTCCTTTAAATTGACTGTGCCTCCCGAGCACAAGACAATACTTAAGAGTGACTTCTGGCCAAACGGAACACTGGTCAAAGCCTTTACCGTTCGTCGCTCTACGAATTTTCACCAGCCACGTCTTCGTCGATCCCAGCATTAGTTTCACCAACTACTTCAACAGATTCTGCAAGTGGCTCTTATCTTAATATACGTAGAAAAATTAGTGTCTATTATCAAAATGTACGGGGTCTACGAACCAAGTTGCAGCATCTTAATCTTTCGTGTCAGTTGTCAAATGACTCTATTATTTGTTTGACAGAAACCTGGCTACACTCTGGCATCTTTAGCTCTGAACTTTTGCCTAATTTTTCTACATATCGCAAGGACCGCGATCATCATCTATCCAATAAAAATGATGGTGGTGGAGTCTTAATAGCTGTGAAAAATTGTCTTTCCAGCGCTCTCTGTGAAGATTTCCTCCCTCCCCCTCCAATAGAATGTGTTTTCGTCAAAGTACTTGCTGACCCTTCCACTACATTGTATATAGCCTCTATATACTTCCCTTGTAACTCTCCTCTTGAGCTTTATGAATCTTTCTTTGAGGCTATTACCTCGTTTTGTCTCTCTCTTAATCCGTCGTCTCGTGTTATCATCTGCGGTGATTTCAATCTTCCCTCTATTGATTGGCACATTTTTCCTCATATTGAAATCATCTCTTCTAATCGATCATCGAACCTTCTCTCCAATTTTCTCTCATTGTCGGGTTTTTACCAATTCAACCATGCCTTTAACTTAAACGGTCGACTTCTTGACCTTGTTATATCAAATATTATTCCTGATAACTTAACTTTAACCACTGCTCCTCTTCCCTATGTTCCTTCGGATCCCCATCATCCACCTCTACAGTTTGAACTCTCCTTTTCTTTCCCCAAAGCTCAGAATAGGCGCAAACAACTTAAATTTAACTTTTGGAAATCGAATTACATTGCTTTGTCGGAAGAACTCAACTCAGTTAACTGGGCATCTTTTTTTGACAGTCTTGGCTGTGAAGATTCGCTCGTTAAATTCTACTCTCTTCTCTATAACCTTATCTCTCGCTTCACTCCCTTTCATAGTCGTACCTCGTCACATAATCCTCCCTGGCTAACTCGTAATGTCTTAGCTATCTTGAAATTAAAAAACCAAGCTTATCGACGTTATAAATCTAATAAAACGCCGGATAACTATACGGCCTTTTCAAATCAACGTGCTTCAGCCAAGCTGGAAATTAAAAGAGCTATGCGTAACTACTTCGCTAATATCGAAAATTCACTGCACTCTAGCCAAACAAAACCGTTTTGGTCTTATGTCAATTCCCTTAAGTCTTCGTTCAGTATTCCTCATACTGTTTCCTGGGACGGTAAGCAAGGCTCGACTCCTGAAAAAATTTGTGAGATATTTGCTCAGTTTTTTTCCTCAATATATCCTGCCACAACTCTCTCAAATTCTTTTGATACTCCTTCTTGCTTTGAACCTATTCTTAATCTTATCTCCACTAACCCAACTGAAATCCAAGCTTTGATCAATTCTTTAGATTCCAGCGTTGGCCCTGGGCCAGATGGACTTCCTAATATATTCATTAAATCCTTATCCTCCTCATTATGCATTCCACTTTCTTATATTTACAATGCTAGTTTATCCTCTGGTATCTTTCCCAATTTGTGGAAATTGGCTAATATTTTTCCTGTACTCAAATCTGGATCCTCTTCTGATGCTTCCAATTATCGTCCCATTTCAATTCTTTCCTGTTTTCCCAAAATTCTTGAACGCATTGTCTACAATAATATATACGAAGCTCTTAATTGTAGGCTGTCCCCGTTTCAACATGGATTTGTTCCAAACCGCTCGACCGTCACGAATCTCCTTGAGCTTACCCAAACTGTAGCAAAAGCTCTCGACAGCCGTACTCAAGTTGATGTAGTATACACTGACTTCAGTAAGGCATTTGATACTGTCAACTTAAATGTGCTATTGCAGAAGCTAGCTCACTTTGGCCTGTATGGTCCATTACTCTCCTGGCTTGAGTCCTATATCAGTACTCGTTCTTGTCGTGTTAGCCTATGTGGAGCACATTCTTCTCTCTTCCATCCAACCTCCGGCGTTCCTCAGGGGTCAATTCTAGGCCCTCTTCTTTTTTTGCTCTATATAAATGACCTTCCAACTGTCGTAGCATCTCAGTGTCTTTTGTATGCTGATGACTTAAAAATTTACCGAGTTATTCGTTCAGAAGAGGATTGTATTGCTCTCCAAAGGGATCTTGACGCGATCGTTTCTTGGAGTGAAACTAATTTTCTCTTCATGAATGTTCAGAAATGTCACAAAATGTCCTTCTCCTTAAAGCTCAGTCCAATTGATTACACCTACGTATTACATGATATTCCACTTGCGCCGGTTTTTCAAATAAAAGATCTAGGAGTGATTTTCGACCCGAAACTTAAATTTGAGCCTCATATTGTGTCAATAACCGCACGCGCCTCTCGCGTCTCCGGGTTCGTAATAAGACACTCTCATATGTTTACTGACATTTCTTCTTCGGTCAACCTATACACTAGCCTCGTTAGACCAATCCTTGAGTATTGCTCACAAGTATGGTCACCACACTACCAATATTTAGATTCTATGGTTGAATCAGTTCAGCACAAATTCACTCGTTTCCTTATCTTTAAATTTAAAATTCCATATATGCCATATGAAGAGCGACTTTCCTTGCTGCAACTTCCTACTTTGAAATCCCGCAGACTCCTTTTTGATGAATGTTTTTTGTTTCGGCTTCACCACCATCAATTAAACTCTAACCTCTCTGATTGGTTAGAGTATCGTACTTCAGAACGCCCTGCCAGATCTGACACCATATTTACAGTACCATATGCTAGGACTGAGACCTTGTATCATTCGCCGATGTTGCGACTCCCTCGAAACCATAATACTCTGCGACTTGGTCCGTTTCCTCAATCACTCTACATTCATAAGCAGAAGGTGAAGGGTTTTTTAACTAATTAGTTTAATCGATATTATGTTTTTCTTTTCATTAATTTTTACATTTTCGTCTTCTTTTATTGTCTTGTAATTGGATTGTGTTAGTCTGTAAGACAATTTCTTCTTAAATAAATAAATAAATAAATTAACTTCCCAGTTCCCTTTGGGAAGTTATTGTAATGGGGTCGATTTTGCGAATCCCAAATTTTGACATATCTCCACGTTTTAAGGTCTCTAGAATCCAAATCCATCGTTTTTAGAGAGATGTCTGTGAGTGTGTATGTACGTATGTGTATATGTGCGTATGTACGTATGTACGGATGTACGTATGTGCGTTCGGAATTATTTTTCGTCTCGATTATCTCAAGAACCAAAGATTGGATTGACGTACGACTGGTTTTAAACGACGCGTAATTACGTAACTTAGAACTGAATGACTTTTCAGCAAAATCGGTTAAGCTGTTTTTTATTTAGGATGAAAAAACTGAAAAAACTGAAAAAACGACTAAAAATTGCTTATTTTTAAACTGTTGATACGCACTATTAATTCGTGAAGATACCAAATACATTCATAGTAATGTTGTTATTATTGTGCGTTTTAGCAAAATTGTGATCAAATTTGTAAAAAATGTTATTTAAAAAAAAAAGATTAATTTATAAAACTGCAAACTTATATTATCAGGTTTGGGTGAATGGGAGTAGAGACGCTAATGCAGTTAATAATTGGATATTGTTATAAATAATTTAATATTGTTAATAACAATCAAATAATATTAGTTATAATTTGATATTGTATATATAAAGTCAATTATAATTATTCAGTAACGATCAAACATTCTTAATAACGAATGATTATTGTAAATAATAATTAAATACCCTCAATAATAGTTGTGGATTCCGAAGCCGAAATGAAGAACGAGGTTGAGGACGAAGTGGAGAACAAGAAGGATGACGAAGACGAAGAGGACGAGGTTGCCGAGGCTTTGGTAGAGGATGAGCAGGTGGTGGAGACGTCTTCCTCTACCAAAGCTTTTATGGTTAGATAAAAAATTAATAAAAATAATAAAAGTAATTATATTAATTTAGTAATTAAGAATAAAAGCAAATTATAGCATTTTATTCACCCCGCTGGGAAGTTAGTCGTGTGGGCCTCAAGGGTCGCACTTAGGCCACATTTTTTATATGTAGTAATAATTTGAATAGACACTATTTAAAACAAGAATAATACATATGCATATTTGCATATTTCTTATCTATCTTATCAAAAAACGGCGAATTTGAAATTATTTAAGGTGGTCCAAGCAAATTTATTGATTTTTTATTTGAATTTGGCGTACACTTCATCCTCCGTGCATTGAAATATGTGTGACGTGTGTTCGAATTCACTTCGAATTTCAAACGTATAATATTTTTTCAAAATAGAAGAGTGGATGTTTTGAAAAAGACTATGACAAAAAGTTTTATAAGCTAAATTTGCAACAATTTTTTTCAAGCAGATATTTAAAATATTGTATATTATCCAGGAGTCAGTCTTGTTTCCCAGCCTACATCCAAAGCAAAATCTGGAATTATTTTGAAAAGACATCAGGATTTCGAATATGAAATCGTCAGGATTTTTAGCTTTGCTGCACACCTAAGACTGCAGCAAATAAAAGGTTTTATAAAGCTACATATCGTAAATTTCCTTCAAACCTTGCGATCGACTTTTCAACTGCTTATATTTAACCGATTCGCATGAAACTTTGCATACGTGTTTAGTTTCGATGACAATCTAACAATCTGATGTTAATTTAGTATGTATAATTATAATGATGCAAATAATACTAATAATAATAAAAAGGTTCGCGTATTGGATAATCAAGGGATTATCTTGAAAATTCCATACGTAGACGATTGCATTGAAATTTATTGTCATCGATTGTACAATAAAATCGTTTATCTGCAAAAGTTTTTTATTTTATTTTATTTGGAATCTTTCTTTTAAATTGAGTTACAATTCCAAATTAGTGTCGAGAAATTGATCACTTTATGGAGACATTTATATTGAACAATATAAGGCTCAGACACTGTGGTTGACTGCATAAATGCAAGTTCAATACTATCTATTGATAAAAAAGTCCTTAAAAAAGAAGCCAATTTTTTTTATTTTAGCAGAAACCAATTGGGTACAGTTTTGTGAAATCTATTATATCCTTATCTTTAGAAATAAAGGGATGTATTGCACCTTCTAAATATGGACTGGTGAAAAAACGTGATATACAGTTCTCTTTATGCATATACTAGATTTTAGAAACCTTCGTGGTGAAATAAGGATATTGTGGTACTAAGAAAGGAGAATAGGAAATCTCTCAATCAAGTTGACGTGTCAAATGATTGATCGTCTTACAGACAGAAGAAATTCAAAAACTATATTGGAAAAGATAAGCGTATCTCATGGAAAAATTTCTGTGCTGACACAAAAAAACTCCTAGCTTATAAATCGTTTGCGTAAAATCATGTCATTAGTCTTCGTCTTCATTTTTAGGTTCAATCGAGGATACAAATGAAGGACGCAAAGAAACCAACTCTAAAACACTGTCCCCTAATGAAAATACATTTTCATGATAGTGTATATATATATATAGTAATAAATAAAGAATCTAATCTAAATAATTCCGATCCGTCTATCAACTTTATTATCAATAAATCATAAGCTTCTACTTTGGGTCATCAACTCCTTTCAGCCCTTTGAAGCACCTGGCATGGAAAACATCCTCCCTTTTGAAAGTCGCCAAGAGATTAATATAGTACTCGCCTGAGCAATATCTTCACCGTATGCCTATATCTTACATTACCAATCGATGGAAAGAAGCTATTTAGTCTTTATAAAACAAATTCAATGCAGCTTTTGCTTAGAATTTCGTGGAAAACCCCATTATCTGTGCGTTAATTTCTGGGTGCCCTTTCACGAAATGCATAAAAAATTTGCCTTATTGATGTTGCCAATCAATAGCTCGAAGGACGCTAGTAGTTGGAAAGGCGTCAAATCGAAATATACCTTAGACCATCTTTGGACTCACTTTCAAAAAGGTAACAAGATAATCAGGGAAACGTTTAGTGGTAGGTATTAGAGTGTATACTGATTAAAACAAACGATACTGCAAACGGCTTGCAACAAAATTATCTTGAAGTTTCAGTTATAGAAAGTTGCGTGTTCTCTTGATGAGCCATAATAGAATAAAATCTTTATAAAATGAAACACTTGGTTTTTTGGACTCACAAATTTTATTATTAGCACGACGCGTTTCGATCCTTAGACCTGACGATGATCTAAGGATCGAAACGCGTCGTGCTAATAATAAAATTTGTGAGTCAAAAAAACCAAGTGTTTCATTTTATAAAGATTTTATCTTGAAGTTGTCTCTGAACGTGTTTCGCAGTAAAGGAGAAAACAAAGAAGTTGTGGCGCTTGAAAAGTAGTCGCTTTGTTTTGATATCTTTTTGGCATCATTTTGGGCATCATTTTTGGCATCATTTTTGGCACCATTTTGACATCATTTTTGACATCATTTTTGACTTCTAACTTCTTTATTATTAACACTATGTGAAATTAACGTATCCACAAATGCAAATAAAGTTCTACACAAGTTTGTTGTGTATTATTTCTTGTGGGAGACACGATTACTGTGATATAGAGGTGTACAACTTTTTCTTCTTTTTAAGATGACGCCCGAAAAAAAATCTAAACGCAAACCCAAAATGTGCGGATGAAGTCATTTCCTGAACCATTTGACTGGACTTTATATACTATACATATATGAGATGGAGAGTCACTGCAACAGAAGGATTGTGTGCATCAATTATAAGAGGTGTAGGTCTGATTTATCACTGGGCAATATCGATGGATGCTATGAAATCGAAAAAGGATGTTCGCATAGAAGCAAACTCATGGTGCATAAGAACCGATGTAGGGGAAAAAGTTGTGAGAACATTGAATTTGAATCAATGCTGCCCAAAGAAGCTCTATAACATAAACTGGAATGAAAATGGATTAAGATGTTCCTTGCAATAATGAAACTACGTTACAACATTCATAGAACTGCAAAGAACTCACTTTAGAACTACTGCATATTTATAAGTTGTTCGTGTAATTTGACAAATCATTCGCTGGAAGAAATAGGACAGTGTTGAGTTGGCCTAGGGATGATTCGAAAATCTTCTATTCTCTTCCTATAAGAATCCATCAATCAGAGATGATCAACGCATAAAAGCAGAACATTTCAAATAGAAATCATCACAAATTTAAACATTTTCCATTAACATCAACATTGTCATGCTAATATTATTCATCTTATGGATATGTTATCGCACTTAATCAGCTCTACAGCCATATCCATCGATTCAAAACCCACGGAAATTGCCGCCAGTTTTTAGCTTTACGATTGCCCGTAAAATTTTCATACGAAAAGTATTCCAAATAAGATGAGAGCGCTTCTACTTTTGGAGCCAACGATATATTATCGCATCAAATTCTAATTTGGCAACAAACATTTCATGCCTAATTGCACCAGCCAAGACCCATTCAAAGCAACTTCACATCAACATCAAATCTGAACAAAATTTCGGCATATTTTACATTAAAGCAATAAATCCTGTTGTAACGTTAGGCGCAAAAAAACACACAGGTGATAAACACTTAAAATGCTAGGTGTTTGTTTTCGCACGAAAGATTAAGATTTTCTGCGGAAAAGACGCGGAAATGCTTTGTTGCAAGTGTTCACACAATAAAACCGAAGTCGAGGAACCACACCCAGATAAGCTCCATTTCGTTGTTTATTGGGAAATGTGAATGTGACGTCGTAAAGTGCGACATAAATAAAAAAATTGCGAAATTATGCGATCCGATTGTACTTTTACCACACTTGAGGATTTGTGTCTGCATACATAATCATGAGCAAATGTTCGCTTCAATGCTGTTCAAAAATACAAAGAGGAGGTGCTGTTTGTGTCTTTTCGGGAAAAGTGATCAAGTCAAATCCTTTTTAATCTGATTATTAACAAATAAAAACAAACGAAACTGCCTTAGGATAATATTTAATCCAAATTTGTATCAGTTAAACTACAAATACAACCTGTTTGCGGCAACTATTTGCAATAAAATTTAAGCATTTTCAAGTAGGTACGCTTTAATCGAGTTCATAAACGAAAAGCCAACTATGTTCAAGGCTTTCACCTTCCATTCTTCGAACATACTCAACAATAAACATTAATAATTTCCATTCGTATCGTCTGTTATAAAAATATGAAAACTACTCTACTTTCACCCAAATAATGAGCACAAAATTGGATCGATTTCGCTTTCAAAGTTATGAATACAGGACAAATCATATTCCTTTTTACTATGCTTTCGCTGTTTTTGCAGAATTTTTCCAGAACAAAAACACCTACTAGAAAATATGATAGAGATGAAGATGAAATGAAATGGAAAGGAAAATTATAGACTTGGCCAGAAAAATCTAGATTTTCGTTATGAAAATGAATGGTGCTCGACAAAGAAGGATACAGGGACAAATGTAGACCTATCATCTGATGAATTTCTAGCTCTCGGATTAATATGAAACCATCAGACTGTTAATATCAGGACATTCGTTGGAGTTTCAGTTCCAGGGTTTTCGTGAATGGCGCATTGAAGCATCAGCAGATTCTTTACTATTGTTGAGGACAATGCATGAATGTGAACTAAACGAGATAAAGCATTAGATGGGGAATATCATATAGCATGGCACAAAATCTTCGTAATTTAAGATAAAAAACGTTTTCATTGGCGATCAACCGTGATAGAATTTGAAGCTAGGCAACAAAACCAAAAAATTAGATAAAAATAACGATATGAATTTTTAAAAGTGTACAAATTTAAGCATTAAAACATATGCGTCATTTTTATGAATGTAACATTGATTCGGGGAAGATGAAACTCATTTAGTTAATTTAAAAATTGCCGATACATAAGTACCAAATTAGGTAAGTAATAAAGTATCAATCCCTCCTTAAACTGATTTTTTATCGCTGGAATTTACATTGGATTGAGTAATTTCATCCAATAGGCTTCAATAGGGATCATTTTAATTTAAAAGTTGGTGACCCTAATCAATCAACACCCTCATATATTACTTATAAATTGTATCACACATCTTCTAGTAACTAGAACAGTTTCTGTTTAGCTTGAAAGTTGATACAGCTTGCAAGCCTCGCTTAAAACACTGGAGAATTATGAATTTTTAAAGGTAGTATTCTTCATAAACTAACTCATATCATAATAGCATAATAGCTAGGATAACAGAATAACCACTAGTTATCTTTCTTTGCTATGATACCTATTTAATTTTGGATGCATCCCTACATAAAATATGAAAAATCACGGGCATTCTCATCGGCATACCCATAGATTTCAAACAAAATGAGGCTAGCGATCCTGAATATGTTTTTTATCCTTGGAATGCTCGATGTGATCTTGCATTTTTTTGCTGATGATATATCAATTTACTCTAAAGCAAATGATCTTGAAACATCCCTTGGAGTAAAACTATCAAGTTGTCAAGTAGTCTAATACATCAAAGGATCAGACAGATAAGAGATATTCCAAATTTAAAATGTGTATAAAGATCCTCTATCCGCTCATTAATAAGAAGTCAAAACATTCCAAATTTACTCAACTGCTCCTTAACAACGCTGTATTTCATTCCATTATTTCTTATGCAGCACCTGTATTTGCAAACTATCATAAAGTTAAGCATCAAATACTCCAAATAAATGTCTAAAGATTATCCTGGACAAACCATATTATTTTTTGGCAATACATCTGCATCACTTGGCTCAAATTTTGACAATAACAGATATTGTAAGGAAATGTTTAGCCGCATTTCTTAAAAGAAGAACAGTGATTGGACTAGTTTCTGCAGGCTATTTTGTATCCATCTGCATATCTGGATTTTTAAGCTTATTTTTAGGTGATTTTTAAGTTGGTTAAGTTTCGCAAGCCAGACTTATGTTTTTTTTTCATCGCGAATTTAACAACCATCAAAATTAAGTGAGCATTTATATGTGATGTCTAACTGAAAGAAACCAAAGATCTAAGAACGTTTTCATAGTTTGTATTTCTAGCTTAAGTTTTGTTCCAACATAAAATTGTATATTGATGATTGCAAAGCTTTTATCTATCTGTCCATTTATCTAAAAAAAATCAGGCATCTTGGTTAATTTTTTGTGACGGTGACCCAGTGGAAAAAATCTGATTTAAGCTTCTAGACAAAGCTCACACAGTTTGCAAGTTCTTTTTGCCTTTGATATTTTTTTTAGAGTTTTGACAAATTCAGAGTTGCTTGAGTCCGATGAAAGGTGCATAAATTATATATAAAATCAATTTTTCTGGATTGAAACTATTGTAGCATTTTTCGTAAAATATTCTAGTCAAGTTGTCAGGAAACACTTTAATAAAATCATAAAAAGCAAGGACAAAATCAGGCCAAAACAGTTGAAGAGTATTAATTTCAATTTCATTTTAAAGAGTCACTGTTAGCATGGACCATAACATTTTTCTCTGAAATTTTCAGATTTGTTGTATAGGATTTCAAAAAAATAGACTATGCTAAGCAAACAAAACTATCATACATTTAACCCTGAATTTCATGAACTCTCTAGAAATGTTGCAGCAACTTAACAACGTAACAATTTTATTCATTGTAAAATGATAGACATCTTTTACAAAGGCATGTATTGAATAAAAGTTAATAAAAACGCGATCTTTTCACACGCACTTATATCACGAGAAATAATTAAAAAGGCATGAAAAAATCTCACCATTAAGATAGCTGCTGTGTTTTTTGTCCATTAGATCATTACAAAACACCTTGTTTAATCAAAAATATTCACGGTCACTATAAACTATCCGAAAACAGCGAAAAAGACAACAATATTTCGCGGCAATATTTTTTTGAAGAGAGAACAATGATTTCATAATGATAAGTAGTAACCTTGTCGAGTTTTTACCAAACCAAATTGGGTTTGTTTCAATGTGTTATATTATCTTTTTTCTAAAATTTGTTTATTTTGCGTTAATTTGGTGCTTTGGTCAATTGGTGGGCTAAATTTCTGTTAGGAAAACATTTGAAACACTCCGAGTGAGTATGAATAGTATTTTTTTTTCAAATACTAATTTGAGATAGTTGACGCTAGTTTGAAAAATTCTGAATGATCAGATACCGAAATAAGATGTTTTTACCAAAATTAAAGCGATGATTTTGGCAGATATACGCACGCTTTCAATGTTTTCAAGATACTTAATCGATCAAGCGATTTTTCAAGGAATATTACTTTGGAGTGGAGCTTAGCTAAGTTCAGTCCTTCAAACTAACTCTTCTGCACTATGTGTGTTGTAAACCATACGAAATTCTAACGTGTAGGTCAATCTATCCTGTTTTCTAGGAACAAAAGGTACTAGCGTGCCCAGTGATAAGAGCTCATTACTATTTTATCAAGAATTAAAACAGATCAAAATCGATATTGCGAACAATATGACGAATCTTATAAACGAAAGCCTTAGATGTGGAAAATTTCCGAGTTGTTTCAAATCAGCAATTGCGATCCCCATCGTCAAATGTGGTGACAATACAAATCCGAGTAACTATTGTCCAATTTCCCTGTTAAACTCTCTAAGTAAAATTATGGAGCACATATGAACTGAGCGACTCATACAGTTTCTACAAGAGAATATCATTTTAGATATGTAAAAGGTATATGGATTTCGAGAAGATAAAGGTATGACTGAAACAATCATCAACGCCGTGAGATACATATATACAGAAAACCATGTCGCGTAGATTTTCGTGGATCTGAAAAAAAGTATTTGACATGGTAAATGACGATACATTATCTACTCGAAAGCTTCGAGTAGGATCGTCAAAAACCTTCTCGACAATTTTTTTAACATTAAAACATATCAAATCAATATTGGATAGTAGAAGTAAGTCTATGGAAATCAAAGTTGAAGCTCCACAGGAAACGATTTTGGGACCTCCACTATTCCTGCTTTGAAATTTTTGTTTCAGACATACATATGTACATACATGACTCCATGTTGTCGCAATGGTTGGAAAAACATTACATTTTTTTTTGGACCGTATAGACGAAGCAGCCAATCTTATCAAATTATTATCGCAGAAAATTAGAAACATCAAATATCAAGCATCATTCAAGAGGCAATTGATAAACATTTGATGGAATTCTCAAATTGGAAAGATATGAAATGGAAATATAGCTAAAAAAAACTAACACAGATTGTTTTAATTAGTCCTAAAAACTGCTTTTGTCTCATGATTAAAAATATATCGAAATGGACGAAGCAACTGCAAAGAAAGTAAACATGAGTACTATTTCTTATATCGATTTCATTGTCCGAAAAGTAATGAGGACAATATTACAAGGCCTGGTTTCTTTTATATGTTGTACATTGACGGTCCAAGTTGAAAGAGTAAAGAAGAGAATAGCAAGGAGAGGGTAATTTAAAAAAAAATGCATCGAAAAAGGATCGTGATTCGTGAAGGTGTCTTCAGAATTTGCAAACAAAGGTCCTTTCTATCAATTTATCCTTGAATTACGTCTAGACATTGGGGTATACTTTTAACTCTTTGTAAGATGCTCTCATCATTAATTCTGACTTTTAGATTTGCGCTCCTTTTTCTTAGCAAAGCAGTATAATCGCCAGCTATTTGAGGTATGCAAATTATCGAAACTTAATATTCTCAGTTAAAAATTATAACTTCATTTATCTGCTATTCACAATGTGATCAACACAATTAGTTTAGTAGGAATAAAAACATTTTCAATAGTCAATTTCGTTCCCATTCCATCAAGAAAAAACGACACTTTATCGTGTTTTAACCCATAACTTTTTACATTGAATAAATATTCTTACGGCTTTTGTATGTGAAGCTTCTCAAAACTCTCACCCTATAATCGATTATGCGGTCATATAAAATAACTTTCATCTTCTTCAGTTACTCTAGTTACACAGTTTCTGCACATTTTAAATGATTTTTCATATTGAAAACATCTTCGTAACCATAATGGTAACATTTGCGGTTAGAAATTCTTTTTGATTTGCCCTGTTGTACTAGATTTCCCGCGAATAATAATAATGCATTGGAAGTATATGATGTTTTTTTTTGAGTGTGTGTCTTCATTTGATGAATGAATAAATACATTAATTCATTTATACATTTTTTTCACATGAGCTTCAATACATTAAACTAAAAAGAATTGTGCAGCTTGATCTTTGCTAAAGTTCATTTAAAACATATTTGAGTGTTGCCAGATTTTTCAGATTTTTACTACGCTTTATTCCTTAAGGCCGGTCCATACGCTCCGTTTTGCACAACCTTTTGTCTGCACAGTTCAAAACGTTGCAGAGAAAACGTTGCGTGTAGATAGGAAAACTGCGCAGTTTTGAAATGGATGCGAAAACTGTACAGTTGCAGCGATAACTGAGCCAGAGAGCATAGATTTCCTTGAACTGTGCGAACAAATCGGCGCATGTAGACAGTATTATTTTTCTTAACAAGACAGCATGCCAAAATTGACCAGAGTAGTACCTCCTCCATGACGATATCACTAAAACTGTGCGAAATATACAGATATCTCTGGATCATGTAGACGCTCTAAAAATTGCAACGTTTTCATTCCGTCTTAAGATTGCACAGACAAAAGGTTGTGCAAAACGGAGCGTCTGGACCGGCCTTTAGTTAGAAAAGGAGTTTTTCTTTTCCGGAAAATATTTATAAGGCTTTTTTGCTCTCGCTGCTATATTGAAACGTTTGTCTTTTTGAAGAATGTTTTGTAAGAAGAAATATGGATTCTTCGCGTGATCTTCAATAGCAAAGAGGAATTAAACTAAGGAGATGGGTTTGTTTAGTATTATTATCAAAGCTAGAGTAAAATATCCCAATTTGTAAGAAAACCAGATATAATATTCAATCATTAAGAAGGGATATTTTTGACATGATATATTCTGAATATGTAACTAAAGGATAACTCTCTGTTCAGAATAAACCAACGTTTATCCCATTTACATTGAACACTTTTACAGCATCTATCATTAAGCAATTAACTTGAGTAATAAATTTAGTCTAACAGAGTGCAGTTGCCTATAATTTCAGAGAAAGTTTCATGAATATAGTATGCAGAATGAATTGCTAATTCGAAACAATAAAAGTATGTGGTGTAGTAATTGCTGAAAGTACATTCATCGGTGACAAACTTACCATTGTTGCTTGAATGCTGCTCTGTGATGAAGAATAGCTAGTCGACAAACAGTCTTATCCCCTAACATCAATTCCAACGGCACTAATCACGTATTGAGTATCACACGCAATTATTATTGTATTCAAAATCGCACATAACACTGCTCGGCAACATTTATCCGATACACCTTCCTAGATTATGCGTGTGTAGATATACGTCGTATGCGAAATTAAGTTGTGGTCTGAGCAAGCCCTGCGTCTTGTCATTCGAATCATTTGCATAAAACCATTTGAAAATGCAAAGCGTTAACACTATGTATACCTAGTATGGGCTGCAGCAAGCTAGCACAGCATAGCCTTCGCCTAGCCTATTTAGCCCCGGCCGACACGTTGCGTAAATCATAAACAGGCACAACAGGTCGTTGGCAGTCGCAGAGCCGATCAAAACTTTCAATTCGCCAAATCATTTGCAGTGGAACAACTAGAAAACTTGTTACCCTTTCAATCGATAATCACCTGCCCAAACATGAAGATAGCCGCCGCAAGTTTGGCAACATATCGACGATGGATTAAGGTTGAACAATCCGCACGCTCCGTTCCACAGATTTTTCGAAAATTACTACACTAACTACACATTCGAGTTGTTAAATCAATACGAATCGTATCTTGTACGAGTCTGCGATTTGACCTCATTACTTATTCTGTTCGGCGTAGCGCAAGCAGTTGTTTAGCGCCAATTAGGTACTTGCCTAGGCATGGCACTGCCTCAACAGCTCGCTTCTCCTTCTTCGCGAACGATATTACCGTGGTCCGATCAGGAGCATATCACAGCTTAAGATACCCGATCCGGAAGCCAGGGACCAATTTGTATCCTGGACATTCAAATTGCTAAATCCCACCGAACTCGAGAATCATCTAACGGTTGGCAAGCAGGTCTGCATTGCTCAGTAACCAGCAATATTGTCACCAGTAGACGCAGATGGTCTCCCGCAATCCGGCTTATTTCCAATAATTAGCAAACATACTCCGCAAAAACCACAAAAACCAGAGATAGAAAAAAATCTACACACCGCTGACGCGACACTACAAACGACCAATCAACTGATCCGATCGCCCGCTCGACCTCAGCATCGCAATGGCACAACAACAACAATAATAACAACAATACACTAATTGGCAACAATTATATCAACAATAGCAGTAGCAGTAAAAACGCGCCGAGAAAGATTTCCCCGCGACGAACAACAAAAAGCGCATTAGAACGATGTTAAAGCCGCCGACAGCAGCTTAAGCCGGCCCGGCGTAAGCGCGATAGCCAGGCTAGCTGGGCAGTAGCAAAGTCTGTAGGAATCAAAGGTGGGCGGCGGCACAATTGATTCCGGTCCAGCGGTCGCCTTCAAATCGAAGAGAACAGCTGCCGGACTATGTCTTCATATGTTAGATTCCCGAATTTGTTGGCATTTCCGCGATAATTTATATTCAGCCTAGCAGTCCCTAAGCCACATGCCACAATTACAATAATCCTTGTGCGCATCAAATACCAGTTAGTTCTTCAGATGATTCTAAAATTTACCGAATTTTCTGCAAGATTGATTCACTAGATTTTTCCCTGCATAGTGCTAAATCACTTCACAACAAATACCCGGCTTTGTTCCTGATCTACTTCGTGCAGACGAAACGCCCGTTTCAAGGGAGCAAACAATTAGCTTTCAAGACAACAAAATTAAGGATATCCGCTCAACAACCGCTAGCAGCCAACTCAGTACAACACGGACGGTTTCCGCAATATCGACATTAACAGCAACACATCCGCATGTGCCGCTCGGGTCTGTGTGGCTCCACGTACTGATCGACGACGACGACTTGACTTGGATCAGCCTCATAGCCTCCTCCCCAGCCAACTTAGCCATCATCGTACGTAAGCCAAGCGGCTAACTAAACTAGCTTGATTACTATGTTCCAAGCTCCACTACACTCCCTGACCGACAGTCGCATTCATGAAATTTTCTAGGTCCATCGATGTTGAAGGAAAGATTTCGACCTTAAATAGTTACGTCCCGTCTTATCATCGTCCTGTTTTTATCAACTGAAACTAGATCAGCAGCATGCTGATGTATACAAGTCCTTTAGCATGAACATCTACAACAAGGATGTTCGTTGCACACAGAATCAGTTGAACAGTATCTTATGTTAAAATCTTGGAAGATCCAAGCTCAGATCTTTCAGAAATACAAATTCACATGATTACAACTATGTTCCGAAGACTGTTGAATCGCATGACACCCAACTTCTGCAAAGTTGTTGGATTTCGTGTGGAGACTTCAGATCCAAAGCAACTCGAATGACGACGAGTGAGACCTTCCGGCAGAGGAGAGAAAAGCCATTCAAATAAAATAGCCGCAACAGCGTAGCCAACATATCGCACTACTAGTTTCACATGCGAGTAGCAATCCAGATTTTGGGGATTGGCACCCTCCAAGCTCCAAGGAAGATGGATAGCCACTATCCTATGCGAGACCGTGCAATCGGTATCTACGACAATTTTACTGAAATGAAACTGCAGTACAAATGAAAGCTCCAACCGAAGATGCATCTTGTGGAGCTGTTCGTAGCCATCCCCTGCATATATGCTTCGAGAGGCTGTCTGCATCGCGAAGATTTTCAGCCTACTACTATTTATGATTCCGGACAACTCGGACAGACAATGGGCACAGTGGCACTTTCCCATGGAACCCATTGAGCCGTGGTAAGATACCAATGTGGACATCTGAAGAAAAATAATACTCTAAATTACGGCAATTACGCTGTAGGCGTTCGCACATTAAGCACAACTGGTAGGCATGAAAGAGAAGAATCTTCAATGTTGGTGTCAGCGATCAAGATGAATACATCAGCGATAGATCTAAAGAGGTTTGTGTATGTCTTTTACAAACGACCAAAGCCATATGTATATGTAGATAATGTTAATTTAGGAAATTTTTCCATCTAAGCGAGAAGTTGTCTGGTTTCAAAATTCATAGAAAAATCTTTTGAAAGTTATTCAATTTGAAAAAAGGGCCATGAAGGCTTTAAACTAGTTTTCTTTAGTTTAATTTATTTCTTCATGAGTTTGCTCAACTGGGTACATATAGTTTGACTAAGAAACAAAGAATCAAAAATATCAGAGATTGATTATTAAATCATTCTGATTACTCAGTAAACTTAGAAACATTCAATTCAAAAGGATCAGAAATAAATTGAGTAGATAAACTTCAAACTAATTTAACACAAATAAATGATAAACGTAAGTTTCCTTTTTATTCGTTGTTTTTATTAACTTCCCAGTATATGGGAAGTTCTTGTAATCGCCTCGAAAATCGAAATTGAAATTTTCAACATTTCTTTACGTTTTGAGGTCTATAGAGTATATATAAAGTGTTTTTAGAAAGGGAGATGTATGTGTGTGTGTGTGTGTGTACGTACGTACGTACGTTCGTGGACACTTTTTTCTACGAGCATAAATCACATAAACAAAGTCATATCGACTTCGTTAAGGTGTCAATCGAAGCGTCTTTGCAATTTTAAGAGCTGATTAGTTTTTGGGATACTTCGGTTGGGGGGGTTTGATGTTTTGCCCGTTTGAAGGTCATTTCTTTCATGCGTTATATCTCGCGAACCAAATATACGATTTGCATGATTAAGAAGTCAATCGACGCGTATTAGCATTTGTGTGAATCTATCAAAATTAGGGTTTTTTTATAAACAATAAATTTTTAACCTGATTCACGAAAGACAGTATTCAATTTTTGTAAAATTTATATATTTCAAGCAATACTTGTAAAAACAACATCAAAACTTTTTCTCGTGATTACGTAAAAAATTAAATAAAAAATAAAAAATCATTAACAGGCATCATGATTTTCAAGGTCATTTCTGTCGTGCGTTATCCATATTTCGCGAAACATACGATTTGCGTGGTTAAGGTGTAAATTGACGCGTATTAACATTTGAGTGAATCTATCAAATTTTGAAAAAAAATCGTTGGAGCCGTTTTTTTAATTTTTAAAAAAAAGTGCAAAAAATTGTGATTTTTTTCAAAAACAATAAATTTTTAATCTTATCGTCAAGTCCAAGTAATCAATCTTTATATAATTTATATACTCCAAACAGTTTTTTAGAAAATGCCATCAAAATTTTTTCTCATGACTACGAAAAAAATCAAATAAAAAATAACAAATCATTAACAGTCATCATGATCTTCAAGGTCATTTCTGTGATGCGTTATATCTTGCGAACCAAACATAGAATTTGCATTATTTAGGTGTCAATGAACGCGTATTAATATTTTTGTAAATTTGTCGCATTTTTAAAAAAATCTTTGGAGCCGTTTTTTAATTTAAGAAAAAAAAGTGCAAAAAATTAGGTTTTTTTCATAAACAATAAATTTTTAACCTGATTTGCGAAATATAGTAATCAATGTTTATAAAATTTATATACTCCAAACAATGTTTGTAGAAACACCATCAAAACTTTTTCTCATGATAAAGTAAAAAAATTAAATTAAAAATAAAAAATCATTAAAAATCATCATGATTTTCAAGGTCATTTTTATCATTCACTATATCTCACGAACCAGATATAATATTTGCATCATTAAGGTGTCAATAGACGTGTATTGACATTGTGGCAATTTTTTCAACATTACTTGAAAATTGTTTCAGCCCCTTTTTAATTTAATAAAAGAAATGCAAAAAATTAGGCTTTTATGGTTTTAAGGTTTTTTCATAAAAAATAATTTTTCAACTTGATTTGCACAGCACAGTAATAAATTTTTATAAAATTTATACATTCTTATCAGTTTTTGAAAAGAAACCAGCAAAACCATAATCCATGATTATAAAAAAAAACTAAATAAAAAATAAAAAATCATTCAAAGTTATTATGTATAGAGGGTTCATACGAATGACATTAATTTATATCTTTTATTCTAAGGAATTTGTTGTAAATTCAATCGAAGTTTTATAATATTTGCATAATTTGAGCAGATTTTTAATAGTTTTTACAGTGTTTTAGTGTTAATTAAAAAACTGCTTAAATGATAAAAGTCCAAAAAAAACCTTCCGTAGATGATATGATTAATATTAACTCATTCCTGTTGCTGCTATGAATACCTCTCATTATTATTATTTAAAGTAGTAATATTTTTAAAATTATTATTTTGTTTAATATTTTTAATGTTTATCTAGATATTACTGGGAAGTTGACCGTGTGGACCTCAAGGGTCGCACTTCGCGGCTTGTTTATTTTTAATTTAATTTTTTTTTGTAATCATGAGAAAAGTTTTTGCTGGTTTCTTTCCAAAAATTTATAAAATTTTATAAATTCTACAAACATTTATTATTACGATGTGCAAATCAGGTTAAAAATGAACTTTTTTATAAAAAAACACTACTTTTCCAATTTTTTTCAATAAATTAAAAAAAACGATTTAATGATTTTTTTAAAATATAAAAACATCATAAAAATGATAATACGCGTCGATTGAGACCTAAATGATGGAAAGATTATATTTAGTTCTCGAGATATAATGAATGACGTAAATGACCTTGAACGTTTAATGATTTTTTATTTTTTATTTATTTATTTTTTTGTATCCATGAAAAAAACTTTTGCTGGTTTTTTCACTAGAATTATTTGTAGTATATAAATTATATAAACATTGATTACTGAAGTTTGGAAATCAGGTTGAAAATTTTGTGTTTTTGAACAAAAACCTAATTTTTTGCACTTTTTTTGAAAAATTAAAAGACGGCTCGAAGAATTTTTTTAAAAATTTGATAGAATCACATAAATGTCAATACGCGTCGATTAACACCTTGTTCAAAAATATCGTACGTTTGGTTCGCGAGATATAACGCTTGACAGAAATGACCTTCAAACGGGCAAAACAGCAAACCCCCCCGACCGAAGTTTCCCAAAAACTAATCAGCTCTTAAAATTGCAAAGACGCTTCGATTGACACCTTAACGAAGTTGATACGACTTTGTTTACGTGAGTTCTTGTCGTAGAAAAAAGTGTCCACGAACGTACGTACATACACACACACACACACATACATCTCCCTTTCTAAAAACACTTTATATATACTCTATAGACCTCAAAACGTAAAGAAATGTTGAAAATTTCGATTTCGATTTTCGAGGCGATTACAAGAACTTCCCATATACTGGGAAGTTAAAAAAGCGGCTTAAATTTTGAAAACCATCAAAATTTCAATCAAATTTGCATTTGTGGTAATCAATCATCATCACCCATCCACCAAAAGCCTTACGTAATCAGTGGATGCTCCCGTAGATGATATGATTAATATTAACTCATTCCTATTACTGCTATGAATACCTTTCATTATTATTATTTAAAGTAGTATTATTTTCAAAATTATTATTGTGTTTAATATTGTTAATGTTTATCTAGATATTACTGGGAAGTTGACCGTGTGGACCTCAAGGGTCGCACTTCGCGGCTTGTTTTTGAATTAAATTCACAGTCATCGATGTTTCGAAACAGAACACTTGTTTCTTCATCAGTGTAACCAAAAACTATGCCTAACTAGATCTCCTTATATACCTGCTAATTTTACAGTTTATTAGCAGGTATATAAGGAAATCTAGCATAGAGTTAGGCATAGTTTTTGGTTACACTGATGAAGAAACAAGTGTTCTGTTTCGAAACATCGATGTCTGTGAATTTAATTTAAAAATAAAAACAACGAATAAAAAGGAAACTTACGTTTATCATTTATTTATTCAGTTCGTTGAAACTTCCGACATATTTAAGAAGTAATTTAACATGCTAAACTAGTGATAGACCAGGGCGGATCTGTTTTCAGTTGGCTATTGAGGGGGTCACACTGATTTTTCCAGGAAAAGTTGTGGAATAACTAATATAACAATAATTGACTTATCCAGTTAATTCCGCTTTCCGTAAGGAGAACTGTCCCAAGTCAGTTAAAGGAGGAGGGATTCTGACTGATTCTCAGGTTAAACATAGACTGCGGAGTTAAATATATGAAGAATGATAGGTGTCATTCTGAATTATGATGAATAACCTATAAGTGCGGCGATCAATCCGGAGCTTTGCTGGGGGCTCAATTGAAGAGGTTGTGTCTGTGCTTCCTCGAAACCTCACCAGGGGTATACTGGTACCAAGGGATCCGGGGCCCCAGGGACCTAGTCCCTGCCGGTGTCGGTGAGGAGCCTGTGGTGGCTGTAACTTGGTAGTTGTGATTGTACGCCCATTAGCGGGTACTTTCATTATAATATAGCTTAGAAGCGATTAGTACGATAATCGGATCCTTCAATATCGTGGTGCATTGGCGTGCCGTTTCGCTTATGACAGGGGTGCCGTTGTCCAAAAAGCGGCATGGAATATTGATAGGTCCAAATCCAAACCAAGGGTTATGAAGAAGTATCATGTAAGCTTTGGATAAAATCTGGAACCTGTATTCGGAAAAGCAGTACCCATACTTGATATGGTCTACTGACTAGTACGCTTATAGGGGCGTTGGTGCATGCTACAATTAATGGTTAATTCTGGGGAATGCACTTAAAATCTCGACTTCATCTTATCCTCCATTTAAAAAAAGGCGGGAGCATTAAAAAATAAATCGAAATGTTTATAAAAAACCAAACAAAAATCGTTTTTTCCTACTTTTCTCATTCATAACTGTAAAACGATTCATTTTAGAGCAAAGTTGTAGGTAATAAAAGTTGCGCAATAAAATTTTCTATAAGAAAGAATTGGTAAACAAATTTAAAACATTTAACCCTTGCATCAAAATAGCAATAAATATAAAAAAGCGAGAAAAAAGTCTTATTTTTTTAATTTTTTTTTACCACTTAGAATGCACTTCCACAACTTTTCCTGCAAAAATCAGTGTGCCCCCCTCAACGGTCAAATGAAGTCGTTTTTTTACAGATCCGTCCTGGTCTATGATTTTTTTTTAAATGCATTGAAAGACTTGAGATCGGATTAAAACTGAAATCTTGTTGATAAGAATGTAGTTGAAGTGAGACTGATAAGATTCAATGATGACCACCACTCGATTCGAATAACAATCGTGCTGATATCCTCGAAAGCATCCATGAAGTGTCACGATATTGAAATATTGCTGTTTTAAACACATGCGGTAAACATGGCGCAAAACGCACGAATGACGAATTCTATTTTTTTACACAAGCATCAAAGGTAGGGTCGCATGAGAATGGGGAATGAGGATTCATGGGTCAGCCGTATTGAATCGCTTTACACATGCGTGGATTTGTGGATTGGATGCACTGGCTGCGCACTTGCAGTCAACGAAATGTTGCACGAACTTGGATTAGTGTTTCACGCACTCGGAGACACTGGGAGCACGCACTAGGATCGATGAAACATTGCTTTACTAGTTTCTAAACTCGATAAACCGAGTTTTTAATGCCTCAGTGACAAATATTTATTTATCAGCCAAGCAACGCATAGTTAAATCAAAAAAAATAATTTGACAACTTAAATTTAACTATGTAACATAAAAAATGTGATGGTCGAACTTAAGGGGGGGGGGGGGGGTAAGGTTTGACAACTGTTTTTTTTTCATTTTTGTTTATTTTTTTCTGAAGGTACAACATCTGAAGAATATTGTATTAAATTTGTAGGTAATTCGGAGTAAAACCAACGATGTTACAGTAAGCTGAATAGCCGTACCTCTTAGGTTTGCGCGCCTTTTAGCTACCTGCGCTGAGCGGCGGCGAGCGGTAACTGTTTCAGTCTCTATTGTATTACTTTTATCGACAGGAGCAAAAAGATGCCTTAGATAACGTGGACGATAGTGCTGTACTGTATGCACCCGGCATCGATGATGACATGTACGTATTTTATAAGAAAATCCAGTTTTTCTCAAGATGTTTTCATTTTTTCAGTGTACAAAACTCTAAATCGATTTTCCCAAACATGTAATTTTTAAAGTCGGTGACCAGCCTACAGAAAAAACTACTGAACCGATCGTTTTGAAATTTTGTACACGTATTTTGAATTTATATAGCTCTCTAGCTACGTTGAGTTTTTTTTTAAAAAAATAAATTCCTAACAATTTTACAATAACAAATAGGTCGATTTTTTTCGTCAAAAATCGTTATTTTGGCTTCAAAATGGTGCCAAAAATTAAAAAATTGAATAATTAAAAAAAAAATTGATGAGACTGGAGAGATACAGTAATAAACTGAAGAAAGCATTTTGATTTTTTGGTTTCAAATGATCCAGTGATGCTGTAGGCTGGTCACCGCACAAAAACTTTTTTCTAGGCGCCTGCGGAGATCTACAATCCGTTGTTTCTCTCTATTTTTGAACAAAATTTTTTCCTAAATATTCTTCACATGTTGTACTTTCATATAATAATAAGTAAAATGAATCTACAGTAATAATTTTTTCTAAAAAAAAATTCATAAAAGAAGGTATTTTTTAGACGAAACAAACCTTACCCCCCCCCCCTTAAAGAGAGTTTTCTCAAGAAAGAAGGGCTGCATTTGCTGTTAAATAGCTTACAAAACTTTTTGACGAATTCCTTGTATGCAAAGGATGCGCTATGCTAAAATTCTCTTAGAAATTGTGTGTGTCTCGAACGTCTTGTTGCTTCATTGAATTTCATTTTGTCCGAAAGAAACTCAACATTTATTTCGGTGGCAGCGGGCGAGCTATTCTTTAGCGTCTCTAATTTTCTGGTGGCGTCAGCCTTCAATTTAAGTCTCCTTAATTTCTTTTATAATTTTGAATTTTTTGAAAATTAGACATTGTAAGGTGGTCGTAAAATTGGACGCGCTTGAAGTGTCTGAGATAACTATCTGCGAATAGAACGCATTTTTTTCTAGATTGGATGGTCTTATTATTTTTAGCTATAACACTTGGCTATCCTTCAGATTTTTGTTTGATATTAATAATATCAAACAATATTTTCGTGTCATCAACAAGGACAAGGAAAAGGACAATACAAAACTTAAATATTTTGTATAGGTTCATGGTTTGGTTCCCATTTTTGCATAGATTGAGTGTTCGGAAAATAAGTGATGGTGACCCTTCTCAAAGACACAAAATGTGGAAAAATGTTCTTCAGTCAGCAAAAATTCCACATTTCGGTCTCTTTCTGGGTAAAATTTTACTGGAAATTATTGGCAGAGAAGGTACATACTAAGCAAGTTTCAGCCAATGTTGCATTGAAAGTTTAAAGGATGGAGACAATTGTACGTTTCATCAGCTATAAAATACAGATTCCAGTGAAAAAAACATACGAAATTGAAGTACATAAATGGAAAACGGTGTAAGTGCACAAAATCAAATGTTGCAATGCCTGCCGGACACTCAATATTTCTAAATTCTATCGATTATGGTAGCAGTTAATATAGACTTTTCACACATGTCTCATTTTGCAAATTATTGGTATTGGCATATTCCATGTTTCTGATTTAAAAGCCCCACTTTTGTTGCACTTAAACCTTTTTCTATTAACGTGCCACAATAATCTTATCTTCTTCTCGGAAAAATATTTTTATGGTGGAGTTCATTGTGCATATTTCGTTATAGATACGTAGCTCCATCAAAGTTGGGTGGTATATACATAACGTCAATGCTAACAAAACTAATCTTCAAGGATATTCGAATGATTTCGTGTTCGAACAACTTATGGGGAAACGTTGCGACTTGCTCACATGAAAGGCAGCCGCTGATTGCAAATAAGACACCACCAACGTGAGTTTGGTCTTTGTGATCAAAATTGAGATGAACCCTGTAGTTAATCCATTTACAATTAAGGATTTTTTCTCTTCTTTATATAGCGTTGAGCCAGATTTCAGTGATAGCAAGAACATTGAATTGATAAAATGTGGCGTCTTGGAAAATTCCATCTACTTTTACTCTCATGCCACTACAAATGTGACAAAGAAGTTTGAGGTTTTTACTAGAAACAACATATCATGTGCTGCTCTCTTGCTATTTGAAGTGAAATTACATGTGTGGGCTTAAAATGGGTAGCAAAAATTTCAAGACTCATTTTCTTTTTGTCAGGAAATACTCCTATGCTGTTCATGGTAATATATGATAGTTGAATTCTAAAGGATTTTAAGATAGATACTATATAGTTAAATATTCATCGTTCTGGGAAATGAAAATAAAATATTTGTATTTCGATACAAATAGATGTGAGGTAAAAAAAATCTCCTAATATGAGAATTCATTTAAAAATATTCATACAAGAAGACGGCACACAACTAACTAAGCAAACATTGAGCCACACATTCTTCCTGAAGAGTTTTATAGATATATTTCTTTGAAGCTCAATTGAACAAATTTTTTCAATGGTGCTCACCAATTAGCTATTTCCAGACCAATTAATATATGCCTCTCATGCACATTCACCCACAACAAGGCTTTCAAGTGTATGCAAACAGAATTGCATTCCATCATGCAGACTAACATTAATGAACTTTTGTAACGTGACCAAATTCAAGTTTGAAACACCCATGTTCCTCGTCAGAATCCAACCCATGAGTCGTACGTGCATGTACATATGTGCAGGTAAATACGGTGATATGAATAAATTATTAAGAAATATTTGTATCTATAAGATTGCACCTACACTTTTCACAATCAGCGCAACCTTGAAAAACCCACAATGAATTTGTTAAGTCATCAAGATGTGAATTACAAACAAATCATTTCCTACTATCCGAAATTTTTTCTGAACTTAACTGAGCAACATTTGAAAAAAATGATTGTTATTTGTGTTTGCTTCGAAAACCGCCACATTTTGATCCCCCGAATGTTTCAATATGGGTAATATGGATGGATAGTGCAGAGATGGCAAAATTATTATTTTATTCTTTTTAACTTCCCAGTTCCCTATGGGAAGTTATTGTAATGGGGTCGATTTTGCGAATCCCAAATTTTGACATATCTCCACGTTTTAAGGTCTCTAGAATCCAAATCCATCGTTTTTAGAGAGATGTCTGTGAGTGTGTATGTACGTATGTGCGTATGTGCGGATGTGCGTATGTGCGGATGTGCGTATGTATGTATGTGCGTTCGGAATAATTTTTCGTCTCGATTATCTCAAGAACCAAAGATTGTATTGACGTGGGACCGGTTTCAAACGACGCGTAATTACGTAACTTAGAACTGAATGACTTTTCAGCAAAATCGGTTGAGCTGTTTTTTATTTAGGATGAAAAAACTGAAAAACGACTAAAAATTGCTTATTTTTAAACTGTTGATACGCACTATTAATTCGTGCAGATACCAAATACCTTCATATTAATGTTGTTATTATTGTGCGTTTTAGCAAAATTGTGATCAAATTTGTAAAAAATATTATTTAAAAAAAAAGATTAATTTATAAAATTCCAAACTTATATTATCAGGTTTGGGTGAATGGGAGTAGTGACGCTAATGCAGTTAATAATTGGATATTGTTATAAATAATTTAATATTGTTAATAACAATCAAATAATATTAGTTATAATCTGATATTGTATGTATAAAGTCAATTATAATTATTCAGTAACGGTCAAACATTCTTAATAACGAATGATTATTGTAAATAATAAATAAATACCCTCAATAATAGTTGTGGATTCCGAGGCCGAGATGGAGAACGAAGTTGAGGACGAAGTGGAGGACAAGAAGGATGACGAGGACGAAGAGGACGAGGTTGCCTAGGCTTTGGTAGAGGATGACCAGGTGGTGGAGACGTCTTCCTCTACCAAAGCTTTTATGGTTAGATAAAAAATTGATAAAAATAATAAAAGTAATTATATTAATTTAGAATAATAATGTTTAATAATTGTAATTATTAATAAAAGCAAATTATAGCTTTTTATTCACCCCACGTCAATCCAATCTTTGGTTCTTGAGATAATCGAGACGAAAAATTATTCCGAACGCACATACATACATACGCACATCCGCACATACGCACATCCGCACATACGCACATACGTACATACACACTCACAGACATCTCTCTAAAAACGATGGATTTGGATTCTAGAGACCTTAAAACGTGGAGATATGTCAAAATTTGGGATTCGCAAAATCGACCCCATTACAATAACTTCCCATAGGGAACTGGGAAGTTAAAAATGCTACCAATTTTGTCTGTTTGTTGGGGAGCCTACCATAATATTTTTCTTAATTTTTCAGCAACTGAAGGCGAATGTGTTCAAACTAAGTAGCTCTACTCTGTTTAATGGGCATTCTAAATTTCTTTGACCTGAAAGGATTTTATGCTGCATTTCAAATAATACTGTTTTGCCGATGTAATTATTTAAAATTTCTTCAAAAATTCAAAGATAACTAAACAAATCTTCATTTTAAAGAAATTGGTTCTGTTTTATTTAGAAAATTGTGTATATTTACATTTACTTCGAAAATAGTTCTCCGATATTACTTTTTTTGGGCCATTGGTTGATTTCCATTAAGTTTATTGGATATCTTACACTGCCTACGTTTTTTGATTATTAATATGCAGCAATCAAGATTTTTCGCCAGGTATTTTCGAAAAGTTAATAATATATACAATGCTTTCTACAAAAAAGCTGATTAGTTTTTGAAAAACTTCTTTACTTTAAGGTACTGTAGTACGTATGCTATGGGATAATATTCTTGTTTTTTGTCTTTGAAGAAAACTCCATCTAAGACTAAATTATTGAATTAGGCACACAAAGCTCTCGTTGCGTAAGTATAGTTACTCATCTTTTTATTTTATTATGTGTTGAAAAAGTCAATTTTGGCCATGAATATTTTTTCCTCAACTAATCTCTGTTTCAAAATTCATGCAGGAAATAACAAATACTTAAAATTCTTCTACATTTTTCTAATAATTGTGCAATCTAAATTTATTTGAAAACAAGCCGTGAGGTGCGACCCATGAGGTCCACACGGTCAACTTCCCAGTAATATCTACATAGATATTAAAAATATTCAACACAATAATAATTATGGAAATAAAATTACTTTACATACTAATGTACCTCTCATAAAAATTATTGGAATGATTTAATATTAATCGTATCATCTACGGGAGCGTCAATTGATTACGTAATGATTTCGGTGCATTGGTTTGATTGATTATTCACGCGGATCAATCGGAGGGGGGACAGGTTACAAAGCAGTTTTTCCATTAAAGTTAAAACATGGTGCTATGAAGACTATTGAAAATCTGCTCAAATTTTGCAAATATTAATAAACTTTGATTGACTACACAATAATGTCTTTAGAATAAGAGATTTAAGGTATAATGATTCGAATCAACCCTTTTTACATGGTGACTTTGAATGATTTTTTATTTTTAATTTAATTTTTTTGTAATCATGAGAACAGTTTTTTCTGGTTTCTCTACAAAAATTAATGTAAGTTTATAAATTTTATAAACATTTAATATTACGATGTGCAAATCAGGTTAAAAATGAATTTTTTATGAAAAAAACACTACTTTTCCAATTTTTTTTAATAAATCGAAAAAACCGCTTTACCCATTTTTTTAAAATATAAAAACATCATAAAAATGTTAATACCCGTCGATTGACACCTTAATGATCGAAAGATTATATTTGGTTCTCGAGATATAATGAATGACGTAAATGACCTTGAACGTTTAATGAATTTTTATTTTTAATTTAATTTTTTTTGTAGTCATGAAAAAAACTTTTCCTGGTTTTTTTACAAGAACTATTTGGAGTATATAAATTATATAAACATTGATTACTTCGGTTTGAAAATCAGGTTGAAAATTATGTGTTTTTGAAAAAAAACCTAATTTTTTGCACTTTTTTTTTTGAAAAATTAAAAAATGGCTTCTAGGAATTTTTTCAAAATTTGACAGATTCACACAAATTTTGATACGCGTCGATTGACACCTTAATAATGCAAATCGTATGTTTGGTTCGCGAGATATAACGCATGACATAAATGACCTTCAAACGGGCAAAACAACAAACCCCCCAACCGAAGTATTCCAAAACGCTTCGATTGACACCTCAACGAAGTCGATACGACTTTGTTTACGTGAGTTACGCTCTTTGAAAAAACTGTCCACGAACGCACATACGTACGTACGTACGTACGTACGTACATACACACACACGCATACATACTTCTTTTTAAAAACGCTTTATATATACTCTATAGACCTCAAAACGTAAAGAAATGTTGAAAATTTCAATTTCGATTTTCGAGGCGATTACAAGAACTTCCCATATACTGGGAAGTTAAAAAATCAAAAAAAATTGAAAGCTTGCAAGTCAGAAATTATTGCGGCTTCAGCAGTTTTTGCTAGACTTGGTAATAAACTCTAAAATTGTGCTGAGCGGCTGCACATTCAGTCGTAGGAGCTATGCTTCTATCAACAGAATCCGCAGCCGCCCGGTACAATTTTAGAGTTTTAGCAAAAATTGCTATAAAACCGTTTTAAAGTTAGGAGTGAGAAAAGTAGGAAAAAACGATTCGTTTAAATTTTTTTTAAACATTTCGAACTCTGCCGTGTCTCAAAACAATTTTTAAAGCTACAAACTTACACATATCGACTATATTTCTTGAAGTAAATTAACCACCCACAACTCGTATGAGAACGCTTATTGAAATCTTAGCAGACAACTTAGTCGCCATTGCGTAAGATTTTTCCAGACAGTCCACAATTTTTTTTACGAGCAAGTTTCATTTTGTGCGGAGGTGTTCAATCTCAATTTTGTAGTATCTATACTTAACCACTTCAATGACATCAACATTGAAGCATCTAGCATTCACCTTTCCATGTTGGAAATGTTTACCAATCCAAAAATGGCGCATACAGGCGGCAAGTTTGCATTTGTGAATTATAAAACAAGTTGCATTTTTGGTGGAAGTACATTTTCAAAGGTATCTTCTTTGTGGCATAACATACTTTTTTAGTTGGTAGTTTATCATTTGACGATATCAGAATATGTATGTACTTTATTAATGCACGTTCGTCGTGCAAATATCTGTATCTATGCTGATTGAATCCAATCTAACTTGTTTTCGAAAAAAAAAAAACGAAAGTAAATAGTATCTAGCACTCAATCCATCCATTTGATGGTGTGCTTTATGGTCGCGGTGCTTAAGCCCAAACTGGTTTCCAGTATAACAATTTAATAAATTGCCCATTGAACTTCGCAGGTGACAATGACTTACATTCAAAAGAGTTCAAACAAACGAAGGTTGCAGCACTGATGCTTTTTTATGGTAATCAATGCAAAGGCGGGGATGCGTAAGCGCTACTCGATTTTATGTGGAACTTTGTTGCTTATTATATTAAAAATATATGGAACCTGTTTCAATGTCTGCTGAGCACATTAACCACTTTCGAATTTTGAATCCACCAAAATATATAAGTCTATCTGGAGACCTCTTGAAACAAAGCATTTTAAGATGCACAAATTTTCAGAAAAACATATCTTTCCACAATCGCATTGCCCCAGGAAGCCGCTCTGATGAGCTCCTTTTGAAATTCATTTAACGTTTAAGAATCCTTCAGTACCAAAGAATGACAACAAATGATTTCATCAAACTTCGTTTTATCTACCCCTTTCCAGTTGATTCGCCACCTTTACGATTTATTAAATTTCTCTAAATTTCTCTTCATTCCCAAATCATTTCCATCTAATCGAAACACACTATCAACGAATTTTCACTCATTTCGTATGACGAGCTTTTGATTCGAGAACTGTGTATTGAAGCTGACAATTTATAGACGACCTGAATCTGAATTTCAATTGAAAATCTGGATTGTGTTTGTGCCAAAACAGAACAGTTTCAGGAAAACAACAGCAGATATTCCCAATTAAAACAAACAATTGGTTTGGATGTTTTCTCGGATTAATATATATATATATATTTCGTGCTACCGACAAATATCACAACAATTTTCGAAAGACTCAAATTGAAGAAACAATAAACAATTGTTCACATTGTATTCTAAGGGGTTAGAAAATTTCAGTTCTTATGTAAGAAAATTGGCGTCGCAAAATAAGCAGTGCTTAAATTCGAAGTTTGCAAGTACATATTTCAATTGAGCTTATTGTGGTTAAGGATGAGAACGAGCACTTGGAGAGATCTATATATAATTGTATTTCTGTTTATAATGGATCATGAGGGTGTTTTTGGATAAATGAAATAATAGCAGCGATAATAGACAGAAAAGTACGATACAAACAGCAGCAGACGAACGCTTCACTGAACGAACAAACCAGTAACAGAGTAAGCTCATGAGCTTTGTGCTAAAAATTTATGGTTTATCAGTCTGATTGAAAACGACAATGGAAAAAGACAATAAATTGTTTATAGCTTATTTTCTTCCACGAATTTCGAGTGGTATTACCATTGTCAAACTAAGAAAATTGTGATCTTGTTAAAAGCTTTTTCGGAGTCTCATTGTAATATTTTCGGTGGTATTTTGATGGAATAAAGTCGATATGCGGTTCACCTGTACTGCAAACATTAAGATTATCCTTAGTCTGAACAACAAAAATATAAATAAGGGATGATTTGCCTAAGGAACACAGTTAATGCTGCCAGATAAACCGATTTGCAGGGAATATCCAAATTTTAAGGATTAAAATTTTACGCACCGAGTAGATCATAGGATGCCAAATGTCCTGATATTTTCATTAACATCAACTACAAGCCAAAAAAGATATGGCTTGAACCACAGGAAAAATAAATCGAATGCACGCAACCTTATTGAAAATTTTCGCAGTAATTATTTCATTGAAACCAATATTAGTTTTGGCAATGTTTATATGAAATTTTAAGAAACACATTCAAGCAGCTCTCAAAAAGGACAGGAAACCTACCCAAAACAATTTTCGACAACTCATATTTACCGAACTTCGTTAAATTATGGCCTCAATGTCGGTTGCCAATGTTTAGATTGAAATTTTTTTCGCAATAATTCAAAACATGATTAAAAACCAATATCGTTTAGTGATAGATAACTTTAAAATGAAAGATCACAGTTAAAGTTAACTTGAAATTTCATAGAATGTCGGAACCAATTACAGGACAGGGACGTTTTTCATAAAACATCGATAAAACTAGCCCCGGATTTTTTTTTAGCTGGTGCCGAAGTGGATTTTGCGGTGTGCCAATTTAAAGTTTGCAAATTTTTTCTATCAGCAACCGTTTTCAAGCTATCCTACTGCCAACTTAAATATTGCAGACATTTTATCGCCTTCCACCAATTTCCTATTTCAATGATACAGTTTCACTCTAGTAACAAATTGTGCATAATTGCAAAGAAGAAGACGCTATATTATCAGACCTTATCACTCGCAACGGATGAGAAGTGAAAATCTTCTTATTTCCTATATCAAAACCGTTACTTCATTGCAGAGCGACTCCATGTCAAGTGGAACAACTTCGAAACTTGACCTCTTTCGATTTGGCTGAAAATTTATCCACCTGTTCTGCATGTAAAGTCACGAAGATTCCTTAAGTTTCAGTTTAAAATATATAAAACTGCACCCAGGGTGAATTTTTTAAGTTTTGACTGTTTTTTTTTTGATTTTCAAATTGTCTTTGGCATTTATTTTATGAGAAAGTATTATTTACAAAATTATCATTTAATAGAGCTCAAAAAAATCCAAAATATGTTTTCTGACGGTAAAATGACTTGCTGAACACAATCCCGTGGTCAGAAAAAACTCCGAAAAATCGTGGAAAGCTGGAAAATATATAGGTAAAATTTTGATAAATTCATAGTAAAAATTACATCTGGGCAAAAATAATTTAACACCCATCAAAAGTTGCAAAATACACTCTACTTCAAGTTGACATAATTTGTTTTTGGTTATTTTAACATCCGCACTCACTGCAGCGCAAATAGTATGAAAAGTCGTTAAAAAGTGGATTTTCCAGAAATAAATCATTAGTGTTCCGACTTTGTATCCACTGAAAACTCAATTTTGAGCACGGATTTGGATTTCTCGCACAATTACATAAGAAAAAACAAGCCGCGAGGTGCGACCCTTGAGGTCCACACGGTCAACTTCCCAGTAATATCTACATAAACATCAACAACATTAAACACAATAATAATTTTGAAAATACTACTACTTTAAATAATAATAATGAGAGGTTTTCATAGCAGTAACAGGAATGAGTTAATATGAATCATATCATCTACGAAAGGTTTTTGGTCAATGGAGACAGATTTATTTGAATATTCACGCGGATCGGTGGGGGCCTTTTTGGTCTTGAAAAATTTTGTATATGCAGTCAAAAATAGGTTCAATTGCATGCAAAAAGTAAAATGTTTTACAAATGATGATGGTTATTGAAATCTTACGATTACTAAAGAATGAATCTACTAAAAACTACAATTTTTTATTCGATGAAAGCTTTTCAAAGCATATGATCTTGGAAAGTATTGACTACAAAACATTTTACCATTCAAAGCGTTGATACCGCAAATGCAAATTTAATTGAAATTTTGTTGGTTTTCAAAATTTAAGCAGTTTTTTTAATTAAAAACTATTAAAAATCTGCTCAAATTATGCAAATATTTTAAAACTTTGATTGAATTTACAACAATTTTTTAGAATAAAAGACATAAAGTAATATCATTCGTATGAACCCTCTTTACATGGTAACTTTGAATGATTTTTTATTTTTAATTTAGTTTTTTCATAATCTCGGAAGACAATTTTGCTGATTTCTCTTCAAAAACTGATAAGAATGTATAAATTTTATAAACTGGTATCACTGTGCTGAGCAAATCAAGTTAAAAAAATATTTTTTATGAAAAATACCATAATTTTTCGCATTTTCTTCTATTAAATTCAAAAAACAGCTGGAACGAATTTTCATTTTGTTGAAAACTTCACAAAGATATTAATACACGTCAACTGACACCATAATGGTGCAAATATTATATCTGGTTCGTGAGATATAGTGAATAATAAAAATGACCTTGAAAATCATGATGACTTTTAAGGATTTTTTTATTTTTAATTTATTTTTTACGTATTCATGAGAAAAGCTTTTGATGGTGTTTCTACAAACACTGTTTGGAGTATAGAAATTTTGTGAACATTGATTACTACCTTTCGCAAATAATGTTAAAAATTTATTGTTTATAAAAAAAACTTAATTTTTTGCACTTTTTTTCTTAAATTAAAAAACGGCTCCAACGTTTTTTTCAAAATTCGACAGATTCATTGAAATGTTAATACGCGTACATTGACACTTCAACGATGCAAATCGTATGTTTGGTTCGCGAGATATAACGCATGACAGAAATGACCTTCAAACGGGCAAAACAGCAAACCCCCAAGCCGAAGTTTCCCAAAAACTAATCAGCTCTTAAGATTGCAAAGACGCTTCGATTGACACCTCAACAAAGTCGATACGACTTTGTTTACGTGAGTTATGCTCGTAGATAAAAGTGTCCACGAACGTACAGACGTACGCACGTACGTACGTACACACACCCGCATACATCTCCCTTTCTAAAAACACTTTTTATATAGTCTATAGACCTCAAAACGTAAGAAAATGTTGAAAATTTCAATTTCGATTTTCGAGGCGATTTCGAGTTACAAAAGAGCTCTATTAAATGAAAATTTTGCCGAATTTTTTTGAGTAAATAATACTTTCTCATAAAGAAAATGCAAAGATACATTGAAAATCAAAAAAAAAACAGTCAAAACTTAAAAAAATCACCCTGGGCGTAGTTTTACATATTTTGAGCTGAAACTTGGAAAATCTTCATGGCTTCACATACAAAACAAGTGGGTAAATTTTCAGCCAAATCGAAAGAGGTGAAGTTCCGAAGTTGTCCCACTTGACATGGAATCGCTCTGCACATTGTGCTAAGTTTTCCTACCATTTCTCTGCACTTTTTATCTTGATTCTTTTCCCATTTTTTGTGTGAGTACAACACTTTGATGTTCAATTCATAAATTTAGTATAAAAATTGATACCTTCCGAATCATTCCAATTGAATTCACGCATGCCATTCCAATTTGATTGTGTTTTGATAATAGCAATTTTTTGCAGGTCTAAAAAAGTTATACCAAGCCTACTCTAGAGCTAAACTAGGAGACCAACATAAAATGTGAGCCTCACATCGTGCTTGTGAAACTTGTTTGAACATTTATAACTGTGAACGAAGGGATGAATGGAAGAAGCCTCAGCTTTAACGTGGCAATGGTTTGGAGGAAACCAACAAACCCCAACAACGACTGGTATTATTCTGTACTGTGACCATTGTTGGTATCAACCGTGGGCTAATCCAAATCTGCCTTCAAGAATACTACCAGGACCTCACTCAAAAAACGTATCTGTTCCAACTTTCCACGGTTCTCTGAAGATGATGATTCAGTTACTACAAGTCGTACTGAAGGTGATTTTGTAGATTTTTTTTTGAATCTTCAACGATTTGACCAAAAGGAACTAAACGGTCCCTAAAGGAACCTGAGCATCTCAAAAGAAACTGAGTTAATTGCTTATCGGTTGGCTGTAAAAATTTACTTATCTCTGGAAAAAATGTATTTTATCGTAACCGTGAAAAGGATCTACTTCCATTCCAACAAAATTGTGAATTGCCAAGATGTGTGTGTGTACTGCTAAAATGGGTCGTCTTGAGTATTCACCAGATAATTGTCGTTTCTTCATGAACAGCTCCAAGAACTGCACAATGGAAATAAGTATGGGTCAATTTTAATTGCCCATTCAACAAATAAGAAGAACTAGTATGAGGCCATTGCATTTCTCATAGAAAAAATAATGTTTAACGAGTCTCAGCGGACAGTTTATGTTGATCTCAAATGGTAAATTTACTTCTTGGTCAACAAAGTGGTTTACACGAAGTACTCTTGTTTCTTGTGTTTCGGAGATAGCAGAGTTAACATGACTTCTGGATAAGAAGAAACTGGCCTGCGAAGGGAAAGATGACTAGAGAACATCATTCATACGCCCCTCATTTCCCGAGAAAAATACGGTTTGCCCCATTACATATAAAGTTAAGGTTGATAAAACAGCATGTTAAAGATTTAAAAACTTGGTTGGTCCTGTTTTCAATACATAGGGCGTAAAATGTCTAAAACCAGTGACGAAAAACTGATGGCTAGCATTTTTGATGGTTAGAATTTTCGGATGGCCCTCAGACACGGCACCTCATAAATGACCCCGATTCTATCAACTCGATAAATTAACTTTAATTTAGTGCCTGAAGTTCGTTTGTCTTAGTTTTTAGAAACTTTTTAGGTAGCTTCGTAGCTAAGAACAATTAAAAGCTAGTGAACAACATGCATAAAAACTTCAAAAATTTTGGTTGCAATTAGATTACTTGCATAGCGGCTTAGACCGCTTTCTTGAAAATTTAGATCTTAATATCTCCGAATCAATAGCCAGTAGAGCAAAACGGACATTTTTAACTTCCCAGTATATGGGAAGTTCTTGTAATTGCCTCGAAAATCGAAATTGAAATTTTCAACATTTCTTTACGTTTTGAGGTCTATAGTATATATAAAGTGTTTTTAGAAAGGGAGATGTATGGGTGTGTGTGTGTATGTACGTACGTACGTACGTACGTACGTATGTACGTCGTGGACACTTTTTTCTACGACCATAACTTACGTGAACAAAGTCGTATCAACTTCGTTGAGGTGTCAATCGAAGCGTCTTTGCAATCTTAAGAGCTGATTAGTTTTTGGAAAACTTCGGTTGGGGGGGGGGGGGGGGTTTGCTGTTTTGATCGTTTGAAGGTCATTTCTGTCATGCGTTATACCTCACGAACCAAACGTACGATTTTTTTGAACAAGGTGTCAATCGACGCGTATTAATATTTATGTGGTTCTATTGAATTTTTAACAAAATTCTTGGAGCCGTTTTTTAATTTTTTGAAAAAAAATGCAAAAAATTAGGTTTTTTTTTTCAAAAACACAAAATTTTTAACCTGATTTTCAAACCTAAGCAATCAATGTTTCTATAATTTATATACTCCAAATAGTTGTTGTAAAAAAACCAGCAAAAGTTTTTTTCATGATTACAAAAAAAATTAAATAAAAAATAAAAAATCATTAAACGTTCAAGGTCATTTACGTCATTCATTATATCTCGAGAACTAAATATAATCTTTCCATCATTAAGGTGTCAATCGACGCGTATTATCATTTTTATCATGTTTTTATATATTAAAAAAAATCATTAAATCGTTTTTTTTTAATTTATTAAAAAAAATTGGAAAAGTAGTATTTTTTCATAAAAAAAAGCATTTTTAAGCTGATTTGCACATCGTAATAATAAATGTTTGTAGAATTTATAAAATTTTATCAATTTTTGTAGAGAAACCAGCAAAAACTTTTCTCATGATTACAAAAAAAAATTAAATAAAAAATAAAAAATCATTCAATTATGTAAAAAGGGTTCATTCGAATCATAATACCTTAAATCTCTTATTCTAAAGACATTGTTGTAAAGTCAATCAAAGTTTATTATTATTTGCATAATTTGCGGAGATTTTTAATAGTGTTCACAGAACCATGTTTTAACTTTAATGAAAAAACTGCTTTGTAACCTGTCCCCCCTCCAATTGATCCACGTGAATAATCAATCAAACCAATGCACCAAAATCCTTACGTAATCAATTGACGCTCGCGTAGATGTTATGATTAATATTAAGTCATTCCAATAACTTTTATTTTTATGAGAAGTACATTTTTATGATTTGAAGTAGTATTATTTCCATAATTATTATTGTGTTTAATATTTTTAATATCTTTTTAGATATTACTGGGAAGTTGACCGTGTGGACCTCATGGGTCGCACCTCACGGCTTGTTTTCATGATTCAGCCCAGCAATGTTATGAAGAAACAAGTTCAAACTCCCCAGAATCAAAAAAAAATTCGGCGAGTGAATTCATGCATAAGATGATATCTTTTTTGTCGAATTCAGATGTTTATTCTGTTTTTTACTAAAAAAATAGCTAAAGTGAAGCTAATTTATATATATATATATTTGTTGTCCATATTTAATAGACAAATATAAAATACCTAGAACGCTCGGAGGCGGTACGCTTATCTTGATAGCGCTACATTTTTCTGAAATCATTTTCAAAATGAAAACAGATCACAATAGATATTTTTGTCTCATTTTAATATATCTATAGGCTATGTCAATTTTTGCGCTTAATCTTGGAAAGTAGTTTCTAAGAATGTTAAGATATCTTTTGTACGAATAATATGGCATTGGATACTTTATTAGAGTTCTTAGATAACATTTTATCGCAGCTATTTTACTTGAATGGTATTTCATGAGGATTATAAGGATATTTTCTCAGACGTGGAAGATTTCCATAATAGAATGGTTATGTTTATTGCAAAAAGGATATCCGAGATTTCAAATCAAATTTTCTCTATTTTGGTTTACATTTACTTATAAATATATTCTTATGAAAATTGCTTACATAAATTTTAGATGAAACTATTATCCAGAAATGAATTTCTAATTGTAATTTTTGTAGTTGTATAAGGTATGTTTCTGCCTATCTGAATATTCATAGAAACCTATTCATTATAAACTTTAAAAGCACCTTCGTAAATGATGGCTGAACGAGATAGAACATTTGAACTAATTTAAAGCGATTCAAATATCCTCTGTTTCATTTTCTAGAAAGTAAATACACACCCCCAATTTCCAATTTCCTGCCGATAAATCTAAAAATTCACTCACCGCGTCGTCTATCTAAATTGAAATTAATGAGTCCTCCAACATGTGCATCGCACGAAGAGCCCACTCTTTACTATCTAACTAAAGCTGAATTCAATTAGTATCGATTTTCTTCTAATGTCCTAGATTGCATGTGCGATATGCGAGCTGGTAGTCAAGGTCTTGCTGAGATTCTTTCTGATCGCAAAAACCTGGGTTCCGGGCGTTCCATTCAAGACGTGCTGATTTATTAAGAATTTATGGCTCTCGTGGTTGCAATGTTTAAAACATTTATAACCTATCGGTGACCTCGTCAGCTAAAATATGAAATTGTCCCGCCCGCGCCCGAAAAGTCACTTTTAAATTGCTTTTAATAGTAATTGAAAGATGTGCACAGAAGTTAATTGATGATTCAGTGAAAATGGTGTAATTGCCATGAATGAAGCTTCTTTGGCCCCAAGAACAAACCACTCCTGGACGTTTTCATTGGAGAACAGTCGTGTTTGTTGAGTTTCCATCATCTTCTGGCTGTTAATGAAGGCTAAACGATGACGAGAACTGCAGAAGTACAACTGTACGCTGCTATCAATTTTTCGCTTAAGTGCACTTAGCTTCGTGATAGCAGACATGACCTTCTCTAATAAGAGTTTGCTCCTTTAAAAAAAAGCATTTAATTGTTTTTCGTGGGAAGAAAGGTAGATGATAATGATGAAATGAATCTCATTTTGTGATTATATCTTGTAGAGAGTGTATATAAATACTTGATTGATAGTTACTACGAAGTGATCTTAATCCGAATTGTTGAACAATTCTGGAAAGACAGCCCGAATAATTCTTTTTCTTGATCTTACTTATGTAATATAATATTTTGTAGTGATATTATCCTAAGCCGAAAAAGATTTAACAGAATAAATAGTGTTTTCAATGACATTCAATTTCAGTATCAACTTCAAAGTAATCTATTGGCATGGGTAAAATATAATTGAAAATTTTTTAAGCTTGAAAACACAGTGAGTCAAATAAGCTTAAAAACTTCACTTAAAATGACAAATTTCAACTAGGCATGCATCCGATACTGATATATCGGTATCAGCGATATTTTTATGGCCGATACAACTATACTTTTCAAATTTCGCGCTTTGAAAATGATTTAATGTAAACGGCCGTGTTGTCTCGTCTATTTCATTGCAAACGAGTCTCGAACTAACTATGCTCGGAGAATCCCATCCCAGCGCTTTATTCAGTCTCTTGTTTCGCTAGGTTGACTGTTGTCGCGCATAGTTTTCTTCCATGCAAATAAAATTAAGAATTACATATCGTAATTAGTTTGTGTGTGTGTATCATTTATAACTAGTTCATTTAGTCAAATAAAGTAAATCTAAATAGTAGTCATGTCAACTTGAAACACACAAATTATTGGAAAACATAAGCAGTCCGTCGACAGAAAGGGAGAATTCATCGCGATCGCAAAAAATAGCGGCTAACTTGGTATTTAGTGAAAAATTTGACGGTTTGGAAAATGAAGAAACATATTGCTTAGCCACAATGCTTGATCCTCGTTACAAATCACGAATATTTCAATTACAGACTTCTATTACTACGGCAAAAAAATGCCTTGTTCAGTTACTTGATCTTAATGTAGCACTGCATTCCGAAATTATGTCTATCTAGTATTGTAACTGTAAGTTCTGAGATGTTTGCGAGTGGTGGGCTGTGGAGTGTTTGTGAAAATATTATTAGAGAGTCCGAGGAAGATGAGCCTCTGTCTACTCTGAGCTGTAATTCTCTCAAAGAAAAAGTCGAGAGATACCTAAGGTCTCCTAATATATCGAGAGATGCAGATCCGTTCGTTTTCTGGCGCAATGACGTCTTATACCCAAACTTGAAAAAGTGGCGCAGAAGTATTTTAGTTTCCTAATAAGTTCTGTTGCATCTGAGAGATTATTTTCCACCGCAGGTCTTATTCAAACAGACTTGCGAAATCACATTTCTTCGCAAAACTTAAGAATACTTTGTTTTTTAAACAAAATTTTTATCAACGTTCATTTCAATTATTAAAACTGTTAACTAATCTCAATCTGTCTTTTTTTATATTAATTAAAAAAAATTAACCTGACTTGTTTTTATTTCTTTGCATGGTGGCATACGCAGTTGCAGATGAATTGGCGCGTGCCTGAGTGATCGCATCGCAAACCAAGTAGAGTGATAAATTTTACGTTGAAGAGTCGATAATGGGAGATGCTTGGCGAAAATTGATGCGTGGAAGTTTTCGCAGTTGAATTTTCTTTAAAATTTAAACCGGAGCCATCACTAGTGCTCGTTTTATCAATTCTTCGCTGTATATGTGACCTCTCGTCAGCTTCCCACACCTGATCAGGTTCCTCCTCAACGCGGTCGTATTGGTGAGGCCTAAGGATGAGCATCATCATAAGGCCACCACATCAGTAAAAATATCACATTGAATTGCGCATTCTCATCGTTGAATTTTGCATAGGACATATGTTTGCGATTCGAAAGAGGAAAATTCTAGATAGTCTGAATAGATAATACTATGTTTGTCGTCCTTGCCATGATGTTTTGTAAGGCATTCATAAATTCGGTTGTTAATGCCGGATCGTCGTCGGCGCGGGCCGTGGAACAATGTTCTCAGCTGCTCTCTTCAAGCCTGAATATAGCCCGTATCTTTTTTGAACCTCAATTTTTATTCGTGTATGGAAGTATTTGATTAAGATTTAGGACTAAAAATCCCGCGAAAAATCAAACACAGAGCCCCCTGTCCGATAAGGAGCTGGAAAAGTAAATTTCCATGGAATATGAATTTTCTTTTAGTGTTATTTTATATTTTTGACAATAATATCTCCATCTCCACAACCTGAATAGTGTATACGGTAGTACACAGTGAGTGTATTTCTTGCAATGCTAGTAAAAAAAAATTAATAAAATATTATGAGGAGAAAATTGTAGTTTGTTTGCATTTCTAACAGATCTACGAATCCAGTATATGTATTTTCAGTTTCAGATCAAATTCAAACGCAAAATCAAGATTAGATTTTAGTTCAGATAATATCTTGAAATATAATCAGCAAAAATATTTTAATTAATCCGATACGATTTTCTTAAAAAAGATTTACAGAAAATAGTTTAATATAAAAATTATACTTCAGACTCAGAACATTCTATTTCCGAAATAGAAAGTTCTTATTATTCTATAAGTGCGTATCTCTATTACTTATTAACACCTTGAACGAAAAGAAGATACTTTTTGTTGAGTATAAAGATTGACAGATATTCATTTAAAATCCACTTGGAGTTTTTTTGAATTTTGCTTTAATTGTCTTATTTAATTACGTATTGAGTCTTATTATACGTGAATCCTTGTATTTCAACCTGCAGGAACGTAATTCAATCTTGGATTGTATCAACCAATTACAGCAATCAACAATGTAGTGCAGTAAGGCATTCAATTATTTTTGGAGATTTTCCGTTTCCACGAAACTCGGGACAGAATGCGCTTAAAGTGGTGTCTCAAAATTTAAATGAACTAAATAGACAATGAAGTGCGTTGATGTACAAGGCATAACTACATATTTCAACACACAGATTACGCGATCTATCACTAACTGAAGGGGGAAACTGACAACGATATGAAACGAAAGTGGAAGACGAACAATGGACATTATGCAGAAAAATTTATCCTGAATCTGGTGTTAAAGCAAAAAATTTCCATGTTATCAAATTATAATTTTTTTTGGCATTTCATGAAATTTCCTAATAAATTTTTATAACTCTGTGATTTCTTATCTTTCAAAATTTACAAATACATAAATATTTCGAGGATACTAAATTATAGTAAATTATCAAAACCGATTGTAAATTTTATTTAAGAGGATTCCTCTTTTTTTTACTATTCCAACCCATCTTCGGTTTGGTTATAAAGGTTAGAACGAACCTAGTCAAAAAAAGACTAATAAGGAGAGGCTACGGTCCCGTCGTCTCAGATTTGGATGAAATTTGGCACATAAGTATCGGTATTGTTTTTTTTTTTTGAATAATTGTCGTCGTCGTGTGTTCAATCCCCGGTCCGTATTTTGTTGTTGTTGAACAATTGTAGATGTAACTAGTTTAAGGTAAATCAGCAATGTTCAACTATGTACAAATACATTTGTTTTTAGAAATCAGTCACTTGTCAGTTGATTTAGATATGTAAACTATATTAAAAACGCATTAATGTGAGATCAACAGGCAAAGTGACGACCATTGAGGATATCTCACAATTGTATTCAAGTGATGAGATTTAACATCAATCAGAGTGAAAAAAATATTCGAAAAATTCATTTAACTTCTTTAACTGACGCATAATAGGCAATGGAAACAAATTAACAATAAATATCTAGTACTTTCAAAGCGTTTACAATATTATCTGAAGTTTCTTAATTTTGAGCAAATATCGCACGATTCGTTTAAAACTTGGCAAGAACCAGATGAGGTAAATATGAATTTAAAAAAATAAAGGCATTGTAACGAAAGTTCCAGCGATTTTTCTACCTCTTCGTTTGGGACCCAAGCGCTAAACTAAGCCAGGGAGGGCCCGGACAGTAAAATCGATGTCCGACGCGCCTCCAGTGACGTCTCCTTCCCTCGAGCAGTGGCTCAGTCGCCCGAGAGTTAGTTGCTCGCGCGGTTGCCCTTTCGCTCGTCTTCAGTCGGTTTTCTTCGGGTATTTCGCTGGTTATGTATCTCTTGGGTTGGCGTAGCATTCGCGGTTGTTTTTCGATGCGCGCGCGAGAGTAATCTTAAAATACAGTAGGAGGTAGAGCCTCAGAAAGTTTTGTTGTTTAACTTGAAGTCCTTAGGACTATTTTTGCCGAACTTGTAAATCGATCAATTAAGATGGCTGGATATGTCGGAAACGAAATTCGGGACTTGTTCTAGGCAACCGTACCCACAACATTATGCGCCGAACTGCTGGCCTGCCAGCAGCCATCGCCGTCTAGCCAAGTAAAGTCCGAACCCAACTCGTCTACACGACCGACGGGTTCGTTGCCTCGTCCCAGGACTTAACGTCCAATGAGATCAACGAGACAAGAGTCTCGTTGCCTTGCATTTTCGTATCGATATCGTTCGTAACTAACATTCTCATTACAATTTGTTAAAGGAATACCAGCTCCCAATATTGTTGTACAAAAAATATGAATATTCTATCTACCCCTACAGTAAGTATACGACAGTGCGAAAAATATCCCAACAAAGCAAACAGTCACACCTTAAACCAAACGGTCATTGTGAAACTAAATCCTCGTCAAATCGATAATTTTCATTAGTAAATTTTGACACTCATTTTACCCATCCTTTTACCTCGTCTACTTTTTGTATAGAAATTTCGGTCAATGACCACTCCTCATCAATTTGTTGTGCATACACCTATGCAAGGATATAAGGGGAACGATACCATTCAAACAAAGGGACGTAGCTTATTGATTAGATGTATGATTGAAAGGTAAAAATAGATGGAGGCATTATAGCACTACGAATATATTGGATTGTTAGTGCGTTTGTGTGTGCTCTGATTTGCAAGTCGTTTTCTTTTTTCGGAAACTAGAAAAGACGCAAAAGTCAAATAATCCCGGATTGTTTATGCAATTGTGTCTGGGGAGAATAAAAAATATTTAACGCTTTTGGTGGTTGTACATGGAGTTTTAAATAAACGATAATTATTTTAGCGGTAATCGTAATAATAAATATAACAAGCCGCGAGGTGCGACCCTTGAGGTCCACACGGTCAACTTCCCAGTAATATCTACATAAACATCAACAACATTACAACAATGAGAGGTATTCATAGCAGTAACAGGAATGAGTTAATATGAATCATATCGTCTACGGGAGGGTCCATTGATTACGTAAGGTTTTTGGTCGATGAGGACAGATTCAATATTCACGCGGATCAACCGGTGGGGTGCCTTTTTGGTCTTGAAATTTTTTTGTTGGTTTTAAAAGTTTAGGCATTTTTTTTAATTAAAAGACTATAAAAACTATTTAAAATCTGCTCAAATTATGCAAATATTTAAAAACTTTGATTGAATTTACAACAATTTTTTAGAATAAAAAAAATAAAGTAAAAGCATTCGTATGAACCCTCTTTAAATGGTAACTTTGAATGATTTTTTATTTTTCATTTAGTTTTTTCATAATCAAGAAAGAAAATTTTGCCGGTTTCTCTTCAAAAACTGATAAGAATGTATAAATTTTATAAACTGGTATCACTGTGCGGTGCAAATCAGGTTAAAAAATATTTTTTATGAAAAAACTATAATTTTTCGCATTTTCTTCTATTAAATTTAAAAAAACGGCTGAAACGAATTTTTATTATGTTAAAAACTTCACAAAGATGTTAATTCACGTCAATTGACACCTTAATGATGCAAATATTATATCTGGTTCGTGAGATATAGTGAATGATGAAAATGACCTTGAAAATCATGATGACTTTTAATAATTTTTTATTTTTAATTTAATTTTTTACGTAATCATGAGGAAAAAATTTGATGGTGTTTCTACAAAAATTGTTTTCAGTATATAAATTTTATAAACATTGTCTACTAAATTACGCAAATCAGGTTAAAAAATTATTGTTTATGAAAAAAACCCTAATTTTTTGCACTTTTTTTTCTTAAATTAAAAACGGCTCCAACGATTTTTTTAAAATTTTTATAGATTCACACGAATGCTAATACGCGTCGATTGACACCTCTACCATGCAAATCGTACGTTTGGTTGGCGAGATATAACGCATGACAGAAATGACCTTCAAAGGGTCAAAACAGCAAACCCCCCCGACCGAAGTATCCCAAAAACTAATCAGCTCTTAAGATTGCAAAGTCGCTTCGATTGACACCTCAACAAAGTCTATCGGACTTTGTTTACGTGAGTTATGCTCGTAGAAAAAAGTGTCCACGAACGTACGTACGTACGTACGTACACACACACACACACATACATACTTCTTTCTAAAAACACTTTATATATACTCTATAGACCTCAAAACGTAAAGAAATGTTGAAAATTTCAAATTCGATTTTCGAGGCGATTACAAGAACTTCCCATATACTGGGAAGTTAACAAACACTTTTTTCTAAATAATTATGGATCCATGTTTTACAACCGCAACTTTTCAACTTGCGCATCTGACAATCAAAACCACTTCTAGGTAATGAAAAAGCTTCGAAATGTTTTCAAATGTGTGAACTACGAGCATGTAATTTCGTGGTAGAGTAATTAATGATTGAAGTAAGAAGTGAGAAATTCTTTTCACTAAAATAGTGTCCTCATATTTAAAAAAAATATACGAAACGTCGACACCAAAATTATTTTATGGTTTTTACCATAAGATCCAAAATTGGGCGGCTGTAAGTTTTTGTGCAAATTAGAAAGAAGCAAAGCTTTGAAAAATATAATCAACAAATTCATCATTAAAAAATGCATCAAACTAGAAGAAATGATTAGATCTTCGAAGAAAGATGATAGAACTGTTGATTTTGATTCAGCACGGCAAGTTTTTTAATCAAGTTCTTGAGTGGAATTTTTGTTTAGAGTTCAGGCAATGAAATTATGGATAGTTACTTGCTAATGGGAAAAATAGAAAGTAAAACATACTCAATGGGTGGTTTAGATGGTACGTTAGAATTCAAATATATTACCTATTCAAGATGTCAAATTTTACTTCAAAACATGTAAAACTAATGTTATTACTTCCGGTTTATATCAAACAAAATGTTCATACTCTCACTATCAAATAATATGTTCATTGCTCATATTCTCTTCTAAGTCTTTAAATGTTAGAAATCAAATTTTCCTTTTGTTTATACTTGGACGGTACGAGAATTTTCCACAAAATATTGTAGAAAAATATAAATAATGAATCTCAAGGCATTTCTATTGTCTCAAAGTTATTATTTTTGTATGTAAAGTCAATATCCGTGAGATTTTACAGAAAAATTCAAAATAAATCATGAATAATTACCTTCAGGGGAGACAATTTATATTCCTTGGATAGACACCGAGTGCCCATAATCGGGAAAACTGAATATTTCCTTAATTAAGTAGCATGTTTCTCGCATTTTTTTGCATGCAATGTACACTGTTTTCCACTAATTTTCATATCATGGTCCGAGCGAAATAGGGAAACTGTCTCATTTTCCTTTAAATAAATTGAATCAAACAGCAAGAGGAGAACAAAGACACATTCACTTAATGAAACCAACAGACATCCTCGAATGTGCTTGTGTGTTCGAAATATTCTGTATGGGCTGTTTTCCGGCTGTTTTCCAGCTGAAAAGATAGTCCCGGCTTGGACGAGGAGCTTCACTTCTTCAGCACACCACCAACAATAAATTCTATCCGAGCAATACCGCACAGACAACAGACACTACGCGACTATTCTCTATTCGACTTTTCTCAACAATTTTCCATCGCAAGGCAGCCCAAGAAAATCGATCACAAAACACACTTGACTTTCAGAAAATTGCTGCTGCCCGTCCACTTTTTCGAGCTTTCCGTATTGAACTTTGCGGAACACATATTTCGTACACGGTTTCGAAAATTTATGTTTGACCGGTGTATTTCCTCGTCTAATTTCCAAGCGGTTTCTTTTCACAACGAAAAGAAAGCCGAGTGTATTTGAGGATTTTCCGCGGCAATAAACAACCAGACGAATTTTCACAGTAATCCGCCCGCATGCAGACGTGCATGTATTGTATATATTCGGGGGTGATTTGGAAAAGCGAAAAACTGCTGGAGCTGCTCTATACGGAAGGCGTGCGGCTAAGGGGGAAAACTGAAATCGAAGAGGAAAATTTAAACCAGGATAATTTTCTGCCGTCGCTATCCGCGCAAGCCTTGCAAGCTGTTCGGCTTTTCCGGACAGCAAGCAGCGTGCGAGTAGGCTAGTAGTGTTTTTATTTTTTATTGAGTTTTCCCGGTCTTTCCCCACGACCAGCAATTTTCTTTTGACAGTTTTCCACATCGGTGGCGAAGCGCCCCCGACTGTGGATTGTAAGGAGAACATCGGATTCAAACATGGCGATGGATGCTACCAGTTTCCTGTCGGTTTGGACGTCCGCATGTGCAATAAATCCTGCCCACACGTTGTTTCCCCAGAAACAGTTGGAAGAAACTTTTCTTGTCATAGAAGACAATGTTATCCAGTGTTGGGGACTTTCACTTTGTGGAAAATGTTTGTGCACATCATTCCCCCTCGCACATGCTTTCCTTCCTGATTGACAAAGGGTGTGGAGGCAGTCATTTGATTTCGTAAGGGAAAGCTAGCGTGGTGCAAATTCGTTAGTGATGATTATTTAAGGATAGTCCATGCGATCAAGCGTGATCGTAGAATTATAGGAACATTTTTCTATCCAAGTACATATACGAAACAATCTGGTCTTGTCCTCGTCAAGAATAGAACCATCGTTCAATTTTGCTCATAATGAATGAAAAGCTCATTTGGAAATATGTTGTTTTAAGCAAACCCAAAATTTATCAGATCTCATTTCGAATCCGCGAAAGACACTACTTGCTTGTTAGTTATTATTTTAAATGGAGCTTAAGCTTATGGGTGGGTTACATAAGAGCAGGCTGCTTCACTAGTCACTATACTAGACTACTGTAATGATACACTACATTACTACAATGAATCATAAACAAACATAAACGAGCGATCAAATTGCATCACTGTTCCCAATTCATTCAAACGATACACGGTACGTAGTATTTGAGTTTGTACAAATGACCCGTGCCTCATATCCAATTACATATGGGTAATGTGGAATGCATATCATCGCTGTGAACATATGTAAATCGATTAGTATGGGGTCATGAGAAAATGATTTGTGTTTTATGATGACTAAGGGATGGTCAATGTGTGTCCTAGTTTTAAACGTTGTAAAAATAGTATTTAAGCGGTAGCTTGTAAGAAATTTGTACAGTCAATTCTCGATAATTAAAGACTGGAGTGCTAGGCATAGTGGCACCTCGTCCTAAACAATTAAAAGAGTTTTACTGTCATATAGAAATTGCGGCACAGGTTGGTATATCCATCCGATGCCAGCAAGTGCTAACTTGCTCGGCTTAGGTGGTTTTGGTTACTTATCCAATTCTGGTTAGGGCGTTGTTATAACTCTTGTTTCTTTTACATCTTCAATTTGGACCAAATCAACGTAACGTAAATCACGATACTACTCTTCTGTCTGTTCGTCGTTGACTCTTACATCGTGTGCATCGTGAAGCTATGTCCACACTATGCGCTTTTCCATGCGTTTTCTGCTTGCGGCACAACGCATGCGACATCGCAAGTAGCGCATGCGGGAAACGCATGTTGCGCATCTGTCAAATGTGTAGCGCATGCTGCATCGAAAGCGCTTCCAGCAAAAGTGGATTCTTGGTCGTCACTGCATGACTTGTGCAAGTATGGCAAACGAAGAACTTTTAAATTTTATTGAAGAATATAGGAAAAGTTAAGTGTTATGGAATATTAACAATCCCAATTATAGAAATAAGCTCAAACGGAGTGATGCTCTGGAATTATTGTCAGAAATGTTCAAAATTGATGTACAGGCAGTAAAAAACAAAATTAAAAACTTGTGGCCATATTTTTCGAAAGAGCACCAAAAAATTATAAAAATGAAAAGCGATGCTGAAGCAGAAGAACATTCCGAAACTTGTTGGCTGGGCTATAAGCCAATGTTGTTTATTTTAGATTCCGTATCACCGAGGGAAACGAAGAAAAGTGGTGATAGGTGTGGTAGTAGCCTTGCAGCCCTTCTATTATCGCTCTTAGAACATCCGGTAGCATTGATGAAATGAATTGCTTCGAAACTTTAAACAAATAAACCAACGAAATGAATGAATCACCTGTCGCCAAATATCTAAGCGCGATTGCGAGTTTGATTTCTGCAGGAACTGCCTCTCGCAGCTGAGTCGATTGTCTTTGTTTTAGGCTCGACAATTTTTAACAACACTTCAAAATTTTGTCTTGACATTCGTGTGAAATTTTTGAAAAGAATATCTTTGTCTTCCGCTAATTCTTTCAAGATTTCAAAATTTGGATGTTTGAAATACTTTTTTGTCCATATTGACCGTGTATTCCTTTTTTTGCGTTCACTTCGCAACAGTAAATAATTTGCACTAAAAACAGCAAGTAAAGCCGATTCCGACATATTCATCTCGCGAGATACCATCGACTAGTGTGGACAGTAAACCGCATGCGTTTTGGCGAATGCGTCTGTCGCATGCGATTAGACGAAAGACGCACCGCAAGCGGAAAGCGAAAGCGCATAGAAAAAACGCATAGTGTGGACATAACTAATGACGTTTGCTGTGTGCGCCATGTTTCAATAAACTCCTCGCTTTCACATTTTTCTGCTCTCAATTATATCCAATGTGCAAACATATAACAGGTATATACACTCTGACTCCAGGACATTGATCGAATCCTAGGGGGCTCATCTATCCAATGATGAACTTAATACATTTCGTTTTGTAAACTTCAAATATTACGATGTTGTCAGTCACTGATATTTCTTCTTGTTTTTTTATTAAATTTTAACGTATAGGTCTCTATAAAGAATAGTACATCAGGGAATATAAATTGTATGTACAAATATTTTGAGAAATTAACTTATATCGAAGCTTGCTTGTTAAAGATGCAGAAGCAATTTTTTCCAATGTTGTGAAATTTGTGAAAGTCAAAAAACGCAAAAGATGCAAAGTTATTCTTAGTACCCAATCAACAAGCTATGTCGCAACCAGCTGAGCCATTCGTTTCTGACAAAATTTTCGTTGGTACTGCCATTTGGCAGTTTCCATTTGGAAACCTATGTAGAACATGCTTTTATGCCAGTAATATCACATCTTGACAACTAAAATTTTCCAGCTCCAGTCAAAAATGAATGGCTAAAATAAAAACCATCAAATCAGTGTTTGTAATAACCTGCGTTATTTTTGATAAAATATATAGCAATGTAAATAGTGCCCAGACTCTCTAGTGCATCGTTTCCCAAACTGTGGGGCGCCTCCCCCCTGGGGGCGTGAGGACATGTCAGGGGGGCGCAAGTCAAGTCGAACATTAAATTAAATTTAGGTAGTCTTTCTAAAATTCTAAATTAACCATGATGTTGAACTAAGAAACGAGCATTCCCGAAAAGAACCGATTACCACCGAGTACAGTGACAAGTATCGTGGCATTGTGGCAGTGTTGCCAAGGAGAACTCTACGTTTTCCTCACGAAAAACTTTAAATTCCTCAATTTTTCACAAAATTCCCCACACAATAAAAAATAGCAAATAACAAGCAAAGATTCTTAGAAAAAACTAGAGTATTGTTTATGACCCTATATGTTTTACTTAGAAAAGCACATCCACAACTGCAAATTTCCAACTAAATCGAGACGAAAGAATATAAAAACCTTAGTCCTGAAATAGTTCTATTAGTTCGAGAACTCAATGCTGTCTTAAAGTTATGTATTAAAGTAGTGAATTACATAAAAAACAGTGCCTTGAATACTCGACTGTTTAAAACTCTTTGTGAAGATTTAGGAAGTGATCACAAAACACTACTATTTCATACAGAAGTACGATGGCTCTCAAAAGGAAACATGTTGGCAAGATTATTTGACCTTCGAGATGAAGTAATCACCTTCTTGGAACATCAAAAGCAAAATGAACTAAGTGTGTACTTCAAAAAACCTTGTACCCAAGTAATATTGGCTTATTTGTCAGACATCTTTGACTCGTTGGACAGCCTTAACCTAAAACTACAGGGTGGAGACTCAAATATAGTTACTCATCGTGATGCGATCAGGATGTACATTGAGAAATTGCAACTTTGAAGGCGTAAAATGTCAGCAAACCCCTGCAATTATTCAAATTTCCCTAAAGTACAGCCAATCTCAGAAGAAACACGCTTCAAGGACATGTATGAAGGATCAAGTTTGAAAATCCAAATATCAAACCATTTGGAGAACCTAACTGAAGAGTTCCAGAAATACTTCCCAAACACTTGTGACGATATTAATTACAGAATGTTAACTGACCCATTCCATGTCAACATAGACTCCCTGCCTGAATCACTTCAAGAAGATGCTTTGGAAATAAAACATGATTCCTCTGCCAAATACAACTTTGATATAATGGACAAACCTTCATTTTGGTTAAAATATTTCAAAGTGTATCCTAGTGTATCACGGGAAGTTCTTCGTTTATATTTGTGTTTTTCAAGCACCTATTTGTGCGAAAAAGCATTTTCAACACTTGTGGCAATTTAAACAAAGTATCGGAATAAACTTGATGTTGCTAGTGATTTGCGTTGTGCACTTACTAAAACTCAGCCACAAATAGGCATACTTGTAAAGAAAATGCAAGCCCATCCATCTCACTAACCAACCTAATCTATTTTTCTTTTATTAATAATTTTTGTACTTTATGAAAACTGATATTGTTGTATCTTATGGCAGTATAAATAAATGTTTTGTTTTCAATGTAATACTTATTTGTTTTTGTTTTGTTCCTAGGCCCATACAATATATTGTTAAGGGGTGGGGGGGGCGAGATGCTTTCATTTCAACAAAAGGGGGCGTGGTACAAAAAAAAATTGGGAACCCTTGCTCTAGTGGATAGATTCTCAGGTTTTGAATAAAGACTTATTTAGGTGAAATCGATATCTTGTATTTAACGTGGACTTTTTGCAGCCAATTTGAATTATAAAAAGCTTATTTTCATTAATTTTGTTGACATGATCATCTATTCAACATTTTGAATATTTGTTTATCCTCCATAAATCATTATTGAATGCCGTGTATCGACATTGGTTAAACCCTCCTATCTGAAAAGCCTATCGAAATTAACTAGAGGCTTTTCATAAAGAGAGAGTATGTATGTTTATTATTTTTATAGAAAGTGCTGGGAGTTCAATTTCACAAAAAAGGCATTCCCTTTAACGAGTTTTTCGCAGTTGCAGTTGGAAGAAGGTAGAAACGTACGGACCTATTATATGGATTTTGTACACAGTTTCATAATGTGGTTCTAATGAAAATGTTTTTTAAAAATCTTAATCTACAAAATTGACCTTCAACACCTTTTTATATAATAGAGACCGTTACCGAAATATTCACGGAAAGTGTTTTTCGCATCCTGTGTAACCTCGCGTAAAATGTTCAGCGACACGTGGACCGATGGGGGATTTCCAAATTTTCATTAGAATCACATAGTGAAGCTGTATACCAAAACCCAGCTCTCCGGGATTTTTCCAAAGTTTTGACTTTTTTATGTCTAAATATAACAACTAAAAAACATATCATCCTCTCTCGAGCAAATACAATATATGTGCGTTTCAACAGTTTTGAGTTACGCACATTTGAATGTTGTCTGATTGTACAGTTGGTAGTTGCTGGCTTTTCGTTCATTAGTTAAGATATTATTGCCATTGAACAGGGAATTTATTACCTCTTTGATTATTGGTACAAAAGGTTTGATTTTCCATAACAAAGTCAAACACAATTAATCAAATGTTAAATGAACTGAGCGCATAAAGTCAGCAAATAAAATCTCGTTTTTTTACTAAAGTTTCCCCCAGTATAAATGCTTCATTTTGAATCTGAGAGGCATACCATTAATGCTTGTATTAAATTATTCAATTAATTATTAAAATCAGCAGCGGCAAATTAAGGGCTACTTTTGAAATAACCGTCTTTGCACCGGCGATATTCGCCGCGCTTTCCCGAGGCGCACTTTGCGCACATATGGCAGCATATCGACGCCATTTTGAAGTTCCATCACGCGAAAAGTCGAGTTCATCTTGTAATAATTGCAAAACGGCCGTCAAACTGCAACCCCAAAAGTCAAAACACATTTCCGAAACAAACTGTTTTCGCTGACGAACGTCTGCAATTAATGCTTTCTCCGTAGTCACGATAAAAGGATAACGTTTGACAGCAGCAGCTATGGAATTCAACCTGGAGTGGAATGTTATCTGTCGAGTGTGCCTGCAAGAGGGCGAAATGCGTTCGATTTACGAGAAGGATGACAAGGACCTGACCGTAAAGGAGAAAATCATCAAGTGCTCGAATATCACGGTAGGTCCGCTAGTCCTTAATTACTATTTGCACTCTGTGACAGATTCAAAACGTTTGTCGTCATCGACAAAACTTCTCTGGTAACACTCGAAATTGTCACTTGGAATTTGTCTACTCTTCCGATTCTGATTTCGAGAATTCGTATTCCTTTTATATTCATTCAATGACCTGTAATCCTTGCCGTACAGAACTTGTCCTTATTCTTTTCCAAGTTTAAAAAAACTTATTTGTTATTACGAATCAATGTCACACTATTAATTTTCTAAACCCCTTTTTAACGTTGTGAGATGCAAATCTTCCAAAGATATCAATCAGCTTCTCGGCATATCAGCTTTTTAACGACTAGAACCAAGTTCATACCCTTCTCATCACTCCCAATCAATTTTAATGTATTGACCATGCTTTATATCAGAGCATAATACTTCACAAACGATGGAAAATCGGTACAAGGAATGGTACGAAATTCATAAGGTATAGAGTCCTCTAGATGAAATTTATGATTAAAGACGTAGATGTACAGTGCAGTGCAAAACTTAAGCAACTCACTACATGTCGGAATGAAGGGGAAAATTGCAATTAAAATATAAAGATTTTTTTTCCTTTTTTGTTTTCAATTTATACGTTAACATGTTGCTTAAAGCTCTGCAATAAAAAAAGTACATCAGTATTTTAACTGTTCTTTAAAAAAAGCCAAAACAAAATACACCAACAAAAAGGCTGTGCAAAATCTAAGCAACTTTCAAAACGCAGCTACGATTTCCAGTCAGAACAAAAGATAACGGGGATTTCCCGATGTTTTTATTTTTTTTGATGCTCGTGTCAATTAGATCAGTAAAGATCGTCTTCTCTTTGGGTTTAGTTGTGTCTAAAAAATAAAATTGAAAATGCAGCGTAATCAATGCGATAATAGATTTAAATCAAACGTAATTTCGCTATATTATTCCGGAAAAACGCAAATAGAGATTGCCAAATCGTTAAATATAAACAAATATTTAATTTTAAAATAGATTACGAAATATAAAAACACGGGTAGTGAGAAAAGTGTAAATTTTGGCGGAAGGCCACGTAAAACTACCATTAGAGATGTGTTACAAATTAAAAAATTGATAAAAATAAAACCGTTTATCTCGTCAAAAGAAGTTGTGAAAGAGCTAGGCTTAAATGTCAACTCAAGCACTGTTCGCAGACGGCCAATTGAATTCAATCTAAAAAGCTATATAGCTTTAAAAAACCATCGCTCACAAAAAGACACGCAAGGAAAAGGTAAACTGCTCGGAAAACACTTTTAAACATTATTATTTTACTATTTATATCGTTTTATATATCATTTAAGCTTGAATTTGCTAAAAGCTATCTTGACTGGTCAGTTGCTAAATGGAAGACTGTTTTATTTAGCGACGAATCCAAGTTCAACCTCTTCAATTCTGATCGCTTATCCCCTGTGAGGCGTGAGAAGAGACAACAACTGAATCCACACTCCTGTACGAAAACGGTGAAACATGGAGGAGGAAGCGTCATGGTCTGGACATGTTTCTCAGCATTAGGTCTTGGTCGATTTCATAGAATAACAGAAATTATGGACAGATTCATGTATAAGGACATCTTAGATACTAGAATGTTACCTTATGCAGAGTGTAATATGCCACTTCGATGGGTGTTTCAACGTGATAATGACTCGAAACACACTTCAATGTTGGTTAAAGAATGGCTTAGCTCTAAAAGTATTCAAGTTCTTGATTGGTCGGCACAATCGCCCGACTTGAATCCTATAGAAAACTCGTTCGGTATATTGAAACGGCGTATGGGAAGAGTACAGTTTGCAAACAAGGACCAATTGTTTACAAACCTAAAAGCCGAATGGGAAAAAATTGACATATTAGTTTTAAATAATTTAGTTGAATCAATGCCTCGCAGATGTGCCGCTGTTATAGAAAATAACGGCTATTACACGAAATATTAATAAAAGTTGCTTAGATTTTGCACAGCCTTTTTGTTGGTGTATTTCATTTTTTTAAGAGCAGTTAAAATACTGATATACTTTTTTATTGCAGAGGTTTAAGTAACATGCTAACGTGTAAATTAAAAATAAAAAAGGGGAAAAAATCTTTATATTTTGATTGCAATTTTCCCTTTCATTCCGACATTTAGTGAGTTGCTTAAGTTTTGCACAGCACTGTATGTGTGATAATAAGCCGTATTTTCACAAGTAACCCCTACGTCGATATAATGAGAAAATTCTAGGATGCAGCTGCAGCTGGCACTAAGCTTCATGACCATATAACAAGTCCAAATGTTGATCACCCTGTAACCTTCATTGAACTAAGTATTAAACAGCAACACTTCCATACCGCAAGCAGAGCCTGGCTTCTAGAATATACTTGCTGGACCATCAGGCAGAATTGGGGCACGTTGAGCTCAAAACGCACGAAGCAGCTTGCAAATTTGAGTGGTGATACCTTAACAATCACAATTTCAATATCGAAGGCTCATTGTATAATGGACGAGTATGCAAAACGGTTGCGTGTTACTTTGAACGACTTTTGTCGCAGTTTCAGGTCGGTGTAAACGATCCAGCATTTGCTGTGTGAGAGCCCAACATTTTATAGAAGACGAATACAAATCCTAGGCTCAGCTTTTCTGGGAAGCCTCACGAAAGTGTCCGGTATAAGTGCCAGCTTCGCAACGGAATCGAACTGACTCTCAAATTCAATATCTTTGTTTCTTTCTTCTTGTCGTATCACAATGTGCCTACTAAGGCCTAACTATGCCAATTCTGAGTAAGAGGGCTGTCACTACAGCCTACCTGGCGAATTGTATTTGCGCTGGTTGTGTCTCTCATTTTGTTCGATAATATTGTTCCATATTCAAGCATCTTTTTGGACAACCAGCTTTTCCTTAACCGATGTACCGACACCTACCGTGAAGTGCGACCCTTAAGATCCACACGAACAACTTCCCAGTAATAATAACTATTAATGGTTTATTATTTTTATATGAATACTTTTTTCAAATATCAAAAAACTGTTAATTTTAAATACCTAAGAAATCTATGCAGCATTTGATTGTTTTAAAAAACTGGTTGCCAGAATTTCAATTTTTTTAAATGTTTCTTTAAAGAAACTAATATTTTGCAAATTTTTATTTAATCAAAAAACAGCTGTATTAAATTGATCGAGAATTTGATAGACTCATTAAAATGTTAAAACGTTTCGGGTGACACAACAACGTTGCTAACACATCCTTTCGTTCGTGAGATATCATGCGTGACGGAATGACTTTGGATGTGTCAAAACGAAAAAAAAACTACTCGACTGAATCTGACCAAAATCTAATCAGCTCAGCTTCTGGCTAAGATGCTTCGATTGACACCTTAATGGAGTCTGTACGACTGTAGCTTCCGTAAGATATCGTTCTAGACACACAGATGCATACTTTCTTCTAGAAATACTTTCAAACTACTCTTAAGACCATAAAACTTAAGGATACACTGTGTTTCACAAAAAATTGTCGCTAATTCTATCGCCGTTTTAGCTCGTAAATTTAATTACTTTGACATTTAAATGCCTGCACTATATAAGCGTTGCGCGTTTAGTCCTGCTAGTGGACAACACTCATGGTCCCCGTCGCCGTCGTGGTACGGTGTGCGTGCACAGACGAGAATGTGGCTGCTGTAGCCGAGAGTGTGAGACCACTCCACGAACATCAACTCGCCGTCGATCTAACCAGCTCAACATTTCACGCACTAGCCTGAGGAGAATTCTGCACAAAGATCTAGGATTATTCGCTTACAAGATCCAATTGACTCAGCAATTGAAGGCGCACGACCAGCTTCGTTATCGCTTCGCAGTTTGAGCCTTAGAGCAGCTTGAATTGGTCAACGAATTTGGGCGCAAAATCATCTTTTTTGACGAGGCGCATTTTTATTTATTTATTTCGCCAAAGCAAGGCAATCACATGTCAACATATAAAAATATAAAACATACATTACAACAATATACTTAACCCTAAAATACGTGCTACATTCAACGTTAATTTATACTGTCATAATTTAGGGATGGATAATGGAAGAGCTTTAGAAATGCTGGATTTAAAATTGAACTTGGAGATGGTAGGGAAGTAGTGTTTGCTCAAAGTGTTAAAGATTTTACAGCACCTATTAACTGGTTCATTATCTGCATACCTAGTAAGATGCTAATATTCAGTTAGTAAACGTGTATTACGCGTACTTCTTACAGGCACATTAAGCTTTATTTTATTCGTCAAATACTCCACTTTGATGTGGCCCCTAATCACGTCAAAGGCGAAACAAGAGGACAACACTGTTCTTCTGGTTTTAAGAGTAGACAAATTCAGAAGCTCCAATCTAACTTCATAAGGAGGCAAGATTTGATAGTCATCAGGGCTATAAAGGTCTCTCAGAGCAAACAACAAGAATAGTTTTTGGACAGATTCTATTCTCGTATCATGAACTCCGAAATGTAGGTTCCATACATTGCAAGCATATTCAAGTAATGGGCGAACCAGTGAGGTAAATAATGATTTAGTTACCCACAGATTTTTAAACTCTTTGGCTCGTCTTTTAATAAAGCCAAGCTGTTTATGAGCTTTGGAGAGAATAGTATCGTAGTGCAAATTGAAGCATAGTTTCTTGTCTAGGACAACTCCAAGGTCAACAATGTTTTCTTTCCTATCCAATACCGTATTGTTGAGAACGTATGCATTGTTCAATATTGTGGTTTTACGGGAAAAAGTCGTTACAAAACATTTCCCAACGTTTAGATGAAGTTTGTTAACATCACACCATTGTTGGAGGGAAGTTAGTTTTGATTCGAGGAAAACAGTATCAGATTGAGACTTAATGGTGTGATATATCTTTAGATCGTCAGCGTAAAAAAGATGTGATACGTTCGAGAGTTTTTCAGATAAATCTGATATAAAAACATTTAAAAGAAGAGGGCCTAGGTGACTGCCTTGAGGTGCACCAAAGTGTACGAGAATCAGCTTGGACAAATATCCCTGAAATTTAACTAATTGACTTCGGTCTCTTAAGTAGGAACTGAGCCAATTGAGCATAGAGCCGGTGATTCCTATTTTCTGCAATTTGAAAATAAGTATGGAGTGATCAACCCGGTCAAATGCTTTACTAAAATCTGTATCAATGTACCACAAAAAATGGAGAAAGTAAATCTGGGCCAGGAGACTACGTTAACAAACAAAATTGCCGCATCTGGGGCTCGGAAAACCTGCACGTTATTGTCGAGAAGCCAATGCATCCACAGAGAGTGACAGTTTGGTGCGAATTGTAGAGTGGTGGCATCATTGGATCATTTTTCTTCGAAAATGAGGTTGGGAGCAACGTTTCGGTCAACGGTGAACGTTACAGAGCCATGTTATCTGACTTTTTTTTTACTGAAATTGAAGACATGGATTTGGACGACCTCTGGTTCATGCAGGATGGCACGCCGTGCTACACAGTCCATGCCACAATCGACCTTTTACGCACCGAATTCCTAAACCGTGTTATCAGTCGTCTTGGCTCGGAGCAGCGATTTGAGCCCTTTGGACTTTTTTGGGGGGAACCGTAAAGAACCGATATTATGCCAACAAAGCACTTAAGGGGGAAGTACCTTTAGACGATTTTTTTAATTGTTTTAATCGATAGATATATTGCCTAAGAATATCATGTCAAAGTTTCAAAAGCTAATTCTCAAAATTGTGGGAGAGATGCATCTCGGAAGTGCCTGGCGCCGAGCCCGCATAGCCCTTGACCACAAACTTTAAACGGTCTTTTCTCGAAACCATGTTTTTTAAAATTGCGTACGTGATAACAAAAAAACTAGTGAATCGATTTTCATCATCTAGCATTCATTTTAAAGAGCATAAAAAAACTGTTCTATATAGACTAAAGATTAAAAAAAAATTATTTTGGGACTATTTTTGACAACGCAATTTTCCGTCAAAATCGTAATTTTTTTGAGCCTGTTTTGTAGGGTTAATTTTCGAATTTCGCAAATATTTTAGTCTATCTACTTAAAAAACCCTCTCAAGTAAGAGAATGTTTGGCTTGTTGATTTCAGATGAAAATTGCAGCCAGCATCGCTTACGCAATTTACGACGTCAGCGACGACATGGCTTTCAAGATCCTTGAAAAATTTGTTAATTTTCAACTTTCACTTTTGTAGAATATGTTTTTTTTCAACCTCAAACATCGCCTAAAATAAATATTATACTGATTTAATAAGAACTGTCTTCATTTCCCCACAAATCAGTTGCAAAAAAGACCTTTTTTCGGCCACTAAAGGAACTTCCCCCCTTAAGACCAATATGATCCAAGCAATCCGTGAGCTACAGCCCGAAACCATCAACATGGTTCAATGGAAAGTGTGGTTTCGGGGTGTCGGATGGCATCCTCTTCAGATGCTGTCATTTACCATCCGTCACCAGACAGCACGACCACGGTTAGGCTTGTTGATGGGTTAAGCTCGTTATATTTCAACTATTTTTAATATTTGTATCTGCGAATATTAACGACTGTCAAATTGGTTCGTATATTACGTCGCTATTCTATATAAGTTTAGTTTATCATGGGTTAGAACCTCCTAGTCTAGTCAACAACTTCGTCTTCTAGTTGTGCTTTTGGTTAGCAGCTCACTAACACGAGCCGTGAAACATTAAGTTACATCGTATCCGTACTGACGGGGCATTGTCTCATTGGCAGACACGCAGAAAGACTGGGTGCCCTTTCCACGATTTCTGCCGCAGCTGCAGATCGGAGGAGGAGGAGGAAACGATCCAACATTTTCTGTGTGAATGCCCAGCATTGTCCAGGAAACGCATGAAAACCTTAGGCTCACCCTTCCTGGACAGCCTCACGGAAGTAGCTTATTTGAACATTAGCCGCATAGCCGGATTCATACGAGAATCGAAATGGTTCTCGTCATCCCACAGGTTTTAGTGCCGCTCCCTATTAAAATGTGGTATCACAATGGGCCTATCTGGCCTGCCTGGGCTGCCACTACAACCAACTGACCAACACTATTATTGAACATTAATGGGGTTCTTAGCTTCCAGATTTTATTATAAATTAACGATGAACCAGCATAGAATCTGGAAGCTAAGAACCCCCATTAATGTGCAATAATAGTGTTAGTGAGTTGCTAACCAAAAGCACAACTAGAAGACGAAGTTGTTGACTAGACTAGGAGGTTCTAACCCATGATAAACTAAACTTATACATCAACATGGTCTTGGAAAATTGGAGTGACAGAATGCGCTACTGCGCAGCCATGTTGCGATGTTGTGTTTCATCATTAATGGGAATGTTTGCTCTTACTAATGAAGCCATAATACATGGGAAAAAATTTAATTTTGTTCATTCTATTGCATTTTCAAAAAGAAACTTGTATTTGGCCCACCCTGTAAATGCCTGTAATATATAAGCGTTGCGCGTTTAGTCCAGATGTTCAGTACCTTTCGATATTTGAAGTAAAAAGCGTCATAACAATAAGAGTGCCATATATAAAAGCAGATTTGGCGCAGTGTTCATGGTAAGTCATCTAAAAGGACCAAGAATTTGTTTCGCACAGGCTGCAAAATATACTCAAACTTTTGTTTCGTTTGTTAAAAAGTGGGTTAAGATTTTTAAAGAGTCTGTTAATGTTGACGATGAGCCAGGTAGACGTTCTAAGAGAGCGACTTCTAAAAGTCAAGATAAGGTCATCTGTAGCTTGTGTGAGAAAATCTCGACACTGAGTCTACGAAATGCGAGACAGTAGCTGCTGAACAAAAGAATTAGTGTATCAACTAGGACAATAAGGCCAAAATTTCAAGAATCTGACATCACAAATAGAAGTACTTTTGCGAAGTTTTCCGAAAAGCATACAAAAAAGAGACTAAGTTGTGTTACGACTATAATTTGCGTAACGCTCTCCACTTCACCGTAGCCGACCCTGGCCAAGGTTTGGCCAATCCCACCCGGCTTCACCCGCGGACAGGGGTGTAGGAAAAGATATTTTTAAGAAAGAGCGCCACCCGTTTCTGCGCCGAGACTGCCCTGTCCGCGAACCCTGAAACGGGAATAGGGTCCGCGACGACCCGAAACCACCAACAAGAGAACAAGGACCCAAATACCGGACGCGATTCCGCGTCGCCACTTCACACAATAACACAATTTATAATTCAATGAGTTTATTACTATTTTTTTAAAAAAAACCTAACTAAACCTTAACTATCTACACTTAACTCTACTTACAATCTTTTCCTAATCCTACTGCGTCGACTGCTTCTGGCTCCTTGTTGGCCTCGCTCGCTCGCCGCTCGTTGTCCTCGTCTTCTTCTTAATTTCACTGGAGGGACCACGTCGGGTCTCCCTTGTTTCTCCCCAGATGGTCACCCAAAAGAAACTGCTCCACACTCACTTCACCGTCCAAGACTTCGTCACAAAAAACCAAAAAGATCCCAAGACTTTACCGCCAAAACGTACTCGTTGAGCTTCACAATGACCAAAAAGACAAGAGGATCGACCGCTAACACGCACTCGTCTTCCAGCTTCGCAGCGTCAAAAAGCCCCGTCATCTGTTCCACCGGCCCTATATATAGGATTTCCCAATACCATTGTCCTGTGTAGGTGGTCAACGGCCCAGCTCAGTGTGATGACCTCGCAGCTTCCGAGCTTTTCGGACCGGTTCTCGTCAGCTGCTGCTTGGGTGGTGTGGTTGGGTGTTGGGGAAATAATCGTGGCGGTCGTTAATCATGGTGAATTTCAATTGCCAATGGTTGTAGGTATCACAGGCGCGTAGTGAACTCCAATGACGTGTCGTAAACCGGACGGAGCCTTGATTTGGGATCTGTTGCGGCGATTGGGTGAGCGTTGTTTGTTGTTGTGATTGTTGGCAACTTATCCGCAGGGTCTGTGACGTTGACGGAAATGCATTTAGCTGTTGGTGATTACGCAGCTTTCGCGCGCACGATCAGGAACACTCCCCATAAACAACACTTATTACCTACTTAGCTATCTAATCTAATATCCTTACATCACCTCTACATTTATACAATTCAACTTCTACCTAGATTGACTTACTCCCTACAATATAATTAATTAATAACAATTCAATTCAGTAATAATAATATAATTCAATAATCTGCACTATAATTCATTAATTAGCTTCATTGCGTGAAGTGGCGAACGTGACATTATCAATTTTTAACAAGACAGCGTTTACCCGCACGGTGGTTTGGGGTCTTCAAGGACAGGGCAGACCCCCATTCTGCCCTTATGGGTTGTGGGTCGACCACGTTGCGTGGCGAACGTAACAGTTCGCCAAACTGAAATTAGGTCCGTGATTGGAGCAACGAGATTTTTACTGTTGAATTTTTCTTTGTTTTATGTAATTACCGGAAAAATGATGAAAGAATTTTGCGACGTGCAGTAAAACACCCGGCAAATGTGGAAGTTTACGGACACTTCTTAGAAAGTGGATTCGGGAAGCTTATCGTTTTTACGAAAATCCTGAATGCCTGAATTGATGATCAAACTTTATAAAAAAATGGTTTGCTTGAATCTGCTGAGAGTTAATATGGAGCCGACAATCACGATTGGATGCTGTAAGAGGACAACCATCCGAAGCATCGGAGTCGTCACAACTTTGGATTGGCCATCATAAAGTCCAAACAGGAACCCGATACAAAACGTGTTGTCACTAATGAAGGAGAAACTAAAAGGCAAAAATATAACCACCACATGGCACCTCACGCGGGCCCTCAAAAGGATATGGCAAGGTTTTACTATGGAATACGCACAGAAATTCAGTCAGAGTTGCACATAAAGATGTCAGGCGATAATTGATGATTGATTGATAACGCCGACAGGATTCCATATTTATATAATTGTGAAAAATGTATTCCTAACTAGTTGAAAAAATAAATTGAATCCAAACGAAGTGTTTTTCATGCTTTTTTGGCGACACATTTTTGTGGAAAACACTGTATGTTGAAGATTTCGAATTTCGGACCAAATACAATAACATTTCTGGGAAATTAAAAATAGTTGAAATAAAATTCATCGGATTGGGTTTGAAACGACAATGTTCATATTTCGATGTTTGTTGTTATTCACTGATCCACACGCCGCTGTAATGAATGTAATGTGTGTAATGTATGCTACGAGATTATTGTTGTCTCATCGTGCACGCCAAGTGATGAGCGTCTTCTTTTATACTCCTCTAAAGTTATAAACTTCTTCCCACTAGAAAGAAGTTATACTCAGAAAGGATGACAATATATATGCGAGGAGGACCTACCGGCATTCCGAAGATTGCCACATGTTTGGCGCAGTTCAAAAGAACAGGCGGCCGATATTTCTACTAATCGTAATTGCCGAAATTTAAGGCAACTTGTAATCTGCCGAACTTTCCAAGGCAGACTTTGCTTAAATGTTCCTTTCAAACACTTTGCCGATATGAAGGCAAGGGTTGCTGATTAAAACAAGCAACTTCGCCTGGCTATGGAACAACTCTGTCCTGTGCTAGACTCGTTCCTTCCTTTTATTTACAAATTTTTCTGTACATTGAATTTGCTTATTCTATAAAATTCTTACTCTTGTTACATGAGCAAAATCCTGGCTCTGAAATGTAAGCAAAACTGATAAGAAACAATACAAGACATCGGTCTTCTTGCTGGCGCGGTTCAGCATGCCTAGGAAGCGTTGAATGTTTACACATATGGCAGGCAAATGGTGCGATCATTGCAATATGTAAATGGTGTGAATCTGTCTAGTTAGATATTTTGTTGTTGCTGTAGAAGATTAGAAAACACACTAATATGCACGCCTGTGCAATAAATAGATCATGTGTGGCCCTTTTCCCTTCTAACATTGTTGTTTGTTTAACGCCGCATGAAGAAGTGCACTTGTGTAAATAATAAACGTAGGACGCTTGGGCATGCGAGGATACGTGGATATGAAAGGATTCATGGCAGGCTAGTCTTGACCGAACGGCAGGCGCGTCAGCAAGTTGACAAATTTCGTCGTGCAAAATATTAGTTTCGTAACACTCTAGTTTTAAATCTACTTACCATAACCAATCGAACGCGTTTCAAATAGGTTCCCACAGAATTCGTTGCTTGCAATACTGCTTGCTCTGCAATGACCCAAATGTACATTTGCTTACTCTGGGCTCAGTGCTCTACTAAGAGTTTCTCACGATACTTTAGATTGACACGCGGGTTCGAGAATGTGCTTATTAGAGAGCTTACTGAAATTTGTATAGGACATCACAAAAGTTTGAGTAGGACGTCACAAAAGCTCGTTTGGGACATAGTTGTGTATTGGCTAGTTCCAGGTTTGGAACTGGGAATACACTACACCGCACAGTAGGGGAGGAGACGTCGAACGTCGGTATCAATTCATTGATAACAGTATTATGATATGACAGTGTCTATAACGTGAATGTAAGCATCTCAAAATTCAATGAAACAAATTATTTTTTGAATTATAATAAGGCAATTTGTATTCATCAAATTATTAAAATACTTTTAAAAATATTATGACAAAAATAATAATTACATTAAATCAATTATGACCAAAAGCATTGCTACACATCGAAGTTTGAAGAATCCATAACTATAAGTGAGTATTTTATACACTCCACTGACAAAATAATTATTTTAAAAGGAGCGCGATAATGTTCAACTAAAACAGCGTCTCACTTACTAGGAGAGGCTCAGGTTATGGAATCTCAGATTTGGACGAAATTTGGCACATAAGTAGAAGACGTCAAGGATATTCGATCCATAAAATATTAGAGCGCAAAACTCCGTTTTTGAGAAAAACGTCCTTAAAGTTTTTAGCGTTGGTAATGGATTATTAAGTTTTTACAGCTGGCAGAAGCGGTGCAGTGTATGTAGCAGCACTACTAGCTCGCGGGTGGCGCCCAACGTGGCGATGAATGCTAAAGTGTTGAATAATTGACCACCATAACATTTATGGCTCGATACAATGGGCGTCACCCTGGTTTATTGCTTTTTACCGGCTTGGCTTTGAGACACAAAGAGGAAGCAGGGTTGATTCGAGAAACAAAGGATGATCTTACCATTAGCTATGATTTTGCTTCGATTACAACAGTTTTTAAGACTATCCGTTCAACAATGAGTTTCTTGTATCATTTGCATATATAAATGATCGAACAATTTGCTGATTTCTAAAAATAAATGTTTTTGCAGTTGAACATTGCTGATTTACCTTAAACTAATTACATCCACGAATATTCAAAAGAACAGTACCCATCCGTGATCGAACACACGACGACGTCAATTATTCAAAAAGAAAAGAAAAATACCCCGACGGGAATCGAACACGGCCCCTTGATCGCGAGCTAGTAGTGCTGCTACCCACACTGCACCGCTTCTGCCAGCTGTAAAAACTTAATAATCCATTACCGACGCTAAAAACTTTAAGGACGTTTTTCTCAAAAACGGAGGAGTTTTGCGCTCTAATATTTTAAGGATCGAATATCCTTGACGTCTTCTACTTATGTGCCAAATTTCGTCCAAATCTGAGATTCCATAACCTGAGCCTCTCCTAGTTAAACGCATTCTAGGCCTCGTCTGTGGCGCGGAGAGGGGAGTGTGGGTGAGCAGAACCCAGAATCATTGGGTTATCCTATGCTAAATTCTATCTAGTTTCCGCGGAGGACTATACTTACTGCATAGACAACGTGTCATCTTTCCATTTTTGGCCATTTTCTGTATGTTTTGGCTCCACTGTGCGCCACCAATAAAAATTATGAAAACAGAAATATTTTAATTATTTTTTCAAAGAAATCTCATTTTCATATTTGCATTTATTTCTGATTCTGATTCCAGATAAAACGCGGCATGAATCTTCCCGAGCAAATATGTAGCAAATGTTTTAGCGACTTGGAAATCGCCTACCGGTTTCGTATGAATTGCGAAAGTGCCGATGCAATTCTTCAATCACTCGTCGAAGGTAGCGCGGTGACTGATTTAATAATGTCTTCCGAAAATGGTGAGGTGTACAAGTACAGACCGCCCGAAGGATTAAATGTGAAACGAATTCGTCCGTTGCCAATTAAAATTGAACCATCCAGCGATAATGACGATTCACACATAGAGGATATTATAATTGATAATGGTTTCTCAGATCATGAGTCCTTAATGCAAGATGTAGGTGTGCAACTATTGGCAATAATTGATTAGAAGTTGAATGGTGTTTTTCTCTCTCCCTTAATAGGCTTTTGGCGAAGAGGGCGGGGATTACAAGGATGAAAAAGTGGAAAAGATTGTAAGTACTTTATGGAAAATTAAAGGGCTTCGCCCCAGCTCGTTTCGCTTCCAAAGCCACGGAGCTGAAGAATTATGGAGTAGAATTATAGCGTTGACACATTGACCCATCATCAGTACGAAAAGCATCATCAGCACAAAAAAACCCCATCATAATGACAGTGAGATAAGCACGAAAAAAGACCATACTTATCTCGATAAGTACGAAAAACTGCCATCTATGTTTGGGTAGAATAATTAGAAACCATCTACCGTGAATAGAATTTGACATTATTTATATCAGCTGTTTAATATTTTCGAACCAAATCTGACGTACCATCGCGGACAGTTGACGTTTGTCATCGAAACGACACCAACGACCGAATGATAATGACAGCACCAATGACGAAAACATGTGTGTCACCCCGCCATTTGAAGTTTCGTGCTGATGACGCTTTTCGTACTGATGATGGGTCAATGTGTCAACGCTATTATGATTTGTAAAATCTAGTTATGAAATACATCAAGGGGAAAATACGGAGAAGGGAATCGAAGAGACAAATCAGTGACGAATGAATGAGTCGTAAAGTTTTTGCTCAACATAACTTTTTTATGGAATAGAAAGAAAACTGCTGCGTTCTTTCGCAAAGCGCTGGTGCAAGGCCGAACTGAGAAAAAAGTAGAAGGCATTGATTGGCAGGAGCACGTTGCATTTTCAAATCACTGTCTTGAATTGAATAGTGTGCTAGAACCAAAATGACGGCTAAAGTTGACTGCATGTGGTGATTTATATATTCTCAGTCAGAAAACGATAAAAATGCGGTCATATATATTTTGAATACAGCGAATAAATAACAATACTACTAAAAAATCTTATTGCTAAGTACAGTCCGATCGTTTTACCTCCAAATTTAATCTTTGGAATGGCTTGATTCTCATCTTAACTTGTAGATCGAAACCTATGATATCTCCGACAAAAATATTTGCACTATAAAACCGGTGAAAACAAATAAGGCGCGATTGAAAGCCACCTCGGCAAAAACCAAATTGAAGATTGTTCCAGCCCAAGAAGTGACAACGAAGCCGGATGGCACGACAATTATTCGTTATCGTAAAAGTGTTGAAGAACAAAAACCGTTGAAAATCTGTGAGATTTGCGGAAACACTTATAAATACAAACATGCATTAGAAAGTCACATGCGACGGCATCGAAATGAGAAACCGTTCTCTTGCGAGTAAGCTACATTTTCTTCTATTTAAGGACAGGAGATGATTATTTGATTTTACAGAATCTGTGGCCGATCGTTTGTTATTAATTTCGAGTTGCGACGACATATGCGCACCCACACCGGCCAGAAACCGTACGCTTGCCGATTTTGTGGACGAAAGTTTTCTGATTTTGGAAGTCGCATCAAACACGAGCGGTGAGTTGTCGAATTCAATGGAGAAATGCTAGCATTTATGTTTGTTTGTTGGGAATTTTCATTTTAATACTCTTGAATTTTTTTGCAAATCTGTAAAATTTTCTTATGAACATTTTCATATTGATTAATTTCCGCGATTACAGAACGCACACCGGTGAGCGGCCTTATACCTGCGAGACTTGCGGCAAATCATTTGCATACTCTCACGTCTTATCTAGTCACATTCTAACTCATACGGGGGAGAAGCGGTTCGGGTAATTGCGACAAAGAAAAGCTCCCCAGAAAAGTGCAACACCTACAACATTTTCATTTCAATTTCAGCTGTACCGTTTGTGGCAAACGTTTCACCAAATCCCATCATTTAAAGGCCCATCTAAACACACACCTGAAAAATTCAAATAAACATGCGAGTTTCCTGCAAGCAACAACAAGCAATGAAAACCAATTATTAGAAGCGAGCGAGGCGGTAATTTATGAATCGAATGCGGACAAAGTGTATGGCGATGTTCTTGCTGTGCTCAACGGACAGCAAAAGATTGAGGAGTTTGTCGACGAACAAGATGTTAAAGTGATAATTTCGGAGGAAGAACATCGACACGCTATCGATTCGATCAATATGCATACGTGAATTGTACGACGGATGTTTCTAAGTGTGATGTGATTCGTTTTTAAACTATGTAAACTGTTAATGTTATTGTCATACACTAAGTTTGAATGTGGTGAACATTTCGCTTGTATATTGTGTTAATAATGTAAATAATAAACAATTTCGAATTCAACGATGAGTATTTCTACCAACTGACCAAATTTTATAAATACAATTATAACACCATTGATTTATATTCAAGACTTTGATTGGTCCACATTCATATTATGGGCACAAAAGTCTTTTCTGCTTAATCGATAAAAATGGGAAACAGGTGTAGTGTATTCCTAGTTCCAAACCTGGAACTAGCCTATACACAACTAAGCTTCCCAGAAGCTCTCAAAAATAATGTCCCACAGCTCATCCTCAATTATCTTTTAGCAAAGATCTCAACCTCCGTGCTAACTACATCGGTATGGTAGTTTAAAAATTCCCTTTCTCATAACCGTGTGAAACTCTAGAGGATCACTGAACCTAGAGTAAACAAAAACATAATTTGGACAATGCAAAGTGCATTGGTGTAAGCAATATTGCAAGTAAACGAATTCCGTGAGAATTAATTTGAATCGCGATCGATTGGTTAGGGTAAATAGATTTAAGACTAGAGTAGGCATTTTTATATGATAAGCAATTTTAATGTACATAACAGTAAGCGAAATTTTAGAATAAAAGAACTGACTGAGCTGAGGCTCGGAACATTAGTGATCTCCTAATACAACAAGTTGGTTGTCATTTAATAAACGTTGCCTTGTATTCGGCAACTCGACTGCCTATACAATTTGGCAGACAGCAAATTGCCTGATACATTGGCAAATTCATTTTTAGAAATATCGGCTGCCTGTCTACTCGGACTGCGCCAAATATGTGGCAACCCAAGGGATGCCTGTAGGTGAAACAAATCTTTTTTTTACTTCTCTCTGTTGACAAGATCGTATCCTTAGAGGAGTGAAGACCATCACCTTAGAGGAGTATCAACTTAGAAGACAACGTGAGTCTTCACTTAGACAACGCGTATCATTACATGGCGATGCTATATCTTCACTTGGCGATCCTGATATATTACACAGGTATGAATAGTCGACGAGTGCAATTTTCTTCTATTTCTACAATAAAGCTACATAGCGCTACACGGCGGAGGAGGTCAAGAAATGAATCAAATCGGGCGATATTATTTATAGAAGGCTCTTAAACAGTGTAGAGGTTTTTAACAAGTACAATTTCTTCGAGAAAATGTAATTTGCATCCAAAAATGTTTGGTTACATTTCAGGGAAAGTAATTATGTTCAAGAAAAGGGTCCTATCACAGAATTGATAAAACAATATATTTCTCTGTTAAGTTTCCCATTACAAATGCGGAAAAAAAGTTCGTCTATCAATTAGTGTGTGAAAACTGCAAAAATAATTCAACCCACAGGACATGATAACACATAAAGGTCGGAATTGGAGATCTTAAATTAGTGAAAAATTGCTCGGCTTACAGGACGGTTATGTCAAATACTGATTCGGTTGGCGGAAAATACTAATTCGCCTGGTAATTGTCTGAAAACACATTTAATAATATTAGCATAACAGTCAATATTCGTAGAAGGTGCAGTTAGAATTGTTACCGTTACCTTCCGGGTAAGTACCTAAATCGGCTTCGAGGCCTTCAGGTATCGGTCAGCCCGTTGGAAACGGGTCGTGGGCGCCACTCGTCCACCCCAATGGGCCTCTTGAGCAATCGGACGAGAATCCGACTCAGCGATGTTCCCGGCCCACAAAAACACAAAAAAATGACTTTCTCGCGGCTTTTATTATAAACGACTGGGAAATTCTTCCTATATCCGATGGGCACAATACAGATCGTTTTCACACCGCGTGTCCCTAGCCACCACTCACTCTCATTTACAGTCCTACAAGCTATCGTGTTCCGGAGACTTAATTCTTACTAGTGCCTATGCTAACCTGTGCTCAGCGATGCGTCGCTTCTTCAGCTGGCTTCTTCGAGATCGGGAGCCTTCGGCGAAGCTTTGTTGCTAGCTTCTTCGAGATCGGGAGCTTGTGGCGATGTCTTGTGGCTGGCATCCAAAATCTCCAAATGCCGAAATCTGTGTCGCTCATGCTTCGAGGGGATTCCCAAACAAAACAGAACGCTTCCAAGGTGTGGTTTGTGTGGCCTGCCCAGCAGTGGCGAGGCGTTCATATAAGCCGATTCCCATCGGCTTCCCTTTCCAAATATGTTCCAAAAATGTCTAACACTTCAGTTTTATAAGGGAATAAAGTGTTTATTTACTAGCATGCATCACTGTAAACATGCACAATCGTTCCGCTTGATCTCAGTGTTTATTCCATCATACTCCATTCTCTTCATTCTACACATCCTCATAGTTCCATAATAGCCAGCAAAACGATCAACATCTGTAAGAGTTGCAGCAAAGCTTTCCGAGTATCGAATTCATCAATAATTTAATTTGCCGTGGGCATCAACTACCGTTTGTTGAAATGGCAGCTCGGTTTTCCTCAATAGGATATGGAAACAAATCAAAAAGCCGGTAGCGTTCCCGGCTTGCGAATCAGCTGTGAAAACTGATGCCCGAAAATCATCGGCTTACCCACAGTAATTTTTCACCCCTCGCCACTGCTGCCCAGTGGGCTTAACTCCACGGTCCGCGGTCGGACAACGGGCTGCTACCATGCGGCTGCCAACGCCCTCCCACCACCACTTGGGAGTACCAGTTTGTATACTGAGTGCAGGCGCAGTGACCTTACTGGTGGAAGCGAGGCCCACCTAATCCTCTGTCGATCTCTCGGTCTCGGCAACGGGTTACCTCGTAACTCCACGCCGAGCCCCCAATGATGCTGCAGAAGTCCAAATGCTCGGAAGCATGAAGACTTCAAGGCGCATCAAGGGAGGCTCTACCCGCATTTGGGTCTTAACCACAGCCACTACGTTCGCACCCCCTTACAGGGGGGCAACCGGAGGGAGGTATACAACCTCCCTGGGTCCCGGTCCCTCGATCGAAGGGCAGCTTTGCGTTGGTTTAGTTTAGGCGCTGGCCAAACTTCACCGACTATTCCTATCACACGGCTCGATGCCAACCGCCAGAGTACATAACACAACGCGATTGCGTCGAGCGTCTTACCAAATATTTCGCAAGCTTAATTACATTAAACTAAACTAAAGAGTGGTGGCTCCTAATGTGAGTGAGTGGTGTTGTGCCGCGAGTCGAACCGTGACAGAATGCTGATTATTCATTTGAAATTGCGCGCTAAAATTTTACCCACTAGATTCCTGCAATATAGACGCCTTTCGTGCAGGTTGCTTTCGATTACCCCGCAGCGGCGATGGTGTCTTGTTCATAAAAATGTTGATTTTCTCCTCCTGCATTAATTTTTGCGATCATACTTCTTTCGTCACATTGTCATAGGAAAATGTGCACTACAAACTAGCATGTGTAATAGACCAAGAGCCAGTGACCAATTTTCAGTTGTCATTTCAAAAGTCTTGAAAAGTTACTGGATCAAAGTTTAATATCTGCTCGACAATAGAAGCCAATTCTGGCAGCCCACAATGGCCGGAGTAAATAACGGTAAAATTTTAAAGAGCGTAGGAAAAAAGATTTATTTTAGTTAAAGTATCAGTCATGAAATTTATGCAGATTATTTCTAAAAGTATACTCTTTACCACGGTGCTGTTTTCGTTTTTTTCCGCAGAAGAAACATTCCATTGCATCGTGTGCTTGTAATATATCGGAAGTTGATGGCTCCGGTGACGAAGGGCAATCAGTTGAAGTCGCTGTCACAGGACTTTCTTCAATTAAATACTTGTGTCCGACAGCAGCAAAATTTTGATAACATTTACTATGATAACCAATATCACTATCAGTGTTGTCAGGTAAAACTACATCACAAAAATGCATATTATGGTTTTTACGAGGGTTTAACATTAATTTACACCTGTCTATTTTTTCTTGTTTATCAAAACGTAAAATTTTACTAGTGTTCTCTTTACAAATTGCACAAATCATTTTGAATACACTTAAAAATTATTCAAAAAATCAACTGCGCTCCAAAAATATTTCCAATAGACTGACGCGGTTCTGTATAGTTTCGAACATACTAAACTGCTAGAACATCCCTACTACTTGGTCACATCTGTCTAATGATCTTCGAAATGTTTCAAGAATAAATAAAGATTTGCGTCACATGAACTGGTAAGAAATGATCCATTTGCAGATTCTAAACTCCAAAAGTATACTAATTAAAAAAGTTTTACAACTTTCATAGTGACTAGAGAATACCTCTGTCACAGTGACAGGTAATTTCACAGCAATATATATTTTCTATGAGTTTAACTAGTAAACATTAACATATTATTTACAATCCATCTTTAATGAGGCCCAATATGCCTTCTATTTTCAACCGGCAGATATGAATTTAACTGTCTCGCTCGCTCTTGCACGGGAGGGTTTTTCTCTCTGGCAGAGAGTAAGTGATGAAATTTATTTCTGGCATCCAATAATATGTTTTCTGTACATATTTTCTGTATTGTGTTAAAATTTGAAGACTAACGAAATAAAAAAATTAAAAATATTTTCTAAAATTTTTTTATAGCGTTCTGTCAACAATTAGGAGGAACGAAAATGTTCTGGCGAATTTTTTTATACATTCAGTATACTTTTAGAAATAATCTGCATAAATTTCATGACTGATGCTTTAACTAAAATAAATCTTTTTTCCTACGCTCTTTAAAATTTTACCGTTATTTACTCCGGCCATTGTGGGCTGCCAGAATTGGCTTCTATTGTCGAGCAGATATTAAACTTTGATTCAGTAACTTTTCAAGACTTTTGAAATGACAACTGAAAATTGGTTACTGGCTCTCCCTCTATAACTCACTGAATTTTACTGCGCTGATACCTTGACTCCAATGCCAGTCCCGGTATCAGCGCATTGCGCTATTGCGCCATGGAATATCTTGCCCGACTCACTAGCCACAATTTTACTTCGGTACATGCATAACGCTGCTTATCAGAGTTCTTGAATTGCGTTGTTCGATGCTTTTTCAGCTCCAACGCCAGCTTTCGTAAGTGAAATAGTTTGGAGCTTGGGTTTTAATCTGAAGAACTTGCATTTTAAATATGAATAAGGTTCCAGCAAAATAGAGGGGATGATCATGAACAACAATTTCAACATCGACAAGGAAATTAATACTCTCTTTACTTCCACGCTAAAAACCCGCCACTAAAGTGCTAAAAATTTGAAACAGTAGTTGTGATACAGGGATGTATTTCCTTTACAGAAACCAAAGGATATGTTTTACCATCATAAAATAAAATAAACGATTTTCCTATCAGCATGAGCTTTCTTATGTGCATTCGATGGAATAGGAAGATAAACTTAAATTCAAATTTTGAAATGGCAGATATTTTTGGCGCTTCGTCATATTAACGGTACGTACGTGGTCACTTGTGAAATTGAAACCCTTTTAACGGTTTGGAGTTTGGTTGTTAAATTTGTTGGCTATCATCAAGAAAAAAAGAGTGTTAAATCCTAATAGGAAACACCGATCATCAATACTCTTCTTAGGCAATCTGAATGAACGGTTATGCAAATGTCATTAAAATGGTATCATCACCATCATCACCCTTGGAAATTGGTGCCTGTTTCGCTGATACGCAAAGAAAGCTGATGTTTTTGTGATGGCATTTGTCACCAGAATCCAGCCACGAAGCTTCACTTCGTTCACATGTTGTAGCGCTCAACTTTATGGTCTGTGCCACAAGCCCATCCGTATAACCAAAAGTGTCCTACCAGAACCCTTTTTGGAAACATCTAAATTGGTTTTTCCACCCTATCAAATGAGCGTAACGGCGCAGTACTGCGTTACACATGTCTACTACAAACTGCAAAAAACACCACCTGCCTTAATCTAAGCGACGGTTCACATCATAATTGAAGTTTCTACAAAACATCTATATTTTCCACAGTTTTTGAATGGTTACAATCGCGGATTGTACTAAAATAGACGACACGTTGACAAATTATAGACACTAAACTGAAATGGGTATCGGAAATAAGCCTGTTTTACAGTTCCGCGGGATTTCTTTTCATCAACTGTCACCTGTTGTCTCTTCGTTTCAAGCATATTTATTATGATTTTGAAATTCAATTTTATTAAGGCGTCACATAGCAAACATCTTAACTTACTCGAACATTATTTTCATTTTATTCATTTTCGCTACTATCTCAACTTTCATAGTACATCTCCACTTCACTGGCTTCAACTTTTGGATTCTAGAAACAAAAAAAGAGCGATTGTTTGAAAGCTTCCAAGCTTTGTGAGACGCACTTACTATATAAATAATTTCGGATGATGTCCCCGATTGGGAGCCAGTTTGTTTGGCGGACGGGTTGGAAGCTGCCGTTGCACCCTGCCCTATGTCGTTATGCCGCTTCATGTGGCCAATCAAATACACCTTTTTAGTGAAGCCTTTTCCGCATTCGTGACACCTGCAAAGTTCGTGATACAGTTGCGCTTTATATAGTTTTCCACGGTTGATTCGACGAGCTACTTACTTGAATTTCTTTTCGCCAGTATGCGTCAACACATGAACCGATAATACGTGGGCATAAGCGAATGCCTTTCCGCAGGTTGCGCACTCGTAAGGACGTTCTCCAGTATGAGTTCTACAAAACAGTTTTCATGCATCAAAACTAAACAGTGTCAAGATTAAACAATTCTACCTCTCGTGTTTGATGCGACTACCAAAGTCTGAGAAACGGCGATTGCAATAACGACACGCGTATGGTTTTTGGCCGGTATGCACTCGCATGTGGCGTCTGAGCTCGACATTCGCGACGAAAGCCCGTTTACAAAACCTAAATGAAAATCACACATTATGTCCGCTTTTGATTGAATCGATTAGCTTACTCGCAAGAGAATGGTCTCTCGTTCCGATGCCGTCGCATATGACTTTCAAGCGCATGCTGATATTTGTAAGTATTCCCACAAATGTCGCAAATCTTCATTGGCTTGCCATCGTCGCGAGCAATTTTCCGGACATACGTGATAGTTGTTAGATTCTCAACCAAGTCTTTTACGTCGCCACTGTACTGAACTTCATTTCTGTTAGGTTTGCGCGGTCGCCCCTTTCGTCGCGGGGTGGATGCATCCTCTTTTCCATGCTTGCTTGCGACACCCTTCTCAATTTTCAAATTCACCTGTCGATTTGCTTGGATAGAACAATCAATTCACTGATAGATTATCAACCACCCACCATTTCAAGCGGTTCGTGCACATTCTCAAATATCTCCTCTATGTCGTCATGCAATGCTTCAAACTCGTTTGCTTCCTGGTTGTGATAAATGGATTTTTTCTTAAGCTGCGACAGCGGCTCATCATCATCGCTCGCATCGTCCACGTCATCGAATCTGTCTTCCAAATCGGCGACAATGTATTGTTCCGCCTCAAAGTGATTATCGTCGGATGCTTCCATTTCTTCGTCGATATTCTCCATTTTGATGGCGGGCGGCGTTTCTTTGGGCTTCACTTTTATCCGTTTCACGTTCAACCCGAGCGGCAGTTTGTATTTGTAGATTTGTCCGTTCTCGGAAGGGATCTCCAGATCCGTAACGTTCGAGTTGAGGAATGATTTCAAAATGATATTTGTACTTTCGCAGTTCGTGCGAAATCGATAGGCGGCCAACAAATCGTCGCAACAATTCACACATATTTGTTCGGGCAAACTCATGCCTTGTCTGATCTGAAACATGAACCGAAAGGAATTTAATATATTATGAATATTACGTAAGAGTTCAAAGGATACGTAATGGAAAAGCAAGCATCTTTACGAATTTCGCTATTTTGACCGTCAGCTAATGAAACTGATACGCAATCAAGACGAAGATCATCGACAGAAAATAGTGGCGACGAGAAAAACGCTGATCAGCGTACAAGTATGTAAATAAGACTTCCCGTTCAAGACATACCAATCAGCTCATAATTTACGGCATGCCGGATTTTGACCGACTGAAATTGCTGTACACTTTTGGCGCAAACGAAACAATAGTCATCCCACCACCTCAAGTAGGGATGGGTCAATGCTATCCCAAGTAGGAAAGACATGAGTCAAGGGAATCGGTCGAAATTTACATGAATGGATCAAAAATGGATGGAAGAATTGACTGCGTTGTGTTCTCTGAACAGCTAGGCCTAAAACTATCCTTCCGACTCCCTGACCACAGCAGCGTTTTTCAAGCTGTGGTCATGGCAATTTATATGAAATAGACTGAGACTTATCATGTGTTTGCGCAGACTTTACAAAAGTGTGACTATATGTTACCGAGTGCACATGAGGAAGCATGATATGCATCGTGTGACTCGTGGTTCAATCAGGGCATGCTTCATGGCGTCACTAATGATTTCTTATTATGAGAAATAATCAATGATTGTGGTAGAAGCCGTTGCACTGTTTAGTGGATGGATTGTCGTAAGAATCGTGGTGTAAACATGGATTGTCTTGGGAATTATGATGTGCATAAACTGATCTAGAAATGCCTTCAAAATCTCATCACTCTTGCACAGAGCAACGAATGGAGATAACGACATGGCTGAGGGCCTTGCAAAGGTTGAGGCGAGTAGTAGAGTATTTTTATAGGTCCAGAGGTAATCTGCCGCAAAACCAAAAAAAAACACTCCGCCTTTACTCTTGAAAGTTGGATGAATCAAAAGGTAAAAGATATCTGGGCGCCACTACCGGGCCTTAGACAACCCAAGGTTTTTATTTTCCCCGGAAGTCAAAGTTAGAGAAAATTCTACACCCTGCAAATGGGGATGCATTCCAACGAGCTATCACGTATTGGGTTTTCAAGTAAGTTTTGAATGATTTTCAACAGAGGGTTTTGATTCGGATCAGAGAATGCTGTAGCTTACTTTTTGTTCTAGCGTCATCATTAGGTGATTGTTTTCAGTATGTGTCATTTTGACCAAGCGTAATTAAAATTATGTTTTTGTGATCCAAATACGTCGTATTTTGTGCCTACAAAACTCAATACGCGGGGGGCTGTGCTTTTTTGCTTTAATTTGAAGAAAAGAACTGGTCATTGAATGCAATGTGCGGCTTATGGGGAGCATGCTCCATCAACTTCAACTTGAGAGTACTAGTTTAGACGGTTCAAAAGTTGTTATTTTATTACAAGCATCAAAGAGCGAGCGTAAAGAAAGGATAGCAATGTTTGAATACGCTGAATTGGATGCGATGTTGACTCCCTTGGACTTATCTTGGTTTCAGCTCATACGGAACCCAATTTCCTTCATTTTTGCATCATATTTATACTCGGGATTGGTTGGTTGGTTGTAGTGGCAGCCTCGCTTATCCAAAGATGGCTCACTTAGGCCACTATAGGCCTATTATGATACCACAAAAGATCGAGACGGCACTAGAACCTACAGGATGACGAGAACCATTTAAATTCTCGTATGAAGTTGGCTATGCAGCTAATATTTAAATCTGCTACTTCCGTGAGGCTGTCCAGGAAAGGTGAGCCTAAGGTTTGCATGCGTTTCCTGGACAGTGCTGGGCATTAGCACAGAAAGTGTTTGATTGCTTCTTCCTCTTCCTCTGATCTGCAACTTCGGCAGAAATCATTGAAAGGGACACCCAATCTTTCTGCGTGTCTGCCGATCAGACAGTGTCCTGTCAGTACGGAACTCAGGGTTTCACGGCTCGTGTTAAGGAGCCGCTTGATGCGTTTGGAGCACAGTGCGTGTCAAGTTTGCCTGGGTTTCCTACAAGTTTCTTCAAGTAGCCAGGCCCTATTTGCAGCCTCCATGTAATACTGCTCTAATCCTAGCTTTATGGAGGCTAGAGGTTGGCCGCCTTGGGTGTAAGTGTATACTCCTGAAGCTCGGTGCCAGCTCTTGCTAGAGCATCTGCTTCGCAATTTCCCGGTATATCACTATGCCCCGGTACCCAGCAAAGAATCACTTTACAGTGAAGCGATATCACGTTAAGTTGTGAGCGGCATTCCATTGGAATCTTGGATGAGGTATGTACGCTAGATAGTGATTGGATGGCAGCTTTACTGTCAGAGAAAATGTTTAAATTTCTTATGGAAATTTGCTGGTTTCTCAGCCAGTTTACTGCCTTGTAAATCGTAATGACCTCTGCCTGAAAAAACACTGCAGTGGTCTGGAAGCCGGAAGGATAGTTTCAGGCCTAGCTAGTCTGAAAAAACGCCACAGCCAACTTTTCCATCCATTTTGGAGCCATCAGTGTAGATATCGATCGATTCCTGTATTTTACTTCTTTCTAAGGTCCAGTCATCCCTACTCGGGATGATTGACTTGAAACCATGATAAAAACAGGGAATCGGAGAAGCGAGGTCTACCTTTCCTGGCATTGGTCCATCCCTCCGTAGTATTGTGGAGTGGCCATTGTTCCCCTCATGCCAGAGACCTAGAGCTTTCAGCCGAACCGCAGAGCACTTGGCCTGCTGTCTCGTAAGTAGCTCAGTCGGAAGCCAATTTAATAGCATAAACAATGGCTTTGCCGGGGTGGTGTGTAGAGCCCCGGTAATTGCAATGGCTGCAATGCTTCTGACCTTCTTTACCAGGGTTACATTTGATGATTTCACCATAGCAGGCCACCAAATAACTGCGACATACAGAAGGATTGGTTCCACTATCGCCGTATAGAACCATAATACAATTTTGGGTTTTAATCCCCACCCTTTCCCAATTGCTCGCATGCAGCCTTGCGTGCTCTTTCTGCTATGTTCGCTTGCCATGCGAGTTTAGAGTCCAGAATTAGACCTAAATATTTGACCTGATGAGATGGGTTGAGACTTATCTCATCAAGTTTAGGTGGGACAAATCGTGGAATTTTGTACCTTCTTGTGAAGAGCACAAAGTCCGTTTTCTGCGGATTAATCTTTAGACCGCACTCTTTGCCCCACTTGGTAAGAATACCCAGGGCAAAGTTGAGTTTTTCAGATAGGGTGTTAACTAATTTGCCCGATATTGCTATTGCAACATCATCGGAATAGGCTACGACTTTGCAGCCAGTCGCTTCTATTTGTCCACCACTAAGTTCCATAGAAGAGGTGAAAGCACTGTTTCCTGGTGCTGTTTCCTAGTGTGGAGTTGATGTTACTGCTTTACAGTTGTCCGATGAACCCTATCACGTTGTCATCGACATTGCTTTCCCAATAGCCTTATGGCTGACATTATTGAAAGCCCCTTCGATGTCTAGAAAAACCGCTTGCGTATATTCTTTAACGCTGTTTGAGCTGTTTCAACCGATCTCTTTTTTGTGTATGCGTGCTGCGCATTAGGCAGTGATTTCAGAGCAGCTCTCAAATGAATCTCTATCAGCCGTTCCAGAGTTTTCAGCAGAAAAGAACTGGGGCTGATGGGTCTATAGTCCTTACGTGAGGAGTGGGATGTCTTGTCCGCTTTAGGTATGAAGACTACTTTAGCTTCTTTCCACCGCTGTGGAATGTAAGCCATTCGTAGGCATGCTTCGAAAATGGCGTTAAGCCATGGCAGTGCCATATTGATTCCCTGCTGAATCTCGACAGGTGAGGTATTGTCCATGCCAAGAGGTTTAAAAGGTTGAAATGAGCTGATTGCCCAGCGTAGGAGCCTGTCATCTACAGGCACAGCGGTTGACTGGCAGTTCGGGGCCGTATGTGGATCAGCTTCATCAGCCACATCCTCACTGCCCGCTAAGTGCGTATCCACGAGAACGGCCAACGTCTCGGAGCTGAATTTCGTCCAGACCCCATTTACGTTGAAATATACTTCGTTAGGGGCCATTGTGATTTTTACTTAGAGAAAGGAGGGACTCACCTAAATATCGGCGTCTAGCGCCAAAGCTGTGGGCATGCGTAAGCTGCCTATATTTATGAAACAGCGCAAGCGCCGCAATGAACAATCAAAAATGAAGAGGGTGCCGATGCAGGCAGTCCAAATTCACTTGTATGAATGTTAATTTATTCGTTGATTATTATTTCTTTTATACTAAAATATTCCCTATGTACAACTTACTAACTAATCAAATATTATTTACATATTCCTGACTTAAATCTATTTTCAATATTTTCTCATGGTCAAAAATGCAAGTGCAAGCAATAAAGTGTAGTTTATTGGCTTCAAGAACCTTACTGCAGATGTAAGCAATAAAATGCCAACAACCTCACATTTGTTTTCATTGTTATGCCATGCTGAACTCGTCCCCAGTGCACATTGCTGGTCTTCAATTGTTTTGCTGAGTTGCTCTAATTTCATTGTTTATAATTGGATTCGGGGTATACCCACAAAGCCTGGCTCACAATGTTTGGACTCGTGCCGGGCTATCAGATGGCAATGTATGAATATTGTTTTGTTTGTTGTGGCTTGTATTACACTACAAAGTCTTTGACACACCCTAAAAATGAGGGACATCTCGTCATGACTTCTCTCAGACGACCGACATCCTTTAAGTTTTCTATTTCTGCACAGAAACTTCATCAAGAGGTGCGTTTAGGATTTTCTGGCGAAGCATTTAAGCTTCTTCAGTTTGAGTTTATAAGAAGACCAGTCATTGGATTCTTTAGTCCGATTAAAGGACTTCCTATATTCCTTTCGCAGCTCCGCAATGTCACTGTTCCACCAAGGGGGCTTATACTTCCCCTAGGTTTTGTTAGACTACATGCATATCTTGCTGTTTCATTGAAGGCCGATGTAAGGGTCCCAACGGCTTCCTCAAGACCACATATGTCTTCAATCTTGGAGGTCCACCTTCAAGCGCTGCCTCGAATATTGATTGGTATTTGACCCAATCCATCCTCCTTTTGTTAATGAAGGTTGGATTTATCGGAGGGTCAAAAGCCACATCAAACCTTATATGTATGTAGATGGTCAGAGAACGAGCACTCGTGTGATACATGCCATCCCTTGATAGCCTTATACAAGTGCTCGTTCGTTATACTGGGGATGAAAATTGCATGTATTATGACAACCTTTAGAGCAAAAAATCGTACGATAAGCCTGACCAACCAGCAAAATCTACTCTGAAGCCAAATATTTATGATTCGAAGGTCATACTGTGTATTTAGTGGGATTAGCAGAGTCTCGTACATTACGCGCTGTTGAAACCCTGACTAGGGAACTGCATCGAAAACAATTGACGCGTTTGAACCGAACGTTCAAGGATAAATTTAAAGAATCGGAGGCCAGACACCAGACATTAATTTTTCATAAAGACAACGCTCGGCGACATGTTGCGCGACAAGTTAGAAACTATTTGAATAATGTCGGATGGGAACTTCTACCTCTCCCGTCATATTCACCAAGTCTCGGTCCTTCTAACGGTTGCTTGTTTCAATCAATGGAGGATGCTTTGCCTGGAATACGTTTCACTTTAATTGAAGGAATCAAAAATTGGATCGATGCGTTCTTGGACTCGAAAAATGAGCAGTGCTTTTGGGACGGATGCCACGCGCTGCCTAACAGATGAGAAAGAGTTGTCGATTTCGATGGACATTTTTTTGAGTAAAATATATTGTATCGAATTTTCCTAAATAAAGCCTCAATTACACAAAAAAAAATTAACACTGAATTGTTCACCAAATATCATGTGAAAAAGACGGGAAGACTTTGCAGAATCAAAAATCCGATGCAGCGTTTTAAAGCTGACTGAAACCTTAGGGGCAAAGGCTATCGAGCTTCAAAAGAAGTGACAATTTTAGCCCCACGGGACATTTCACATCTTTAAAGTTTCTCAACCGATGATAGAGAGAAACGGAACAAAATAGGTACATGAAAGACGCATTATCCACACCAACTACTTTTGCGTTAAGACAATACTGTCAGAATGTTTTAATAGTAAATATTTGTTGAACCGAAATCCAATATTTGCTTCGGAAGTAAATTCATCTTAATTTTTTTATCTGAACCAATTAGGACACGTGCGCCTCTCAACCAAGTTCCATAAATACTTGGTACAGCTTTACATATTTTCTTGACTAACTAAAACAAAATGATTTACCTCAATCGACGAACAGTGCATTATTTTTTCGGAAAGCGTAACGTCCTTGTCGTCTTTCTCGTAAATTGATTTCATTTCGCCTTCTTGTAAACACACCAGACACACTGAATTCCAATCTACGACAAACTCCATTGTGTATTGGCTGTATGTAAAAATGAAATATTTTGAAATGTTAAGCCATTGATTTGTTTAATTCAAATATTTACTAGTCGGTCCGTGGCTACGCCAGAAGCCCTCGATTTAATGACATAAAACAAGTTCTCTTCTTCTTGATTGTCACCGGTGAAAGGTGACGAGTTTTGAGCAATAAGGAAGGCCTGTAAATACTGACGCGGATGATTAAATTCGAATTTAATTTGACTCTTATGGTTAAAAAAGTCACCGCAAGCACGAGCCACTTATACCTTTCTTCAAACCCGAAAAGTATAAGTGGCATAATGCCGGGCACAAAGCCACTGTACGTATGCAATGCTGTCGCTGCAGTGTCAGAACACTTTACTAATTATTCATCTATGCGTTAATGAAGTAAGTGTACGCCAACTTGGGGGAAAGATGTTGATTATTCCACATATTTATTGATGTAAAAAAGCGTGTAATATGGTAGTGCATGATATATTGATAAGTAAATTGGGGAACTGTAAGTATGCCTACAGAACTTATACGTACGTACCTGGCAGAAAGACTTCAAAGGACAGAAAAAACGTGAATGGTAAAATAGCGCAGACTACTATTCGCGTAACGCAGGGATGAATACCGACCGATTCTATTCCTGTTGTATACAAACAACTTGGTAGATTCAGGAATTGACGGGAAAAATGTGATCTACGCTGTCGATACGATACTGATTCACTCTGGTAAAAATGAAGCTGACATAGAACAAATGATAAACATCGACTTGGACAAATATTCCCAATGGCTCGTACAGAACAAATTGACATTGAATATGGACAAAACCAAATACATTATCTTTAAGCAAAAAAATAAAACTGATATTGAGCCACTGATAAATATAAAAAATAAAACCCTTCAGAGAGTTGAACAAATGAAGTACTTGTGACTTACAATAGATGAAAATCTAATGTGGACACCGGATATAAATGAATTGAGGAAAAAAATAGCAACCATCGTTTCAGCTATTTCTCAGTTAAAAACAAAATACAAATTAAAAATGCATACATACTTTCAAGAATTACATACGGGATCATAATTAGGAGCCAGACTACGAAAAATAACCCCATGAACATGTCACGGCTACTAACCAAAGCATACAAGACCATATACAACTTGCAGAGAGTGACCGCTACATCTGAAGTATATAAAACAGCATAAGAACATAACGTAGACGGACTGTTTTACAAGGAAAAAAGGAAATTTAATTTTAAAAATCTACACCATGAAAAAATGAATAAATGAAACTAGATATAAATGGAGGGGGGACGATTATAGTATGAGAAACGCAAATGATATTTTAATAAAATTTGCTAGGACAGAGCGCCCGAGGATGGATCCGATTAACGCCCCATCAAATTTTTACAATGAGCTACCTCACACGATAAGAGAAGGGCGTAACATAATACCGTTTTAAATTATGCTACGTCAATATTTACTGAAAGCTCAATTCAATAATTAAGAACGCTAAGATTTATTCTACAAATGTGAAAAAGGATTGGATATATTGAACTTTGAACAAATATTGTTGAGATACTGGTACTATCCCTCATACCGATTACATCGTCTGGAAGGTACTAAGTAAATGAACAATCATTCAGGAAATACATTGCACACGGACAGTGCAAGCAATGAGTGATAGAGTGAGAGGTTTGGAGGAGGCGGTGGCGGTGGTTTTAGTCGGTAAAAATCCGACATGCCGAGAAGCAGAAGCAAATCGGTATCTTTTGAAGATTTCCACTTCCCAACGACGAAAAAAAAATTCTTGTGAATTCGTTGACTTGTTTCCGACGCCTATTATTTTCTGATGAGTACAGCTTCGGCTTGGTCTCCGTCACCCATTTTCTGAAATATTCGGGTTGATTGAAGGAAATGAAATAACGTCAGTGAGAACGTCATGAAACTGTTACATGTTAATTTTACAGCCAATCAATTACCTGTCTGCATATCGCTATGAATTCTGCATGACGTAAAAGTCGGAAGGAAAGTTTTAGGCACAGCTTCACTGAAAAAAAACATCGCAACCGATGTTTCCTTCCATTTTCAATTACAGTGTCACACACTTCTCTTTGCCCCAGTTATTCTTGCTCAGAATTACTGCCTTGAAGCAGTAGAGGTAAATAAAAGATTAGGGATGCAATATCACTTCTTTTGGTAGAGTGGTCATTTTTCCTATAATACCAAAAGTATAGAGCTTACAATCGAGTAGCGGAGCTTTGGTTTTGTAAAGGCGCAGTCATAATTTTCGGTGGTATTTAAGAGGTATTTACTATCAAGATATGATCAATTCAAATACATTCATCTAGCACAGACTGTAACTAAAATTGCTCATAACGATCCTACAGGAACGTCATGGTGAATGTTTGCGACTCAGGTTGTGTTTCATTTCTCTGTGGTGAATTCATAAATGTCAATTTATCAAAATCCCAGCTGTTATTTATTTATATTCCCTGAAAAGTTTTCTATAACTAAAAGGTAAATTCAACAAGCGATTTTACCAGTGCATGTTTTATTCTAGTTTTTCTGCACACTTACAGAACGCAATGGGTGGTTGGGCGCTCGAAGTCGGCAAAATGGCACTGTACATGACGTTCCCAGTGGCGTTGTTTCACTTCTTCAATCAACCCGAGTATTTCGAAGAATGGGTGACGAAGACCAAGCGGGAGCTGTACCCGCCAGAAAACAAGGGACATCGGGAGCAAATTGACGAGGCTATTCGCACGATGCGTGCCAGAAGGGACGAAGAAATGGTTAGAGCCCTAGAAGAGTTCGAGGCCAGAGATAGGGCTTCGGCGAAGCATTAGACGATTTGCGGATTGGTGTAGTCCTTAGATTTCGATTTTAATCAATGTTCGATTGTTGTAAATAAATGAGTAAGAAATAAACATTGTGGTGGAATCATCTCACATGCAAAATGACAGTCAGCTGTTCGGGGTTCACGTGCGGACGTTAAGGTCCGATTGGTCACGTATAACCACAAAGTTTGTTTACAAAACTGCAACGATGGGCAAACATAAAAAGTTCCTGAAGTCGGAGAAGGCGAAAACTAAGTTGAAGGGTGCTAAGTTGCCGAAAGGGCTGAATGTTACCAAAACGGATTTTAAAGTTAAGAAAATTGTCATCAAGGAGCAATTGAAAGAAACGGTCGTTGAAGATGGGAGGAAGAAACAAAACGTCAAGGTAAGTAGTGCACATTTGAATTAGTGTGATGTAGCTTTAAAGCCTTGTTTTTTAAGCGCTGGATACCGAATTGCTCCTCTGTATGTCGGGCTTTTACCGGCTAAATCTATATCCGCATCCAGCCAGTCACTCCGCTTGCATCTTCAGTGTGCCATATGTTTACTCAGTACTTCCCAGACGATTAATACCGGTATAAGGGATAATACTGGTGGCGAACCTTCCACCCCAATTCCGCATTGTTTTCTATAATGCGACAGACAAGAATTTTGGTTCCAGTTTTAAATTAGAACCTGTTTGGTTTAGCACCCTTACAACCCAACCTTAGAGGCAGATATTTTCATGAACTTACCTTCTAAACCATATTAAGGTATGAACGTTTTATTGGAACAAGTTCAATGAGCGTCAGCTCCATAGAAGTAGTCTGCAGTCTTGTCGACTTCCTTATTTAATGACATGCAAGTGCATGCGATCACCTTTCCAATGAAAGCAAAAAGGAGAAGAATAAATAAATAAACCGTAAGCCTATTTACTCTAGCCCGAAAATACGTGTTTATGATTGACGCATTTCGAAAAGCCTTGAACCGTTCACATTACGTCGAGATGATTTTGTCTGTCAGATATAAATGTTCAACAGTTGCGGTTTCAAGATAATGGACGCCTAAATATTTGTCAAAGCTCTTATGAATGAAAATAATATCAGGAATGTCATTGTTTCTCTAAAAGCTAAGGAAAAGTTGATGAAAACATACTTGAAGCAGTTCTTTGCACAGATGCCTGTTTAAATTCAATTTATTTTTCCTGCAGCGAACAAACGTTTGCCAGGAGCATTGAATTTTCTTGGCAAGTTGTGCTAAACAGGGTGGAAAATTCAGCTAGCGACATCTATTGCATATTGCAGCATCGATTATAACCCGGTTTTGTTTCGTGATTTTGTCTAAATTACGTTCCGGAGAAAATTTGGAAATTTAAGGAAAAAATATGTTTTGAAGCCAATAATGGTCAAAATTACGAATGGAGCTAAAACGATGTAGTTTCGTGGCAGTGTAAATAGGCTGCAACAGAATGAACGGTGGACATTGGAGAGCTTGTTCCATGGTTGTGAAACTTTGATGAGCTCCCTCGAAAAATCTATTTTGTGTGTTTACATGGTCTGATTTCTCAGCGTTTGCTCAAACGATTTACAAAAATTAAATTGTGTTATGTTTGTGGGTTCATATCATAGCACAAAAAATACACAGTACGGACACTCTGAACTGTTAATAAAAAATGGGACAAAAGATGCAAAAATATCCCTCCTTCAGAGGGAATTGGGCAAATGTATTGTGGCGTGGTAATTCGTGTACTGAATGACTAGCATATCGATGCAAATTGGAACACTCATATACGTGAAAAATTCCACATCGTGCGTTGTATAAAAGATGTGCGATAAATTGGCTCTAGTGTATGCTTTCTATTATCTATTATGCTTTGGCACTGTTCTTTGAACCTTCTTTTGTGGTATCACACTGGTTCTACTTACCTAGGGCTTTGAAAACTTGGCGCGCACCGAGTCTCAGACGCACCAAGCTGCTCCTCAACACGAATCGTGAAACCTTGAGTGTATCCGTACTGACGAAGTTATGTCTAATTGGCAGACACGCAGAAAGATTGGATGTCCCTTTCAATGATTTCTGCCCGAGTTGTAGGTCGGACGAACAGAAAGAGACAATCCAACATTTTCTGTGCGAATGCCCAGCACTGTCCAGAAAACGCATGAAAACCTTAGGCTCACCCTTCCTGGACAGCCTCACGGAAGTAGCTGATTTAAATATCGGCTGCATAGCCGGCTTCATACGTGAATCGAAATGATTCTCGTCAGCTCACAGGTTCTAGTGCTGCCCCTATCTTCTGTGGTACCACAATGGGCCTATCGTGGCGTAAGTGAGCCATCTTTGGATAAAGAGGGCTGCCACTACACCCAATCAACCAACCATGTACATAGGAATAATTAAAATTTGTAGAATATAGCAGACTTTTTACTGCACTGGTTTAGTTGTACACAATTTCGGAAATTGGTTTGAAATATAATAAATACTATAAGCTTCAAATTTAACGCCGATCCTGCGTGATCATTGTGGCAATCAACGCGTTAAATAATATCTAAAATAAATAGTTTTCAGAAGTGAAGGTGATAGGGGAAAAACTAAGGGTGTTTGTTTTTTGAAAATATATCCCGCTCTACAATATTATATTCCTCGTTGTTCACAAAGTGTATATTTTTCTTCTGATTTCAGGAGCTTCTGCCCCGTCTGAAGCACCACAACAGCTCATTTCGGACGGCAGCAATGCGTGCTCTTGCCGAGTACATAAATCAACAGCAGGATGAGATCCATCGTCATCTCGGCTATCTCATTCAAGGAATCGCGGCAGTTTCATTGGACATAGAAAAGGACATTCGTCGTGAATCCTATAAACTTTTGGGCACCATTCTGTCTCGATTCTCTCCGTCGACTATTGAACCATTTTTCGAGATTCTATCCTCATATTTGCGTTGTGCTATGACGCACATTCAACAAGCGATACAGGAGGATTCCCTTCTAATGCTTGATGTTCTGCTGATCCATGTGCCACATCTCGTTGCCGACAATAGCAATCGGATTTTTTCGAACTTCCTGGACATGATATCGAAATTTCGTGGTGACGAGAAGCCTGGGCGAATGCTTACGTCGAATGTAGGCAACAAACTCACGACCATAAAGTGGCGGACGAAAATCCTTGAGCGTCTAAAGGAAATGCTTTCGACGATGGTGCAGCACAAACAATCGTCAACCCTCAGTTCAACTTTAGTGGCGGCAAAACAGAATGGGCAAAGCCTATTCGTTCCGAATATTCCCATGCACTTTCCCATCCTTAGATTCAATTTGAACAGCTCTTACGATTTGTCCAGCGTTCTTGTTCGTTCGCGAGAACATACAAAGGACACCGAAAGCGATCGCCTGAGGACTTACATAAGTCAACTGGTCCCTCTGTTGTTTGAATCCTGGCTAGAAGTCCGCAGCTTTGAGAAAAACGATTTGAAAAAGGGGGACGTGTTGATCAGCAACGATGCGGCCTTGACGCTGAAGACGATTTTAAGCATATTAACAAATCTATGGGATTTGTCTTGCTTGTGCGATAAAGATGAGAACGACGTCGAAGTTTCCAAATGGTTTCGGAGAGAGTGTCGTGAGCAGCTGAACGATCACATGATGAATGGCTTTCCTTATAAACAAACAAAAGGAAGTGGAGGTAATTTAATTTTTTAAAAAATAAAGACTTAACCTCAGCTCAATCGTTATAGTGGCAAAAACTAAATCTAAAGGACAGGCTACTGATCGTGAAGTCATAGATTCCGGCGGCCCATATTGCGTCAACCAGAATACAGACTTGATTTATCTTTTCGTGTTTTTAAATGCTCCTGTGATGGGGTTGAATGCAGATAAAGCAGCTCAAATTTTACAACACTTAATAGGTATGTGATTTTATTATTACGTTAATGCTATTTGTAGCGACGGTATTTGTTGAAACGATTCAAAGGAGAAGAAAGACGAGTTTTTCTTATGCTTGCTTTCTTCTTCAGCATACTACTTAGTCTTAGAAACTGTATGAGAGTAATTATTCACGCACTAAATGGGAAACCTGTTTTTCTTTTCGTCGATTACATTCAAATCATAAACAATCATCAACAGACAGTGTACCAACATTCAAACAATATCCTGTCGAATGGTTAACATCGTTACCAAAATGTTTGCGTGAAATTTTGTGCACGAACGGCCTTTATTTCCTGCGAACAAATGAAGTGAAAACAAAGCAGCTGCTACGAGTAATTTTGAAAGGATTCCGAGACGGTTCAATTGGTCGTGAACAAAAGAACCGAATCCTTCCAATACTGTGCGATATAATTTTGAATCATGATCTATACGAGGCGTATGGGTAAGTGGAAAGTTGTGCTGCAGTTTCATTTGATCAACACATAATTTTGCTGTAGATCCAATGAATTCGATGGATGGCTGAATGAATTGCCGGAAATGCTGTGCAAACCACAAGTTGCGTACAATGTAATCAACACGCTCAGTCAACTTGGCAAGCAAAAAAGTCCAATTTTCTTGGAGGCATTGCGGAAATCAGTCCTGGTGATAATCGGTGAGTTTTCTTAATAAATTATTTTCAGCTGTTACAAGTTTTGAATATTGCATATTTCAGAAAATCTGGCGACAATTCAAATTCTTGGATGCGAAAATCAACTCGAGGGCAAGAAAAGGCTGATGAACATATTCTTTTGGGTGGATGGCTGGTCCTTGGAAGAGCAGGAGAACGTTGCGAAACATATTCAGAAACACGTTCCTGATAAAGATGCCATCAATTATTTTTTATTTTTGTTACCACCAATCAAATAAAACTGCTTCTTTAACCAAAATATATTTGATTGCATACACATCTTTTGTAGTGTTTAGAATGGAATTTCAATAAACACAGAATAAATAGAACGCAATAAACTTCAAAACTCTACAACAATCTAATAAACTTTCATATTTCACTGCAACGGTGCGTCCGACTCCAAGTGGTAGCTCTTGACTCGTGAAAACCAGAACGGTGGATACTTGGCCGACGTCAATTCGAAGTCGGTACGAATGTCGAAGCTGTTCTTCGTTTGAATGAACGTGTAACTTTTCCAGGTGAGTTGATTGAACTTGCGCTTCTTCGAGCTGGCTACACACAATTCAATGAAAAAGGTGTGCGTGTCGTCCGCGTCATTGTTGGTCGGATTGCGTTTCTTGCCGCCCGCGGCTTTCGGGTAACGCTTCAAAACAATTATGATTTGTTCGCCGTGCAAGCGATAATGTCCCTTGAGAATTTCCGGACGTGTGGTGTTGGCCGAATACAGCTTGCCGACAATTTGGCTTGGATCGTCGGCGGACGTCATCATCAGCACCATGCCATCGGGAAAGAACCGAATGTATCGAAAATACTCGACAATTTGTAGTGGTCGATAGAATTGATCCTAAAATGAAGTAATTTTTTATGATGGTAACTTTGCACAGAGGATTTGAAAAGTAGTTCACCTTAAATCAAAACCACTTTCTTTATAAATATTTACTATTATCATGAATTTATTTTAGATCGTATCGTAATGTCGCAGATGCTTTCACGGAAGATCTTATGCATAGAAGCAATCCTTTTCACTTTCTCACCGTTCAGTTCAAAGCGAATCGGCATTATTCATTCCAGGATTTTAGACCTGGACGTGGGTACTGATTTTGCGTTTAGAAATGTTAAGCGGAGACGTTTTCATTCCTCTTCGCAGTCCAAATGCGCGTTTTAGCAAAACGTATGCGCCGTATGCAGTTAAGAGAGGAACTTTTCTTGGACTACAGGCTTTAAGATTATTTTGTCTTAATCGTCGACGAACTGTTTCTACACTAGCTGTAACATAGAGCTCATTTTTAAGCTGCGTGGCTACCATAAATGGTTCCTTTTTGCTTAACCGTATAAGTCGGTTTGACCGTAACTGTACATAAAAGGACACACAGTCGTTGCAGCCGTTTGTGATAGTTAATGTCTATGAAAAGCGAAAATGTATCATTGTCAGTCGACTAGGCCACCGGTAAAACTAAACCAGCGTTAGGGAAATACACTAGTTTAAAGTTGTAGACTTTTGCAATTATTAGGGCGCTCAAGCGATTTCGCGGGTATGTATTTGATGGACAAACCTTTCAAGATAGTCACTGATTGCCGTGCATTCACGCTGACGATGCGCAAAAAAGATCTGTGCATGGGCGTGGGTGGTGTTTGTTTCAGTACGGAATAGAACACCGACTCGGCAAAAGTTTGCAATATGTGGAAGCCCTATGCAGAAAAGCCACTTTTCACGTGTTTGATGGTTGACTAGTGCAAGCAGGGACGAGATTGAGACGAGCACAGCTGAAAGATGAAGACCTAAAATGAAAATTACCAGACGCGAAGCAAAAAAACCACCTGGCCTGCTGTATAAGGCAGTTGCTGACGAGGTTTATTGTTCCTAGGGCAATGCTGCAACAAATAATTCGAAGAGTATACGAGTGGAGAAACTTTGCAGTTGGCAAAATGCAGTCTCTCGTGAAAAACGATTATTGAACACTACAACGAGGACGACCAAAATCGAGAAGGTAATTCGAAATTGGATTGCGTGTATTTTGGCAGAGCGACTGCAGGGGAGGGAAGATTCAGTTGAGAAAGGAAGTGTGACACTGGATACGTTCCATATCTGCCAATTAGGCTCACTTTCATCGACGAAAAAAGCGATGTGCAAGAGATGCATTATAAGGGGCCATCCATATATTACGAGAAACTCCAAGGGAGGAATTTGAAAATGTTACTGTGTTACATAGATGGAGGGGGCGGGGGTTTACAAATGATTACATAACAAAATTTAGAATTATTTATATTAAGGACTTTTTAAAAAAAAGTTCGTTATGTTCGCGCTCGACATTTACGGCACAACTCCTTGCCTCGCCTCACAAGAATAATCTGCCACGATCATCTTTCATGATCCATGAACCAGCAACCCTCTCTCATCGTTTTTTTCACACATTCATTTCACTTAACAATTCCTATTCCATAATTTCATGCGATTTAAAGGTTGGTGTTCTATTTGCCTACTGATTGTTCTTTCGACTCGACCCTTTTCTATTTACACAGATGATCACCGCTCATGCAAGATGTGTTCACAGCGCCGGTCCCTGTTTTTATTGCTAATTACTCATGAAGATACCGAGGCAAGGAGAAGATGTTACGGCTAGATTTTTCGCAACGTTCCACACTACACCGTAGCCGACCCTGGCCCTGGCCCCGGCTTCACCCGCGATGAGGGGTGTGGGAATTAGTATTTTAAGAAAAGGGCGCCATCTGTTTCTGCGCCGGGACTGCCCTGTCCGCGAACCCTGAAACGGGAATAGGGTCCGCGACGACCCGAAACCACCAACAAGGGAACAAAGAGAACAAGGACCCAAATACCGGACGCGATTCCGCGTCGCCACTTCACACAATAACACAATTTATAATTCAATGAGTTTATTTTATTTTTTCCCAAAAAAAACCCTAACTAAACCCTAACTATGTACACTTAACTCTACTTACAATCTTTTCCTTAATCCTACTGCGTCGACTGATTCTGGCTCCTCGCTGGCCTCGCTCGCTCGTCGCCCTCGTCTTCTGCTTAATTTCACTGGAAGGACCACGTCGGGTCTCCCTTGCTTCTCCCCAGATGGTCACCCAAACGAAACTGCTCCACACTCACTTCACCGTCCAAGACTTCGTCACAAAAACCAAAAGAAGATCGCCAGCTACCACGCACTCGTCTTCCAGCTTCGCACCGTCATCTGTTCCACCGGCCCTATATATGGGATTTCCCAATACCGTTGTCCTGTGTAGGTGGTCAACGGCCCAGCTCAGTGTGATGACCTCGCAGCTTCCGAGCTTTTCGGACCGGTTCTCGTCAGCTGCTGCTTGGGTGGTGTGGTTGGGGTGTTGGGGAAATAATCGTGGCGGTCGCTAATCATGGCGAATTTCAATCGCCAATGGTTGTAGGTATCACAGGCGCGTAGTGGACTCCAATGACGTGTCGTAAACCGGGCGGAGCCTTGATTTGGGATCTGTTGCGGCGATTGGGCGAGCGTTGTTTGTGTCGTGATTGCTGGCAACTTGTCTGCAGGGTCTGTGATACATTTTGCTGTTGATCACTCACCATAAAAACTACTATTACTACTTAGCTATCTAATCTAATATCCTTCATATACGTGCATCTCCCCTATATTTATATAATTCAACTTCTACCTAAATTGACTTACTTCCTACAATATAATTAATTAATAACAATTTAATTCAGTAATAATAATATAATTCAGTATTAGGCTTGATTGCGTGAAGTTGCGAACGTAACATTATAAATTCGTTCAAGACAGCGTTCACCCGCACGGTGGTTTGGGGTCTTCAAGGACAGGGCAGACCCCCATTCGGCCCTTATGGGTTGTGGGTCGACCACGTTGCGTGGCGAACGTAACAAAGACCCAGTCTATGTTTATAGAATATGATCAGAATAGCAAGCAAGGATTTCGCTTGGTTCGTAACAGTTTAAATAATTTTTTCGTAATACTAAATCATAAAGTCAAATTTTAAATTCATTTGCCGCGCCGCGAGTAGTCAGCAGACGCTAGCCGCGATAAACAAAATTTAAATACATTGTTACCAGTTTGTGATTAAAATATTTAAAAGTCCGAGGAGGGTACAATGAATTTGTTACGTAACAAAGATGGGCTGTAAAATGGGGGGAGGGGGAGTTAAAATACTCTAAAAATTGCGTTACGTAATATATGGATGGCATCTAATAAACGTTAGTAAAAAATGACGAGGTGGTAGATCAGAGGTGTAAAATACGAGGCTAAATAATTTGGGTATGAATAATCTAATTTTTTACAGACATTGTAAACAATTAGAGTGAAAAAAATTCTATTCTATTGACTTTCTTCAAAACCAGTTCTAGTTAGGAAATTATGATTAGTTAAATACACAAAAAAACATGTGAGAATTCCCCAGAACCGTTCAATGCCGATCGATTTTACTTTGTGCTCATTGCCCTCGGACCTTATCTCAACATATTTCCATGTCGCTGATAGCGCAACACTTACCAATTTCGTCATATCTACTAATCACAAGCATGCAAGTGATTTTTGGCGGCACAAACACACTTAGTGTACCGAAACTCTTGTTTACCTGATAGCTGTTTTCGCCACATCGCATGTAACTCGTCTTGCTGATATAACAGCCATGGAAGAGCACTCGCTGCCGGTGAATGTACATGTCGCGCCACGTATTGAATGGCGAATTCTGTAGCGTTCCCGTGTTGACGCCCCACATTCTGAAATAGTCAACCTTCAACATTATGTCCAGGCAAAGCAGAAATACTTCGGAACTGACTTCAGGCAAGCCAACCGCCAGACTTCTTGATCGCGCGCGCATAAGTAAAATCCTTTGCAAACAGCGGAACATTGCTCCAGCGACCGAAAATCCAATTGGGCGGACACCACCCACCTCAGGATGTATAGGATTATCTCCATTGGCAAGTCGGACATATGGGCGCCCGTTATTATCATCCCTTTTTCGGCGTTAGCACGACCGAACAGGGAATCGCTCTTTAGCAAGGAAGTCTGGAAGCGTGCGAACAGGTCCACGTCCGACAAATCCTCATTTTCCTCTTCTAATGATCCGTCAGCATTCTGGGAAGCTACGGCAGCATTTTGAGGAACAGCTGTGGCGTTGGTGGCTTTTTGCGCCTTTTTCGCCGCCTCGTAAATCCGAAACTCAATATCGGGAACTATTTGAACAGCTCGCCGATAATACTTCAAGGCATCGTAGACCTTTCCGCGCTTCTCCAGTTCGACGCCTTGCAGGAATAGCTGTTCAGCCTTGACTTCGTCATTCACTTCCAAGTCCTTTTGCACTGGCTGAGGTTTCTTGGCATCCTTTGACGGGCTCTCCCGACTGGATTCGCTCTTCAGCTCTTTTTGCCATTGCTGCCGGAAGTCGTCCAGAGCGGATCGAAACTGGCGTGGCATCGTTGCCAACGAGGAGGAAGACTCCTCAGAGTCGTCACCATCGCCATCGGTGCCTCCGGCATTGTTCATCATCTGCAAGGGAAGAGAGGGAGCCATCAGCCGGAACCCTTTCAAATGGGAAATCGTTACCGTTTTCACAGCGATTGATTAGCGATGTCGTGCCTTAGGCGAACGGGGAGGATTGTTCACGGTCGGAGTAGCGGATGACAGATGCGAGCAATGGGGCGTTCTTGAACTTTATTTCGCTGGCGACTGAGAAGACTCTTTCCATGTTACGACGAAGTGTACCCTTACCGCACCAACTGCTATTTCTGTGAAGACGGCGAAACGACCGCTGTCTTCGCTTGTTTTTCGATTGAAAATCCCCGATTGAGAGAGAGACTGACGGACGATCTGTTAATCGAAATGCGTAATTCAAGGTATATTCGGCATCGAATGTCAAATCGGACGAAGCGAACAGCTGATCGGCCTCAGAGCCGCGTCGGATGCAATCGGAAGCTGAGATTTACTGAAATCTCGTAAGTACTTCATAAAACAATCGTTAAAATTGGTAGAAAGCTTTTGGTGGACTACAACTGTGTTTCAAATTTGTTTGCAGAGCACAAGGATACTTTTATAGGGAACGTAACGCGAAGAACGTTGTCATAATTTGAGTGTATAGCCTAGTACACAGTTCGGCTCTGCGCAGAAATTTGTATGACAATTCTGCAGTTGTAGAAATTCCGCACAGAATTTCAGACCCAATTCTGCAGAAGGAGTACACAGTTTTCTGCGCAGGATCGATGAACTCGGTAGATGGCAGCACCGCAGCACCATGTACTCTCCACACTTTTCTGACTTGAATTTTAATTGTTTCGACATTTCTTTTGATGCAGAAAGTTGACGTTTGGCAATAGCTGTCATTAAAACTGTCATTGAAGTTGTTTCCAACATCAACAGCAGCCGGCATTTGCGAAAAGATAAGTGTTTCGTGAATAATTTCCACTAGTCTCCATTGTCAAATTTCCAGCAGCAAATTATTTACCAAATTTGGAGACATGCAGAATTTTCTGCTCTGAATCGAACTGTGTACTAGGCTTTAGTCTCAAATTGTCAGCTAAATGTCAAATCCGTACGTCAATCAAGCATCAGCTGATAAACAAACTCGATGACAAGTCGATGATGTTGGCTGTTGGCGTTTAGGGAAGTTCCGGCAAAACAACGATCCCCATTTTTCGAGACGGAATGTTTGCCAAACGAATACTTAAAGTAAGTAACGGTGACACAAAATCCCACTTGCATTTGATTCGCAATGCGGTAATTTCTTTTCCGACAGTACGCAGCTCTGCTGGCACTTTGCGCAATCTGCTATTATGACACTCTGCACGGCGACTATGTTTTCGACGACGCTGTCGCGATACTCGAGAACAAAGATGTGACGAATCCGGCCACCAGCTTGTACGAGATATTCACGCACGACTTTTGGGGCCGCAACATCACCGACCCCACGAGTCATAAGTCCTATCGACCTCTCACAATTCTTATGTTCCACTACGAACGCAACGTCCTGAATTTCGGGAGCTTCGAGATGAAGTTTATGAATTTCCTGATTCACTGTTTGAACACTTGTTTGGTGTTTAAGTTCTATAATGCGTTGACATCGGTGCCCAGTATCTCTTTCGTGGGAGCTATGCTATTTGCAGTCCATCCAGTCCACACGGAAGCCGTCTGTGGAGTCGTCGGACGGGCGGAGTTGATGTTTTGCTTGTGCTACTTGTTGGCGTTGATATTGTTTTCAGGGATCAGTTTCGGAAAGCAGTCGAATGTCGCTCTGATTCCCGTGTATCTTATGATAGTGTCGCTGTCGGTGGTGGGGCTGCTGTTCAAAGAGAATGCCATAACGATTTTGGTAAGTAACTTATCAACTTGGCCGGTAAGGCTAGATTGCTAACGTTAGAAAATATATTGTAGACTGTTATTTAGAGGCATATAACTTTTCAAACACACAAACACACATAAATTATTCAAATAGTCAATTTTTGGGTTTTTAAAATAATTGTTGAGACTGCGGAAGTCGCAATGCGCAGCGGAAGGCTATGCTGTTTGTCCAATTTTGTACCACTTTCCCATCATACCCGGCCTTTGTTCGCCAATAACGCGTCGAATGTTGGCTTCCAAGTCATCAAAAGTTGCTGGTTCATAAACATAGACAAGTGACTTGATGTACTCTCACAAAAAAGGATCCCATGGAGTCAAATCACATATTCTGATCGGCCAGTTCACAGGTTCATTTCTTGAGATGATTCGTTCACTAAAGATTCAGCTCAATAAAGTAATGGTTTCGCGCGCTGTATGGCATGTCGCACTGTTGGAACTATTCGTCCCTCAGACAATCGAATTGATGTTGATAATTAAAAAATTGCGAATCATTTGTCGGTAGCGAAAGCTATTAACGGTAATGTTAGTTCCGTTCAAAGGTTTGAAACAGAGAGGATCAATTATGCCGATGGCGTGCAAACCACACCATACAGTGACTTTCTAGATGTAATAGGGCTTCCAAACTCTCTTAAGGATTATCCTCACACAATTTTGCTTATTTACGAACCCATTAAGCCAGAAATGAGCCTCAACGTTGAAAATAATTTGACGGTAAAAATGCGGGTCAACTTCCAACTCATTCTCAGCTCATTCACCGAACGTACGGCGCAAACGTGTTCTAATGGCTTCAATTGATGCACTAGTCCAATCTTATAGGGATTTAGTCCAAAATCATTCCCCAAAATTGTCTAAGTGGTGGGCGAACAGAGGTCAAGTTGTTGAGAACGGCGACGAATCGATGAATATTGATCTTCAGTCACACTGTCCTCTACAACAACGATAGCTGCCTCGGTACGCACTGTACGAGGTCGTGTTGGATGAACATGGTCCGATAGAGTATGCGTGGACATTAATCTTTCCATCGTATTGCGTATGAGCTGCCCAGATTGACGATTATGAGCACCATAAATTGGACGAAGTGCTCTTTTAATTTGAAGCACAGAACACGAATTTCCGAAAAAAATTTGCACTATTTCGAGACATGATTCGGGTGTAAGTCTTTGCATGGTGATTTGCCAAAGTAAATTACACATAATGTTGAAATGACGACAAAATTTAACAAAAAAAAATGACAGATATCCCTATCAAAAGTTTTATACCTCTAATAAACACCCTATATAAACACTGGGTGTGTTTCCACGTTTTTTTACTTAAAATTTAATAGTACGTTCATAGCTTCAAATATCCTGAAACTGTTTCTTTATGTTGATTGATATAAAGAATTGAATGATTCTTTGGATGAATAAAATATCCCGAAAAAACGTCATTTATTACTGCACCTATAATTTTCGTTTCAATAGCATCAGCTTTTGATTTCGGACACAACAAATAAGTTCACTAAGCAACTCGCGGTATAAATGTCGTGTGAGTTGACTTAAGTGATTCTTCGTAAGGCCGTTACAATGTAAATGTAACCCGTTTTAATTGAATATTACTTTTAGGATCGGTTAAAATGTTTTCAAATTGTTTTTGTTCTTGTCGTGTTCACTATTATAGTAATTTTCTATGTTTTCAATATTTAATGGATTTTTCTTAAGGAATTGTTCGTAACATTTCATTTATCAATGGTTCATGTTGATAAGTTTCAACAAAACACTGAGAAAATATTTTTTATAACTCGAATTATTTCCCAGTGCTAATTTCTTTCACATATTCATTATTCCGTGCTATGCGCCGGTATTGAGCTTTTTTTTTTTTATAAAAACATTCAAACCATTCATGCCTGAAATTTGCTTCAGGAGAATGCCTTCGAAAAAGGAACTAATGCAAGGTTTAATTATTTCCAAGTACTTGTGAAATCTAAATCATAGGCACACAAAATCATCAGTGACGTGTGCGCATCCATTCTAACTGACCAGAGAAGACTATCCATTTGTTATAAACATCTATTTGGTACAAATGGTTTTATATAAACTTTATCAATTTCCTAGAAATCCTTTTGCGCATAGACCCTTTTGATTTTCAAATTTTCTATTGTAGAATGACACTTAGGCACTCATGATAAACGATAAAAAATACTGAGAAATACGTAAAAGTTGTACCGCTCTAATTGTTCCGGGTCTAATACCGTGTAGTGGAACCACATGTTCAACCACACGTCCATCTGCACTCATTCATAGTATGCCACGCATGCCCGTTCATCTACACTCATTTAGATGTGTTAGTACAACATATTTGAAATTGCAAATTGACGAGTTTATTGCAAATAATTTGTTTAACTTAGTAGAAGAATCATTACCAATAATTACTAATGGAATCATTGAAAGAGACATTCTAGAACGATACCAGTGTGTGATAGATTATGAAACATACACAACCACTTTTATAATCATTGACAATAGGGTCATAATCCCGATGAATACCAAGCCACTCAAAATGTATCATTTTAATATACCTACAAGAACCGAAATTGTATTACCGATCGATCTGCAGCGAGAAGAAGACAAAATAGTACTCAGTAAAGAAGCACAGAAAGGAGTTTACGTTGGAAACTCTATTATCTCGGCTAAAGGCATCTGCCACATAAAAATCTTAAATGCGAACGTCGAACCAGTCCACATCAAACAATTAAAAATCGATACCGAACCTCTCTCAAATTATAATATATAAGTAACAACTACAAAGATTATAAAAAGAATTCAGAACATCTGCAAAAATTAATGCAAAACATAAAATCAAACAACAAAGACAAGAGAGCAATGGATAGCCTGATGGAGATAATTGAAGAATATCAGGATGTATTCCATCTAAAGGGCGAGAAACTCTCTCTAAATAGTTTCTACAAACAACGGATCGAACTTTCTGACAATACACCAGTCTATATCAGGAATTATAAGTTACCACATGCTCAAATTGAAGAAATTAATGACCAATTGAAGGAATTGGAGCGTAATGATATTATAGAACCATCTACACAGTCTAGCCATAAATACTGTCAGTAGTTTCAGTGTTCAAAACTCAAAAACTATGAGGGATAGAAAATCGAATAAAAATTTATTTTAAAATATAGGGAAATATAAATCGAATGCACTAATAATTATTCGAAATGACCGCCATTGTTATCGATACAGAGTTTAAGTCGTTTTGAAAAGTCATCAATGTATGTACGTATCGTTGCTATCGGAATTTCGGCAGCAGCTTTCACAATACTTTGTTTCAAGTCCTCCAAATTTGTATGGCGCTTCTTACAAGCCGTCTCTTCGAGGATATTTCACAGTCCATAGTCCAGGGGGTTTAGATCCGGACTACCGGACGGTCAATATTGATGAGCAATAAAGCATGGAACGTTGTTCTCAAGCAGCGTTGCCAGACGTCCCGATTTCGGCGGGACGTCCCGATTTTGAAATCAAAATTAAATGTCCCGCGCGGGACAAGCTCAGTCCCGCCTTTCGGGGATTACTCGATTGAGCGGCGCACGGTGGAGGCAGATCACGAGGTCTCGCGCTGCGAAAAATATAACCAGATATTTCCAGGCACCAGGTAAGTACCTGGTACCTGATCGTCAATAATAATATAATATATAATATCACGATGATGAGCCGCAGAAATTACTTCTACGTATCACACTGTTAAACATTAGTTAAGCTACAATAGTATGGATTGTTTTCAAAAGTTATTGCCACTCATGTACGCCGATTCTAAGATAGCTAAGAATGTTAAATGTGGCAAGGCAAAGAGTGAAGCAATAGTTTGTGAAGTCTTGGCAAAAGAAGCTTTGAAGGATGCAATTCAAAATTTAAAAGATTTTTCTTTCGATTTCCACGGATAGGAATACTAGAAATATGTTTATACTAGTGTCTTTCTTATTAAGTATCCCAACATCAAACTGCTTTCCCGAACGCATTTTTCCCAAATGAATTTAAAATGGTCGGATGCCAAAAATAAATATTGCGTAAATTTTTTGAAAGCAGAATTAGTTATCCAGTTCAATTTAAAGCTATCTTGTGCAGACTTCCACATCTATATTAAAGAAAAAAGGAAACTTTAAAAGAAGTAACATCTTCTTCCTTAATTATAATATATAATACGGTTTATAATTATATTTTTTTAAGACTCAACTGCCTAACTATAGGGTAAACCAGACAATTATTGTTAAAGTAACGTATTTTCATTAAAATACATTTTCTTTGGCTATTTTTGCCACCTATTGTCAAGTAAACATAACTTAAAACGCAAATAAAAAAATAAAGATTTAAAAACTACTGATTTGACGTTTTTTACTATGTCCCGCTTTCGACGGAAAAATCCCGCTTCTTTACTCAAAAAGTATCAAAATCCCGCTTTGCCGAAAAAAAATTCTGGCAACGCTGTTCTCAAGCCACGCTTGATTTGTCTTGGCTTTGTGCGCCGGGGCAGAGTCCTGTTGAAACACCCAGTCGATTCCGTCGAATAAATCATCGCTCAGAGGCTTGACTACGTTTACTACGTACTCTAGAACACCTTCTTGGCACACTTTGGCCGATGTTTTCACTCCTGTTTCGCAAAAATGAATTGGTGTGACGCCGTGATATGACACTCCCCACCTTGCTCCCCCTTGCTTGCCATTATCTTTGGCGCTTGCGCCGATACGTAGGTAAAATTTTAAGAATTAAAAATAGAAATGCAAAGGTTAATCCATTTCATGGCGACCCTGCCAATTAATCCATCTCAACTGTAAGGAACTTACAATACTTACCCCTGCGAAAGGTCGTTATCAACAATTTTTTAATAATAGGCTTTTCTTTTATTGGATAATTTAAATGCGTTACTGGGTGTAGGTGAATATTGTTTGAAAAGGAATAATGAAGGCAACGAATCGTCTTTTAGGGCAGGTTGTTTCAGTTCTTTCATTTCGAATGACCAAAAAATATGTCTGTAAGCAAATCTATAGAGTAAGTAAAATGTTCGTAGTACTTGTTATATGTTTCAGTATGTTCTGTATATTTTGTTAAATGTCCGAAAAAACTGATATTATGATGTCATACTAGATGGAGCCGGCTTCGCAGAATTTGCGAATATTTCACAATTTTTATGTATAGACTCCCAAAATTCGATCTAATTAGAATTAGATACTAAGTTTGTCGCTTTCACACTTCGTAAAGTACAGCAACTGTACAGCCCAATTGTAGGAGAATGGTAAAAATTTTATGCAATTAAGTTTTCGGATATGTTTAAAAAAAATCTAAATCTTAATTCTTTTATGTACTCACTCAACAGCATTTAATGCACATTTTAAAAGCTAAAAATTCGAAAATAAATGACGAGCGTTTGTTTTCCGGATTTCATACCACAATGTTAATATCTACAAATATTTATTCTGCTTCTTCTACACTTTCAGCCTGCATTAATCGCTTTCGACATTACAATACGAACGGATCTACTACGCAATATTGAAAAACGATATCATGTCAGACGCGTTGTATTCTCGCGGTTCGGAATTCTTGTGTCGTTGACGATAGTTTTGCTGGTGGGTCGTTTATATGTTCAAGACTTTGAAGGTCCCAAATTTAAGGCTATGGACAATCCAGTGGGAGCGAGCACAAATTTTTTGACAAAGGTAAACACACGCAAAGTACATAGGTTCTCTACTTCTTTACGTTTTCACATTTATAAAGAAAAAACAATAAAAATTCAAGATAAAAGTCGGAAAATTAGAATTCATATATTCATTGCATTTAACAAATTACATATATAATCATTGAATAATTTTTTTTTCAAAACATATTTGGTAGATTTTGTCACAAAACTTTTTGTACGTATTAAACGCTTGGATTTTACTCTGTCCCGACTGGTTAAGCTTCGATTGGGCATTTGGCTGTGTGCGGCTGATGGAATCGTTTTATGATTCGAGAATATTTGGAATATTCGCGTTTTATCTAATATTCCACAGTCTGATGATAAAGGGATCAAGGTGACCAAGCTGTACACTTCACACTTATCTGTTACTAATTCTCTATTGAAACATGTTTCTAGGCTAGTTCTGCTATCCTTGGCTTTGCTCGTCGTTCCCTTTTTGCCGGCAAGTGGCTTTATAAAAGTTGGATTTGTGATTGCCGAGCGAATATTATATGTTCCGTCGATTGGTATATCCTTACTGGTAGCTGTAGGATTCACAACGTTATTTGAAAGATTTTACCGATTGAAATATGTAAGACTTAAGTAATATCATAAACAAAAAAATAACAACTAAACAAAATTTTATTTACAAGACTTTTGGGCTTTTGATGATCGCGCTCATTTGTTTATACGTTTTGCGGACTCGAAATCGTGCGATGGAATGGACAAGTGAAGAGAAATTATACGCATCTGCGCTTCGTGTGTGTCCAGACAATGCAAAGGTAGTGCCGTCGTGATACAGCTACTGTTAAATTAAGAATCAAAATTGTGTTACAATTATACAGGTTCATTATAATATTGCCAAAGTAGCAGCCGATAAGGGATATAATAAAAAGGCATTTAAACATTACCACACTGCTATAAGGTAAAACATTTATTAGTTTCATTTAAAGTATAATATTTCCAACTGGCTTTTATTATCTTGAATAAAGTATAAGACGGTATGAATAAGGCGATAGGTATTGTCTCCAGCTGACAAACAGTTCTTCTTAATTTTGTACTACACAACCTATAACTACAACACCTCTAAATTTTGATTATTTGCACTCGAAACCCGATTACTTGCCTATTTTCAGACTTCAGCCCGAATACGAGTCAGCCCTGATGAATCTGGGAAATCTTTATCGCAACATTGGCGACTTGAAAACAGCTGAAAAATACTTAAAGGAGTCTATCGACGTTTTGTAAGTAACGTTGAAAAGTGTTAAATATTGACTACATTTAGTTGATGATAACAGGGAGGAATTTCCAGCGGCATGGATGAATTTGGGGATAGCACAGGCAGCTCAACATAAATACGACGAGGCGTTAGAGAGCTACAACACTGCTTTACAATATCGTCCTAGATACTCCACGTGCTTGTACAATCTTGGCAACTTGGTACGATACGATATAACGTAATTGTATTCATAGGTGGATACTTTTAAACGGGTTTATTTCCATTTTCCACAGTATAAAGATATGCAAAACTATTCTATGGCCTTAAAATATTGGCAAGAATCGGTCGCAATTAATCCTACACAAGGAAAAGCATGGGCGAATATGTTGAATCTGTTAGATTCCAAGGAACTGTATGAGGATGTGTTAATTGTATCGGAACGCGCTTTGAAGTTTATTCCAAAAGATACAAATATATTGTTTATTCGTGCAAATGTGCTTGGCAAGTTGAAGCGGTACATTGAAGCTGAGCAAGAATATCTAAAGATTTTGGATATCAATTCAACGGTTGCTTTGTATCATGTGAATCTTGGTAAGTAGTCTACCAATTGGCGACTGATGCGTGATAATATGAGTAATGATTTGAATTCTTTATTTCATATATAATTCGATTATAAACAAATTTATCTTCCTGGAATTCGAAATCTGTTGAACGATTACTGTTGCCTCTTGCGTTTTTTGAGGATTGCTAAATGCAATACTAAATAAAGTTATATTTTTAGGTGTCCTCTATCATAGATGGGGCAAACGTGATTTGGCCATCGCTAGCTATAGAAATGCCCTGAAAATTGATCCTAATTTGAAAAGTGCCAAATCCAACTTGCAAAAATTGCTAATGTGGTTTGGCAACCAACTGTAAACACCATTTGCGCGCCCCAATTGTTGTGATATTAACAGCCATAGTGTAAATACATTCCTACATGTTTTTAACGTTGTCTGCACTAGTGTTGCATTTAGGCTTGTGTGTGTGTGTTTTTTTATCCATCACTGTTTTTGTAGATTTAATGCTAAACCTGGAGCTTTTAAAGAGATTTCAATATGTAATACTCGAAATTTTGGCCTATTTAGTTGTAAAGTAAAAATATTTGTTGTAACGTAAGAAGGGAAAGTGAAAATTTGTATAAATTGAACTGTATCAGTTATGATGTAAGAGATGGTTGTGATTAAGTAAATAAATACATGTGTCTAAATTAAATTTCGATTGTTTTTTTCCGGAAAGAGTTAACTATTCGTGATAGGAGAGATTGATGAGGTATTGACTATTTTTAAATTTATATCTTTAGTGTGTAAGGCGATTCAATGATGAAATCTTTCATCTTATAAGTTTTATCATAGATATGATCGTGTAAAACTTATCTCCTTTTGTGAGCAAAAAACTTGTAGAGTCGACACCTTCACGTTTTTAAGCAGTAACAACAAGTAAAGGCGCCAACAAAGTATTGAATACATTTCAATTAATTCTGCATTGAACTTTAAAAGTTAATTGTACAAGTTCATTTATTTCAAACGTATTTACTTTTAATTATTTTATTTAAAAAATATTATGTTTTAATTAAAAAGAGGTTTCCGAAATAGTTTTTATGTTTGTATTTTAATTATATATGTGCAATAAAGCTCCAAACGCTGGTTTATTTTATTGTTGATAATAATACTATTAATATATGAAAATTTTGCTGCTGAACAGGTGAATGGTAAATGTCTAACTTAATTTTTGGGCAACTGTATCTATGATCGCATATTTTCGCCGAGAGGCGACCGCAAGGTTGCTTGCCTCGTCGCAAAATAGACGAAATCTTCTGGAAACTTAGTAGATAATGCGGCAATATAGGTGCATTATACCTGCCTAACAAAATCCTTGCGCGATTGCTTTGAGGGGAGTTACTTCATGCTAAAATTACTAAAAAGATTGAAATACTTGGCACATTTCTAAAATCACCAAATTTTCTTAAAGTTAAAATTCCAACGTCTGCTGACCAAAAAATCGATTCATCGAATTATCGATCATGCATGAATTAAAGAAGTGCAAGTAAATGAAACGTGAGAGATTTTGAAACGTCCAGACAAACGAAAAGACATTGGAATCAGATACTTATTTCGTACAAAAGAAAGTTAGAAGTAAAAGTACGACTAGGGGCAAAGTGATGCTCCCAACAATATGTAGAAGGTCATTACGAAACGTTCTCTCCGGTAGCAAAAACTACGTCCACAAATACCTTTCTTGGATAGTGTTGGGCATTCGCACAAAAAATGTTGGATTGTTGTTTCCTCTTCCTCCGATCTGCAACTACGCCAGAAATCGTTGAAAGGAAAACCCAACCTTTATGCGTGTTTGCCAATTAGACAATCACCCCTATTATGTATCTTGTGTCGTTGTCGATTGTCGATCGTTCGTGTGAATTCGTATTACGTATGTCGATATCGATCGACAGCTCTCGTCACGCACATTGCGAATGAGATCTGCATGTCAATTCACAATTGACAGTAGAAAATGGTATTATGTATTCGTCGATTGGCTGTCGATCACACCGGGGCGTCACGAGAGTCAATCGAGAGCAGTTTAACTTGGAGAAAATGTAAGTACAGGAAATTCTTCTATGACAAGTGTTTGTTATAGTGTTATTGAAATCATTCTGTGCTTCATAATGAGTGCCATTGTGTTAATTATTTCATGTTTTAGGGTGAAAATCAAAAATTCGACACACACACGTTAACTATTTGTTTGGCTTTCTCCGGTGGATAATGTAATGTGCATTCGCCCATCGAGAATATTCAATAATGGATATCGATAACTATTTTCTAATACTCATTCCTGACAGAAAAAACTTGCTGAAGGTAAATCGTCTGATTTCCCAGATAGGGTTAAAACAAAGTTAAAAGCAAAGACTCATTTTCCTTCGAAATGTCTTCAACTCCTATTTAAATAGTGGAACCGGCACTTTATGCTTTGAACATAATATATTCAAAAATCTATTCTTTACCATACATTTATAGCTAACATTTCTTTCATATCTTTAAACCTTCGTGAACAAAAAAATCCTAATAAATTCAAATTTTATGTAAATGCGGAATAAGTTCAAAATTTGAATAAATAGTATTATGTTGAGAAAATTATGTCCGATATGCCAAAATTCTTAGTTGGACATTGCGCAGCTTTTTTATATCTCGAGAGAGGTCAAAATGGCGATGTAGTGTTTCCGGTTCTCATTTCCATTGAAAATGCAATTGATAATCAAATTTAAAAGAGCATGTCCTGTCGTATTAGTTGTTTACAAGGTAGCCTGATTAATTTCCGCTAAGGGCCGCAGTGAATTAGAATTTTCCATTAGCTACGTCGTCTGATCAATTTTCCATAAATTTGAAAATAGTATATTGTTGAAAATGTTTCAAGTCGACTGTGTTTCAAATGAAAAAAAAATTCAAAACTAGTAGCTAGGCGGTCATTATGAAACATCACGCACATATACTGGAAACCCCACCTAAAACCACTGTTAATCCTGTTGAGCACTAGTAAATATATTGTTTTTCGATAGAATGCAAGTGCTGTATTGATAAGAACTATATATTTTAATAATTATGTCCTTGTGAATATCTCTATCTGAATTTTTTTTAAATTTTGAGTAAAGATGTTTGATATCGCAAAAATATACAACTTCTATTCAAATTTTTGATATGCAACTATACTCTTGCAGCGTAGTGAATATTTCAGCGTTCACTGCACTTCGCAAATTTTCAACTATTAGACACTTTTTGAATTTCAAGCACAATTATGACATAAGTTGACAGCGAATCGAATTCACCAACCATTTTCATTCACAATATTAACATGAAAATTCTTTTCTTACGACATGCATATGGTATTACTGAATAGCGCTCTCGATCGACTTACATAATACCAATTGTCGATCGAATCGACAACTTCGATATCGATCGAACGACGATCGAATCGTGATATATAATAGGGGTGACTATGTCTCGGTATCCAGTGTAGGATCACTTCACAGTGAAGCGACATTACATTCAGCTGTGAACGACATTCCATTTAAATCATGGATGAGGTGTACACGTTGGATAATGATTGGATATTAGCTTGACTGTCAGAGAAAATATTTAGGGTTCTTATGGAAATTTTCTGGTTTCACAGCCAGTCTTCTGCCTTGTAAATTGCAATAACCTCTGCCTAAAAAACACTGCAGTGGTCTGGAAGTCGAAAGGATAGTTTCAGGCCTAGCTGTTCTGAGAAAACACCACAGACAAATTTTCCATACATATTAGAACCATCAGTATAGATGTCGATCGATTCCTGCATCTCACTTCTATCGATTGCCCAGTCACCCTGCTTGGGATGACTGATTTGAAACCATGATGGAAGCAAGGCCTACTTTCCATGGCGTTGGTCCGTCCCTCCCAAGTATGGTGGAGTGGCCAATATTTACCTCATGCTAGAGATGCAGTGTTTTTATTTGAATCGTGGAGCACTTTCCCTGCTGTCAAGTTAGGAGCTGAGTGGGAAGCCAATTTAATAACATAAATAATGCATTTGTCGGGGTAGTGCGTATGGCCTCGGTGATTGCAAAGCTGCAATCCTTCTGACCTTGTTTAGAAGGTTTGCATTGAATGTTTTCGCAATAGCTGGCTACCAAACAACTGTGCCGTACAGAAGGTTTGGTTCCTCTATTGCCGTATAGAGCCATGCTACAATTTTGGGTTTCAATCGTCACCGTTTTCCAATTGCTCTTTTGCAGCAGTAGATTGCTATGGGGTGGTGAGACTCATGTGTATTATTGAATGAAGCTGACTATGCAGCTAATATTTACATTAGCTACTTCCGAGAGACTATCCAGAGAGCGTGAGTCTAGGGTGTGTATGCGTTTCCTTGATAACGGTTCAACATTTTCTGTGCGAATGTTTCTTTCTCTTGTTATTTGGTATGAAAAAAGAATATAAGTGAGGATAATGTGGAACACTGCCATAAACATAGAGTATGTAATATCAAGGATAGTTTTCATTGCTGGCAACTCAGTATACAAACACGGTCACGATCCAATATTCATTACGCTACGGGATGGAGCTTTGAAACATTCCGGTCACATTTCGTTCCAAACAACCAAGAACTGCTCCCACAAAAGCTTACCAGAGGCACGTGTGAATCCACAGCTTCTGCATTATAGCTATTTAGTACACTAGCCCACCCCCGAGTAGCTTCTTCCTCTTCCTGCTGTAGGATGTTCGGCATTTTCACAGTTTGTACAGCCTCCGAGGTTGAAGCCTTTCCTTTGCCATTAGTTCGCATCGAAATCTCCTGCTGTCCAAGTCGGCCCCGACGACACCACGACGGAAGTTGCATTTCAATGGACGGTTACGTTTCTTTCGTTTTCGAAATCAATTAATTCTTTCGTGCTTTTGCTTTTCACGTGAGTGAAGCGTTAGAAAACGTGCACGCGGGAAGTAGTCGTTAATTAACTAATTAGATGTGCATTAATCAAGAAGTTGTAAACAAGTGACTGCTGAGTACATTTTCCTTACATTGTAAATATTGGAGTGTTGCGCAAGGAGCTACTGCCTACGTGGTGACAAAATTGTATTAGGGTTAACGGAGTCCTGACCATTAGCTACTAATTGTTGGGCATTGGTTTGTAAATCATCTCAAGAGCTGCTGAGTCCTTTCGTTCGGTGAAAGTGTTCCCAACAATTGCTCTATCGGTTTCGTACCTGTTGTACATTAATAACTGCCTGCCAGTAATAAATCAGTGTGCATGTGCTTCCTTGAATTATAGTGTGGTCGTCACGTAACACTTTGGATTGCAGTGATCAAAGCCGTTGGGCATATTACAGTTACTATCTGTTCAAGAAGTGTTGCCACCTACTAAAATGGCCGTCAGCAGTGTTACCATTGCGGTGGTAAGTGTCCTTGCGTTTGCAGTCGTTCTCACCAACTCGCTCAAGTGCTATATGTGCGGTCAATACAACGAGGGCGTGGGCTCCATCACTCCATGCCTCAACTATTCGGACAAGTACGCCCATCTGTATCTGAAGGAATGCAGCAGATCCAGCGAAAAGTATTGTGTGGTAAGTGGTAGCCTCCATTGATCCTGGCTTATGTTTGCTTTCCTGATTTCGGGACTACGCTGTATACACTCAATTATTCGGATGAACGATCGGCCTTCCATCGTAACGTAACCTGCCTTACGATTACACAACAATCTAATCATCTTTTGTTTGAGCATCGATGGGATGGGAAAATCCCTGCAAAATAGCGTTTTCATCAAGTCATATCCATAATCCGCACTAATTAATATTCGATGCCAAACAAAAGATTCTACCCGGAATAGACAATGCTCACTTGAGGAAAACAAAGGCGAAATTGTTAATTACTCAAATTGTTTCAATAATTCAACATTACTCCTATCGTATTTAAGTAAAATTAATCATTTATTTGCTGATTTACGACTTGCTGACTACTAGCATCTATTTTTACTACAGTAACGTATTTACAAGATACGACAATATCTTATTATGTAACGAACAACAACGCAAGTCTCTTAGATAACAGCATTCAACTTGAAATGAAGACATTTATCTTTTACCGCAGACATCATTGTACGTTAGCAGAAAATAGTTGAAATCTTTTGTATTGCTTTTGGCTTGAAATTTCGGTGGCTGTTAGATACTTTCCATGACGCCCATTCAGCAGATTGGGATTAAAGCTGGCTGCGACTTCACAGCAGGACGGTGAAATTGGAACGGTAGCTTAAGGATATTTGTCTGATGTAAGTTTGTTTGCACAGAATCGAATCTGATTGCTTCATATTAAGTTCGTCGTGTGAGGAAAGCTACGCATTCATGCGGACTTGACTTGAAGGGAATTAGACGTAGACGAGAATAAATGAAGACATTGACATGGCAACATCTTGAACCTGAAGAAGATGGGATTAGATGGGCTCGAATTGAATGGAAGTGTTGATGGCAAAAGACAAGCTATTATGTTTGCCTTTGGAATTGTAGCAAAATTGTCGGATTTAGATACTCTGACGTATTGTCTCTCTTAATTTATATAGATTGATTTTTTTTGTCTGCAGTGAGAATAACTATGAAAATATTCGAATTTAATTTTTATTTTTCAACGCAAACTTTACGCTTCTGAGCCCGTCATAGTTGAGTCAGTATATATATTTATAAATAATTTCAAAACCACTCAATTTTAAGTAGTTTAAAGTGTGTGTTTAAAGAGAGTGTTTTGCGCGTCAATAGAGAAAACGGCAGAAGCGTCCAGACTCCGAAAGGTCCTCTCATTTAGCAGGAGCTCTCCTAGCTTTATTCAGGATTCGGACGGAAACTGGACTAACACTAAAGAAGAACAGCTTAACGCACTTTTTCAACAGCACTTTCCGAGGTGCTCTGACATAGTCAACGAAAGCTGTGGAAATGAGGTCCGACAGCACGACGACGACATAAATCGTATCGTGGATGTCAAAAAGATTAATTGGGCGGTGGGAACCTTCATGCCTTTTAAATCTCCTGGGCCGGATGGGATCTGGCCTATAATGCTCCAAAAGGCTCTCGGGATTATCGCACCATGGCTGGAAGGAATCTTCAAAGGATGTCTCCAGCTGGGCTATATCCCAAGAGCGTGGAGACAAGTAAGAGTGGTGTTTATCCCTAAGGCGGGTAAAATAAACCACAGTTCTGTCAAGGATTTCAGACCAATTAGTCTGGCATCCTTCCTCCTCAAGACGTTGGAGAGGCTAGTGGACACCTTCATTAGGAGCGAAATTGGGGACCAACTAGCACGGTCACAGCATGCCTACATGAGAGGAAGGTCCGTAGAGACTGCATTGCACTCCGTAGTCTCCACTATCGAGAGTTCCCTTCGGTACAAGGAGGTAGCACTTGGGGTATTCCTGGACATCGAAGGGGCTTTCAATAACGTTGAGCCGGGGGCCATATGTCGTGGGCTTCAACAAAAAGGTGTTAATATGAGCCTTTGTAGATGGATTGATACACTGCTCAGAACTAGAATAGTTAGCTCGTCCATTGGTGACCTGACTATCAGGAAATATGTGGACAGGGGAACCCCTCAAGGGGGAGTTCTTTCACCGCTACTATGGCTGGTAGTAATGGACAATCTTGTGTCGGAATTAGAAAGGGAGGGTTTCAAGGTCGCTGCTTACGCCGACGACGTGGCCATCATAGTACCGGGCAAATTCATCGACGTCATAGTCGGACGGATGCAATTTGCCCTTGAATTAACCAGCAGGTGGACCACAAAGTGTGGCTTGGGAGTGAACCCTTCTAAGACGGAGCTTCTCCTCTTTACAAGGAAGCGCAAAATTCCAGACTTTAGGCCGCCCACACTTAATGGCGAAAGTCTTGCGCTCTCCAATCAGGTGAGGTACTTAGGGGTCGTGCTAGATCATAAGCTTACCTGGAGGGCAAATCTGGAAGAGAGAGTGAGGAAGGCTACAGTAGCCTTTTTCACGTGTAAGGCGCTCTTTGGGCCTAAGTGGGGACTCAAACCACGGGTGGTACACTGGATGTACACAGCTATAGTCAGGCCAATTCTGACCTATGGGGCTATGGTGTGGTGGGAGGCGCTGAGCAAGAAATGTAACCTGGCTCAACTCACTAAGATCCAAAGAGTGGCGTGCTTGGGGATAACGGGTGCTTTGCGTACTACTCCCACAGCTGCATTAGAGATCATTTTGGATCTTCTTCCATTAGATCTGCACTGCATGGAGGCGGCAGCCGCCAGTGCTGTGCGTTTGAAGGGTGGAGGTTTCTGGAGGGAAAGGCCCTATGGGCACTCCACAGTACTGAAAAGTCTTTGTGGGAAGCAAGGCTATGTCAACATGGACTATAGAGTGCCAACACTGGACTTTGAAACAAATTTCTTGACCGTCGTCCCCTCAAGAGAAGAGTGGGAGAGCGGGGGGCTAGCCGGCAAAGGAACTGTGTCAGTGTACACGGATGGCTCGAAAACGAGCACGGGCACGGGAGCAGGAATCTTTTCCGAGTACTGGGGCCTTAGTATATCGTTGGAGCTCCCCGTGCACTGCACAGTTGTGCAGTCGGAAATAATGGCAATCTTGAGAGCTGCGAAAGAAGTTAACAAGAGAGGGGAGGTCGATAAAGACATCACTTTCTTTGTGGACAGCAAAGCAGCCATAAGGATGCTAGAATCAGTCTTAGTGTCCTCCAAATTAGTTGAAACCTGTAGGTCGGAACTGGGGAGGATCTTTCAAAAGAACAGTTTAAAACTGTGTTGGGTTCCTGGGCACAGCGAAGTGCACGGAAATGTAAAAGCGGATCAGCTCGCTAGGGAGGGATCCCGTGAGGCGCACCTGCATGAGAAAGTGGGGGTAGGGGTCTCAATGAAAGTTCTTAGGCAGGATATAAAGGTATCAGCCTATGAGCTAGCATTGAGGCGCTGGAGAAATTTAGGCACATGCTGCACCGCTAGACAGATGTGGTCAAATTATAACAAAAAGCGCACTCTGGGCTTGTTATCCCTAGACAGAGGTGCAATAAGAAACCTTGTGGGTATACTGACGGGTCATGTGGCTTTCGGTGAACATGCAAGAAGAATCGGGCTCCCAGCGAACGACCTGTGTCGAAGCTGCGGTGATGAAGAGGAGACAGAATCTGTAGAGCATCTTCTCTGCAGTTGCCCGGCTCTAGCGAATAATAGGAAAAAACACTTAGGTGCTTTCTTTTTCGTGAAGCTAAGTGAGCTAAGTGTTATGAGAATGGATCAGTTCCTGGATTTCCTCAAGGAATCGGGGTGGTTCATGGAATAATATGGTAGTTTTTCCATGTCTTCAGGGCACAATGGGCCAACGAGGCCTAAGTGAAGCGGAAGCCGTGCGGCTTAGCACCCTTCAACCTAACCTAACCTAAGTAGTTTAAAAAGGCTGGAAGAAACCTGCAGGACGGCCAGGCAAACTAGGCCTGCACTGAGCTCCAAACACACCAAGAAGCTCCTCAACACGAATCGTGAGACCTTGAATTCTATCGTATCCGTATTGACAGATCATTGTCTAATTGGTAGACACGCAGAAAGATTGGGTGTTCCCATCAGTAGCGTACGCAGGATTTTGATAAAGGGGGTCATATTTTTGAAGTCTTGACTAGGTACGTTTGCTAGTGTTTCGGTGTAGATATGAAGATATAATTATGTAATCATACTTAATCATACTCTTTCACCGGTCAACGTTGGAGTCCTCCAACAATAATTCTGGCAGACTTTAGCCCGATTGCATGTCTGGTTTCATTTACTTGATTGATTCATGATATTTTCATTCAAATTATAAAATTATGCGCTTGACGTGTGAAAGAATCTACACTGTATTTGTATACTTCCCTGGAACCGTAAAGTGTATGTTTGCTAGTACATATATTGAAACGCCTTCAATACCTACAGGCCAGAAAAGAAAGCAACTAATGAAGTGGGAAAGTGAAACTGTCACTAAGCACAGACATAGTATTATCGTAATCAGGGCTGGCTAAGCTTGTTTGCAGCCCATGCAGGGAAGCAACTCTGCGCTCTCAAGCAAATTTGTCGTCATTTCAACGTAACCCATGAAGTAGACTTTTTGAATGCGTTTTTTTAAATGAGGTGTCCCCAATAGGCCTAATCCTCAGATTACAAATCATATGACAAAATAAAAACAATCCATTTTTTGAGGGTTCTGATCAAAGATAGAAAGAAACATTCAAAAATATAACTGTTGCTTCTAAGATATGGGTGCGAATTAAATAAATTACACTTTTCTGGAATTTTACTTGGAAAACTTTCAATCAGGTGACCATATTCTAATGTTAATACCAACTCTTTATCTATACATAAAATTGCTAGGCTTCATACAATAAGTAAATGATAACGGCACACGGATCCAATTTGTGCAAATTATGCCTGTATCACCCCTAGGTGAGATCTATGGGTTTTACTGTGAAATAGATGAAAGATCTTATTCCGCAGAGATACTGAATCTCACTCAACTCCCACGTTCCAGAGTGTCTCGGCGAATAATTGTTAAAGTAGGTGACTTAGTGGTTAACGCTAGTTCAAGGCTCCTTGTCGACAAATAGTTTTCGGGAATGAGATTTGATGCCGCACTACTACACTCAGCAGTGAATGAGAACCTGAATCAAATCAGGGTAATAATCACGGGTGAGCGTGTTCCTGACCACTTCAAGGGGGTTTGAACCCGTAAACCTCCCCGCCCCCTTGGGTACGCCACTGGTTCCCATCAACGATTTCTGCCGAAGTTGCATATCGGAAGAAGAGGAAGAAACAATTCAACATTTTCTGTGCGAATGCCCAGCACTATCCAGGAAACGCACGCAAACTTCCTGAGCAGCCTCACGGAAGTAGCTGATTTGAACACTAGCTGCATAGTCGGCTTCAAACTAGAATCTAATTGGTTCTCGGCATCCCATAACTAGGTTCTAGCGCCGTCTCAATCTTCTGTGGTATCACAATGGGCCTATTGTGGTTTAAGAGAGCCATTTTTCGATAAAGAGGGCAGTTGAAGAATCAACCAAGTTGTTTAAATAAAGTTTCTAAATAAAAACCTCAACACACGATTTACATTCAACTCTTAATTCTTTCGATACACATTTTTCAAATAGAGCCAAGTGTGATCTTTTTAACATTAACTTCACACCTGAGTAATGGAAATGTTAACAACAAAAAGATATTTCTATCGGTTGTAGGAACCGCTATCTTTTACAACAATTGATTTGAAGGACATGATAATTTCCATCAAATCTCAGTGTTATCACAGATTTTCAGGGACTAAATAAAGCACACTACCAAAAGGTTTCATAAAAAAATATGACAAAAGTACGCTTATCAGCGAAAAAAAAGTAAACCACAAAACTCATAAAAACAAACTTAACACCAAATGTTATCCAGAAACTTTCCAGATAGTAGAGACTTTATTGTATCCTTGGTTCATTGTGTAACCAAAAATTGAAATTAATTTCAAAAATTATCCCTTCTGAACTCAGTATTTGCCCGGCTTTTAAATCACTAAACGAGTTAATGCCGATTGGAAATTAAATAAAAGTTGCTTATAAGTTAAATTGTGATGAAATAAAAGAAAAATCATAGATTATGCATTTTCAGTCCGGAATAGGTAAGGTTGGATTATTAAGGTGCTACCGCTTCACTTAGGCCGTTTTTAGTCCATTGTGTTCTGTAGACGTGGGAACCTTCTAATGCATTCTATGAACCATCCTGATTTCTTAACGAAATCCAGGAGTTAGTTCATTCTAGTGGTATCTAGCTCGCTCAGCTCCGCGAAAAAGATTGCCTCTAAGTACTTCTTTCTCGTAACAGCTACAGCCGAACTTTTTCATAAAAGTTGCTCTACTATCTTTGCCGCCTTAGCTCCGACATAGGTCGCTAGTTTGTCGCCCGATTCTGCTTGCGTGTTCACACACGATCCTGGACTGAAAACTAGGATATGCGAGAATCGTCAAAACCTTTAAAACCTCCATCGAAATGATTCTCATCTTGAAATAGATGTAATATTGTCGACCAAGAATAAAAAAGGTATTGATTACAGTTATTTATAAATAATTTATTTTATGTATTTCAATCCACATATCATAAAAATAATATCAAATATTTTTTGTACCATGTAAAGCATATTTTTTATATCCAGAAGAAATGTTTGGGATTTTTTTCCATTTTAATTATTTCTGATGAATTTAAAAGTTACGATGAAATCACCATAAACCAATTTTGAATGCTGAAAAGTATCAATCGTGTACGAACTCTGAAGAAAGCTATAATAAGTCACATCTGAAATGATTTTGTTACGAAAAAAAATATTCTTCATATGTTTTGGGAAACATTTGGCCGTTGTTTTTTTGCTACTAAAAACTGCTTTGATAATCTATTCAAAAATTCTAAAAACTGCATTTTTTAGAAAAGCAAAAAATAAATGATATTTTCCTTATGATTTGGATAGATTAAAAAATAATAATATAGCTTCCAACATATAACCTTTTGCACTTTGAGTGACGATATCTTATATAGTTTACAACCTTAACTTTAAGTTTCTAGAATAAATCAAAAGCGTTTTAAAAAACGCAATGAACTGAAAGCAGTGAAACATTTTGATTTCTAGGCTGAATCATTTTTGGCTTTCATGATATATTTATGGATTTATTGGAGAACTATTGCAAAAGTAAATTAAGTATGATCAAAAATAAATAGTTTTATTGTACAATTGACGGTTGTTCCCCAACCGAATTCGATCAGACTGCATACGTTCGGAATTTTAAAAATGAGCTCTGAATCATTAGATTCATCCAATTATTACTCTTATTTTTATTATTAGTATTATTATTATTATTACTATATTTCTTAAATTATCATCATAATTTTGTATCGTCGTCAGGATTTTTGCAATTGAAAATCAAAATTGATTTCAAAAATGCTCTCTCCTGCATTCAGTATTTGCTAACTTATTCTGTTTACCGCATCTCAATCGAACTTGTTTGCTTGTGTTCTGTTTAACAGGTAGGACAGCAAGATTTATAAGCAACGGAGACCTTAAAGTCCAGTCAAATCGATTAGTTTGTTTGCAACAATTTTGCACCAAATTTTTTGCATATAGAGCTAATAGAAAAATGTATGGTGAGTCTGATAGCCCATTTACAAAGCCTCGAAAATACGTGCTTATGATTGACGCATTTCGAAATGCCTCGGACCGTTTACATTGCATCGAAATGATTTTGTTTGTCAGATAAATATGTTCAACAGTTGCGGTTTCAAGATAATGTATGCCTAAATATTTATAAAAGCTCTTATGAATGATGATAATCTCAGAAATTTCATTATTTCTCTGGAAAACCAAAAGAAAAGTCGATAAAAATATATAGGGTTTTCCAATAAGAGTGATATGATTTCTTTAAAAGAAAAACCACACTAATTGTTAAGGAAATTGAATTGTTTTTTATTTAATGTGAAGTACAGTCGATACAATTAAGTTCTGAATAAAACGTCATTCAAATGGCCTCCACGACTTCTTCTGCAGGAACGAATTCGATGAACCCAATTTTCGAGCACTTTTTTCAATAAATCAAGTCGTATGTCATGAATAGCACGTTCAATATTGACTTGTAAATAGAATTGTGAATAGAATTTGGTTCATTGCTAAAGACCAATGACTTCAAATAACTCCACAAGAAGTAGTCTAATGGTGTTAAATCACAACTTCTTGGAGGTCATTCATCACAATTTCTTGAAATAATCGAATATCCAAACTTTTCTCGCAATAATTCAATTGTTGCACTTGCTGTGTGGCACGTATCCCCGTCTTGTTGGAACCAAATGTTATCAAGATCAACTTCGTCCAATTTCGGCCACAAAAAGTTGGTTATCATCGATCTATACCAATCTCCATTGACAGTAACGGTGTTACCAGCTTCATTTCGAAAAAATACGGACCGATGATCCCACCAGACCAAAAACCACACCAAACTGTTAATTTAGGTGAATATACTGGTTTTTCATGAATAATTTGTGGATTTTCTTCGCACCAGAATCGAAAGTTTTGTTTATTTACCGCACCACTCAGATGAAAGTGACCTCATCGGAGACGATGATTTTCTTAAAAAAAACGTTTTCATTTTAAAGTTGTTCCAGGGCAAAATCAGCAAATTCACGACGTTTACGGTGGTCCAATGGCTTGAGTTCTTGAGTGAGAACAATTTTATATGGATGCAAACCCAAATCCTTTCTCAAAATTTGCTAGGTTGTGGTTTGAGACAGTCCAATTTTTGAGAACGTCTTGGAATCGACAAATTGCGGTCATCAGCAAAACTTAACAATATTTGCATTACTTCGAGCGTTTCTTCGTCTTATTGGCACTTAAACATTATGTAAAGAAAATGTATGCTCAAAATTTTTAACAATTCGACGGATAGCGAGCACACTTGGATGATTATTTCGACTATAAAATGGCAAAAGCGCTCGAAAAGTTGCAATTGGAGAACGATTATTTTGATAATAAAACTGAATAATTTGTAAACGTTGTTCTTGCGTATATCTCACCATGATGAAATTGTAAAAATCACAGAATGAATGAAACAAAAAATGACAGATCACGACATATTACAAATGGTCGAAACGTGACATAAAAATCATATCATTCCTATTGGAAAACCCTTTACTTGAAGCAGGATTTTACATTCGTTCTGTTTGAATTTGATTTATTTTTCCAGCAGTGAACACACACTTTATTCCCTTGACATATTGCGTCAAACATGGTGATGAATTCAATCAGTGACATCTATTGTACATTGCTATATCGATTACAACATTATTTTGATACGTAATTTTGTCCAAATTACGTTGTGAAGATAATTTGGGTATGTATTGAAAAATGCGCAGTTTTGAACTCTATAATAGTCAAAACTAGGAATGGAGCCAAAACTATGTAGTTTCGTGACAGTGTAAATAGGCTATAATATGAAATAGTGAACCATGCAACAGGTCAACGTTAACCGCCATCTTATATTAATTTTCTTGAAAACCGTTGATCCCACGTAACAATTTTTGTTTTATTGATTGAAAAATATACTTGTAAAATCTATTGTGCTTGAATTACGTACCCATAAAATTAAAGGTAAATGAACTTATCGTTAAAATTATTGAAGGCTCTTGGAACAATCCTTTGATCAGCACGTCTCTTGCTAACTAAATTTTCTAATTCGACCTAGTGCTGCATAATTTTTTCCTCGCTTCACATATTTTTATTGCTCCAATTGCATTGCTTTCTCTTTCGTTATCTGAAGAAATTTGCTTTTTCTTATCGCATTTTTTCTGCTTTCTTCTCAACTTATATAGCTCTTAGGTGACGAAATAGGAGTATGTCAGGTTTTTCTACTAATCATTTTATATCCTATGCATAAACATCAAACTACATTGTTCTGCTCATAAACTTATCGCGTTAAGGACGTTCACTTCGTTTTCAGAATCTTACAACCATGTTATAGAGTTCAGCCATCATTTTTTCCAGGCTGATTTTAGTGTTCGTACAGAAACTCCATTACAAGCTTAAGTAATGAAACACAAAAAATAAAAAAATGTTGTGCTGTTTTTTCCAGGATTTTTCCTAACGGGTAAATTTCTTGAGAAGAGTTGTAATATAAAGTTTTTGGAAGTTAGCAATGATACATTGATCTAGCGGTTGTAGCAGTGTTGTTGCATCAGAAGGCATTTAATTTTGATTTAAGAAACCTTGGGACATATTTACCAGAAAACTATCTTTTGATGGAGCTTGAAAACCATTTGACTTCCGATCGTCTTCTTTGCGCTTAAAATTGCAGTCAGACTATTTGTTATAAATTAAGACGCTACATGCAACAGTATCACATAGAGCAGTATGGTCTGCAACCCTCCAAAAAAAGAAAGTCTTCTACTAAGAAATGGAGCTTGCGAGGAACAGGAGATACTTTTCTTCCAAAAAAAATGGTGACATCATCGTAAAATTAGTGACAATTTGATTCTGATTCGCTTTTAAATTTTCATACATTTCATTGAAAATTCTTACGTTTCGTGGGTGATCCAAGTCTATCTATTGCATTGTAGATACTCTAATGTTTTATCTTTTTCTTGTCTTGCTGTATCTCAAGACGCTTTGAAAATCCCTAAAAAATAACTGCCATGAAACAACTATTTTAACGTTTCTCTGATGGCTTGCTATCTCGCATTATTTTTCATGAATGCAATATCACCCCCGATTGATTCAAAATAGCTCAAACTATATTATATCACGGGAAATTAGTTTTTATAATGCACGCAAAGTTTCCAGACTTGAACTTAAATTAAGTTTGCCATAACAATGTTATTTGACTGCATTCCTCAGCAATAGTAAAAGTATTGTAATTGAAATTAACATTATCGCAGCAGCTCCCTCAACCTTTGCCAATTCCCAAGCCAGATGACTTTATCACATCCACTATAACTATATATATTAACTCCAGGTGAAATGATAGCTTCCAACTATCTACCTCCATTTGTATGGTGTAAAAGTTTAAAAAAAGTGAAGACACACTAGTTCCTGCTGGCATTTGTTAACATCTCACGTATCTCATAAAATTTCATTAGCACACATCCTGCGATTTCAATGATAGCCTCGTGCTGTTGAAAGTGCATGGTCTAGATCCTACTGAAATTAATCGCAGATAGATAGATAGATAGATAGATAGATAGATAGATAGATAGATAGAAAGATGCATGAATACGTACATACTTTTTCTGAAACCGTATTGCAAACGGATTGCTTTGCTTTTTATATGCAAGTAGATCCAATCTGATACTGTTTGCAGTCTGAGTGGCTCCAAGTGCATCTACACGTGAGAAATGCTTACCGTTACAAGTTTGTTAGAACTTACATATGTATCTTTTCACATATGTGCATTAAGATACTGGCAAGGTAAAGATTACGAAGTGGTAAAGGTGAAAAAGTCCCAACATGTTTACAGGTTACGAAAGCAATTCCGTCATGCTGTCCAGTTCGCTTGCGGCGAGTGCAATTAATTATGGGTTGCGGCAAGAGGTTTCAAAAGAATAATTCTTTTTCAATTCTATGGAGATGGGTGATATACGAGATGTCCTGTCAAGGATGTATTTGAACGTAATTATTTGGGTATGTGAGAAGTTTATAATAACGTACGAAAGGAATTATAGTTGACATAAATGCATATAAGGAAGTCTTCATAATTGGAGTGCTATCCTTGTGCGAAGTTCTTAACGTTTATTCATCGAAGCAGAGAAAAGACTCTTCATCCTTTATGACGTGCAATAGCTTTCATGGCGTGAACTTTTTATTACACTTTCTCTTTTGAATGCTGTTAAAAAAATTGTGGGTGAGTCTTGCAAATATAGCTTATAGGATCATGTTTCGCGTGGCTGTAACGAATTTTATTTAACCAATGTAATTTTTTGTTCCTTTTGTATATAAAACGCATTTTCCGAAACAAATTTTATTTGTTATTTAATTTTTTTTCAACTTCCCAATATATGGGTAGTTCTTGTAATCGCCTCGAAAATCGAAATTGAAATTTTCGACACATCTTTACGTTTTGAGGTCTTTAGAGTATATTTTATGTGTTTTTAGAAAGAAGTATGTGTGTGTGTGTATGTACGTACGTACGTCCGTACGTACGTATGTGCGTTCGTGGACAGTTTTTTCTACGAGCATAACTCACGTAAAGTTGTATCGACTTCGTTAAGGTGTTAATCAAAGCGTCTTTGCAATCTTAAGAGCTGATTCGTTTTTGGGAAACTTCGGTCGGGGGGGTTTGTTGTTTTGCCCCTTTGAAGGTCATTTCTGTCATGCACTATATCTCGCGAACCAAACATACGATTTGCAATACTAAGGTGTCAATCAACGCGTATTAACATTTGTGTGAATCTATCAAATTTTGAAAAAAATTGTTGAAGCCGTTTTTTAATTTAAGGGAAAAAGTGCAAAAAATAAGGTTTTTTCCATTAACAATGAATTTTTAACCTGATTTACGAGACCCAGTAATTAATGTTTATAAAATTTATATACTCCAAACAATGTTTGTAAAAAAAATCAGTAAAACTTTTACTCATGATTACGAAAAAATTCAATTAAAAATAAATAATCATTAAAAGCCATCATGATTTTCAAGGTCATTTCTGTCATTCACTATATCTCGCGAACCATGTGTCAATCGACGTGTATTAACATTTTCGTTATGTTTTCCTTTGAAAAAATCGTTGGAGCCGTTTTTTCGTTTTTTAATTTAATAAAAAAATGCAAAAAAATTAGGATTTTTTCATAAAAAATAAATTTTAAACCTGATTTTCACAACACAGTAATAAATGTTTATAAAATTTATAAATCCTTATCAGTTTTCGGAGACAAACCAGCAAAACCTTTTTGCATGATTACAAAAAAATTAAATTAAAAATAAAAAATCATTCAAAGTCGCCATGTAAAAAGTGTTCATATAAATGATATTACCTGACTACTCTTATTCTGAAGACATTGTTGTTAAGCCAATCAAAGTTTAATAATATTTGCATAGTTTAAACAGATTTTGAATAGGTTTTAGAGTATCGTGTTTTAATTTTATTACAAAAACTGCTTAAATTTTGAAAATCCAAAAAATTAACCAAATTTGCATTTGTGATGATGAACGCTTTGATTGGTAAAATGTTTTGTAGTCAATACTTTGCTAGATCATAAGCTTTCATCAAATAAAAAAATGTAATTTTTAGTAGTTTTGGTCTTTAGTGTTCGTAAGATTTTAATTACTTCCTCCATCATCATTCGTGAGGCTATTTAGTTTTAACATGCAATTAAACCGATTATTGACTGCACATTCAATGTTTTTCAAGACCAACTAAAAAAAGGAAATAAGTATTACCAATCGTGAAAAAATACAAATTCAATGATTATACCGAAGTCATGGCAATTTTGAATACAACTATTCAAAATGGCCACCACGCGACAAAATCTTTTCAGTGGGCGTAATAACAAAAACTGCATTCTTTTTTGCTAGCGCTATTTTGTCCTTTCAAGCATCGATATGAAAATAATAAATAACGTAGAAAAGACTTTGTAACCTACTCCCCTCCCGATTAATCCGCGTGAATATTCAATCATCCTCCTTACCTACGTAATCAATGGAAGCTCTCGTAGATGATACGATTAATATTAAGTCATTCCAATTATTGTTGTGAGAGGTACATTATTATTATTTAAAGTAGTATTTTTTCATAATTATTATTTTGTTTAATATTTTTACTACTTATGTAAATATTACTGGAAAGTTGACCGTGTGGACCTCAAGGATCGCACCTCGCGGCTTGTTTTTCTAAAAAATTATGTTTTGACGCAAAATCAACTAAACCGTTTTAAGCAGAACATAGTTTTCTTGAAAGAAAAAATTGTTTACTCCTGCAATGTTGACTTAAATACTGAAATACGAAACATATGGTACATTAACAAAAGCTAATTCAATGTCAAAAAACAAAGTACTTACTAAAATATGTAAAATAGAAATTCAGCGAACTTGAATACTCGTTCAATTGATAATTTTTTTCATTGAAAATATCTCTCATGCAAGATTTAATTATTGTCAGTTTTAAAGTTACAAACTCATTGATTTTTTAAAATTAAAACGTATTTTTTTTTGAATATTGAAATATGTAATTTCTAGTCATTTGTGGCATTTTTTAAAATAAATTTGAGCATTTTCGTCGAAAAATGTTGTAAGCTACACGTTTGAACATAGTTGCTCCTACTTTTGTGCAAAAGGCTAAGATGCTGCTGTTGAAATTTCACTAAATCTATCTCTTGATATCAATTCGATCTCAGTTGAAACGATTAATCTGCTGTTTGATTTTTTCCTCATAAGTTTTGCTCTTAACTTAGTCTGGAGCAGAACTAAAAACGCTTTTCATAACAACCAAATAAGCAAAAAATCCTTCATATATTCTTACGATACATTTTAGGCTTTTGATTTGATTTGATGAATTGGCATATGTGTTTAAGATTATAAAACTAGTTGCAGTATATCCATCCAGACACGTTTTAAACATATAATGATTATGATCTGAATATCAGTCAAGTTAGTTGGATACGTGTAGTACATTTGCACCACAAGATATTTACGAATCAAAACAGGTTTACGATTGGTTAGCCAAAATGTGAACAAACCGCTTCTACCCTTAATTTTTTTTTATCTCACTGAAAGTTTGTTTCCTACTTTTATACGCTGGCCAATCTAACAATTCAATGTTGTTGTCTCTAAACCAGCGCATTGTTATCGCTGATTTATGACAAGGAGCATTGTCTTGTTGGAATTTGACTCAACGTAGATTGGTATCACCAAAAATGCGCATTAACGAAGGCATAAGTACAGTTTCCAGCACATTTATGTACTTTTTTCTGTTTGAACGGTCTTCACAAACGAACATCTCGCCGACTCCATCAGCAGCCATGCTACCCCAAACCATGATACTGTCTCCTCCATGTTTCACAGTAGGCACCACGCAATCTGGATGATATTCCTCACCAATGCGCTGCCTCACAAAGGTCATACTAGATCTTCCAAATACTTGTTCGAAACGAAAAATAAAGGTTTTAGTATTTTTGACAATTTTTCTGAAATCGAGACCTCCGTAAAAATACGGTTATTGCTGTTCGAAAAAGATTCTAATTAAGCTAACGTGGAAGCTAGATTCATCGGACCACAAAACATTTAACCAATCCTCTTCTGCGAAATGTTGGTATCGAAGAGCCCATTTCAAGCGATTTTTGTTGTTGTCTGCTGAAAGCTTTGCATCCTTTCAAGCCCGCTTCTGTCAGTCGCTTTCTTATCGATCGAGCACTTATTACCTTCCCTTTGTTTTCCGATAGGTCACCAGCGAGTGCAGAAGATGATTTTTACGCTCCTTCAAAGAGCCACGGACAAGTTTTCTGTCGTGACGTTTTGTAGGTACGCATTTTCTGCCTGTTTTGGCTTATTTTAGTGAGAAATGGTTTTCGCAAACCGCATGATAGCAGATTGCACTGCGCACTGAAAACATTTCACTAGCTTGAAAATCTCCAGTTGAGACTTGCTCTGTTCATGTAGAAACTGAATTCTACAACGTTTTTCAATACCAAGTTCACCCATTTAGGCATTTTGCACAGAGTCAAGGTATATAAACTACATTGGTATGATCTGTTGTTACGTCATCCGGCGGGGAGGGCGTGGCCAAATATACCCAAGTGGGATTTCATGCACACTTTCAATTTTTCTTTTTCTGACTGGGAATGTAGTTCTGGCGAATATGACATTGTTAGTGAAATGTCTATAAACATTTTTTACCGAGAGAATAGTGCTCTCTAGCAGAGTAAGAAAGTGATGATTGTATATAACTGTATATAATATATAAATCAAATATAATTTTCAGAGACTTCACTCAAATTGTATGGCGACACTTTGGAACATTTTACGTTTTTCAGCATCACCTCCAAACTATGCTATATATAATTATGCTCTTGATGCGGCCTTTATTATAGAGAATTTTGCCCTTTATTAGTTGTTCTTCATTAGTTGTCGAATAAAATTTGTTGTAACTGTTATTGGTTTGGCGATGGATGCGCTGAAAGTCGAACAGTTACAATCCTTGCTAACTAACTAGATGACAACAACTAACACGCTCAATCGATTTGATATTTCTCTCCGCTTCATTTTAATGGTATGTCATTTTAAGACTAGCTCTGGTATATAGCATTTACCATTGCTTATATGTCTATTGTGAAATATATAATGAGGTGAACATGGCTTCCCAAATATTTTCCAATCTATTTTTTAAACAGGATGACAGCACTACTGGGCGTGTCTGTGCGATATTACGTCACTCGGCGCGGAATCCTAGGGCAATAAGTCATACCTCTTCTGGTTTATATACCTTGGCACAGAGTGTATATTTCGTAAATAAATCAGAAAAACAAGCTACTTCACACTATAAGCAGCAAATGAAGACTGACAAAATGTTATCAATAATTTTTTTAAATGCCCCATTTCCTGGAATTTTGCGCGCTATATGTTTTACGGCTTTTCAAAAAGGATTGTTTATTGCTGTCATTAACGTTTGAACAAACCGGTATCGTAAATATCAAAAGAAATTATCAATTTTAACTTACGTTTCAAATTACATGTGTTTTGAAGGGGTGCCTAATACTTTTGGCCATGGCTGTATATTTTAAACAAGCCGTGAGGTGCGACCCATGAGGTCCACACGGTCAACTTCCCAGTAATATCTAAAAAGATATTGAAAATATTAAACACAATAATAATTATGGAAATAATACTACTTCAAATAATAAAAATGTACTTCTCGTAAAAGTTATTGGAATGACTTAATATTAATCGTTTCATCTACGGGAGCGTCCATTGATTGAGTATTCATCGGAGTGGGGACAGGTTACAAAGCAGTTTTTTCATTAAAGTTAAAACATGGTGATGTGAAGACTATTGAAAATCTGCTTAAATTTTGCAAATATTAATAAACTTTGATTGACTTTACAACAATGTCTTCAGAATAAGAGATTTAAAGTATTATAATTCGAATGAACCCTTTTTACATGGTGACTTTGAATGATTTTTTATGTTTAATTTAATTTTTTTTGTAATCATGAGAAAAGTTATTGCTGGTTTCTCTACAAAAATTGATAAAATTTTATAAATTCTACAAACATTTATTATTACGATGTGCAAATCAAGTGAAAAATGAATTTTTCTATGAAAAAAACACTACTTTTCCAATTTTTTTCAATAAATTTAAAAAACCACTTTAAAGATTTTTTTAACATAAAAAACATCATTAAAATGATAATACGCGTCGATTGACACCTTAATGATGTAAATATTATATTTAGTTCTCGAGATATAATGAATGACGTAAATGACCTTGAACGTTTAATGATTTTTTATTTTTTATTTAATTTTTTTCATAATCATGAAAAAAACTTTTGCTGGTTTTTTCACAAAAACTATTTGGAGTATATAAATTATATAAACATTGATTACTTAGGTTTGAAAATTAGGTTAAAAATTTGATGTTTTTGAAAAAAAACCTAATTTTTTGCACTTTTTTTAAAAAAATTAAAAAACGGCTCCAAGAATTTTTTTAAAAATTTGATGGAATCATACCAATGTTAAAACGCGTCGATTGACACCTTAATCATGAAAATCGCATGTTTGGTTCGTGAGATATAGCGCATAATATGGTTGACCTTCAAGGGGCGAAAACAGCAAACCCCCCCAACCGAAGTATCCCAAAAACTAATCAGCTCTTAAGATTGCAAAGACGCTTCGATTGACACCTCAACGGAGTCGATACGACTTTGTTTACGTGAGTTATGCTCGTAGAAAAAAGTGTCCCGAACGTACATACGTACGTACGTACGTACATACACACACACACATACATCTCCCTTTCTAAAAACACTTTATATATACTCTATAGACCTCAAAACGTAAAGAAATGTTGAAAATTTCAATTTCGATTTTCGAGGCGATTACAAGAACTTCCCATATACTGGGAAGTTAAAAATACTATTCGATATAGTTGTGCTCTAGCATAAAACGCATTTTGTGATATCTCAAAAAAAGCATAAAATCATTTTGAGTGGGAAGTATCTGTTGGTGAGAATTTGATAATTTAAAATAATTAATTTGAACAAAAAACATGTTCAAGCCAAGGAATATTTTTTTTTGGATCGTTTAAGTAAATGAGAACATAAACGAATATGTACTATGTAAATTTGTAGAACTGTCCTAGATGTTTCGAAGGAAAGTAATCCCTTACAATTTCGTGCAATAAACTTTGAATGAAAGGAAAACACAACAATACACCATCATACCATAGTCTTTTTTCTTTAAAAATATTCCCGTATGGTCCCTGCAATTGTAATTAAATACCATCTGGGAATTATTCAAAATCATAATCCCTGATCAAAATGTTTGGATGATATTTTCAGGCATGAATGAAGGCAGAAGTTCTTCCCAGCATTCATTTCAAATGAATTGTGTGTGATTCTAAGGATATATCACCCACACACGCTCAAATACATGCAGAATGTGTAGGCAAATATGAGAATGGACATTTCATAAGTGTAAAAGCAGCAAACTTTTTGTTAGTCCATTTGTTCGGAAATATTGGTTTTGCTGGTGCCACACAAACCATTAAGGGAATTTGTTCTTTCGAAAATGGGAAAAGTTGAAATTGTTGTTTAGAAGCTGGTGACTATAGTTTCTGAATGTAACTAAGGGATTCGTATTGGAGGAAAATTAAATCTGATGATTATCATCTGAAATATACAATGTGTGGACAGAGATGGATTTTGATATTAATTTGATTATGGAGAACGACTGGTACCCATATTTGGTGAAAATGTTGAAAAGTTTAGGTTAAGACAATAACGAGAAACCTTTTTGGTGAAATATTGTTTTCTGTGAATGGTATTCTTTGAAGTAATAAACGATTGAAAATATATTGAATTGAGTTTAGTAATGTAGTATATTCAAGTGACAATATCATCTACAACTCATGTCTGTTTGCAGCACAATAATTTTCAAGAAAAACTTTATTCACCCAAAAATTGCATTAGTTGTTAATTTATTTATCATTAAATCAATTACATATTGCAATAGTAATCTGTGAAATTGAAAGGAAAATAAAGAACATAGCACAAACATTTTTATTTCATACATTTATATCACACTCTCCGTCAAAAACAGGTCAACTCATTTTACACCTCAATGATTAGTGTCCTTCCATAAGTCCCTTGATTTGGGCGAAGGGAAAATTACAAGGTTGTAACATTAAAAACACAAAGAAAAACGGACAAATAACAACTTGAGGAACACAATCAGAAACAACTATCACTTTTTGATGTTTGTCTGCCTTTTTCTATTGGAAGCGTCTCTTTAGCAAACAGAAATAAAATACACATTCTGAAACGGTTCGTTTTGGGTTATCCTAGAACATGATCGTGATGTTAAATTTAAATCCTTATTAATTTGCATAATGAAATATTAGTGCTGTTCCTTATGTTGGACCTGATTTAATTAAACGATGTGTGTGTAGATTCAATGAATTTTCACCTTTTCATTTTATCTTTTGTAGTGATGTGTATGTATACACTCGCATATATAATTGGGTATAAAGATTAGATCATTTTAGTTGTCTATTTATCTCATGATTTTGTGGTCGGTACAACCGACGGATGGTTGCCTAATTAGGATAGCCCATTTTTTTCTTCATTTTTAGGCGTTTGGACTCAACCATTACCTTACCGACCTTTTGTTCAAGTTCAAGAAAATCGTGGAAGATATCTTCGTTATTATAGTCACTGTTTATCACAATGATTCAATCATTATGACTTGACATTTCCCACGCATCCGTGAAGGATGTTAGTTTGCATGTAGGTTTCGCTGTTGCTCCCGGTGTTGGTGTGGGGGCTATTCAACATCTCTTACCTCCTATCAATAATGTTTGCCAATAATCTTTCATAGATTCATATTCATAAATTTCTTCTCGTGATTTAATTGCATAGTCTAGTCATAGTCAACTTGACATCTAAGGAACTATACTTCTTACTACCAGTCTTTATAAAAATGAGCATCTGCGTTGAAAAAACAGAAACAAACAAGCCGCAAGGTGCGACCCTTGAGGTTAACATGGTCAACTTCCCAGTAATATCTACATAAATATTGAAAATCTCAAACATAATAATAATTACAAAATAACTACTACTTTAAATAATAATAATGTACCCCTCGTAACAGTTATTGGAATGACTTCATCGTATCATCTAGGGGAGTGTCCGTTGATTACGTAAGGCTTTTGGTGGATGGGAGGTAGATTGGTTTGATTGAATATTCACGTGAATCAATTGTTGGGGGACAGGTTACAAAGCCTTTTCCACGTTATTTGTTATTTCATATCAATCCTTGAAGGACAAAAGAACGCTAGCAAAAATGAATACAGTTATTGTTATTACGCCCACTGAAAAGATTTTGTCGCGTAATGGCCATTTTAAATACACTAAAACCTCGATTTGCGTCGTTTTCGGAGTTGCGTGTTCTTGAACTTTCGTGATTTCAGAGTTGCGTCGTTAAAATTTTTATTTGTGTCGTAAATTTTTTTATTTGCGTTGCTTAAGTTTTATATTAAGGGGATTTCCCATTTAATTCTGTAGTTCAATCTTTATGTATACAAGCTTATAATTCACAGGAAGTTTTCTCATAATTTGCAATATTACATAAAATTACATAGTCTTCTATCTCAAGAGTAAATTAAAAGTGTTGATTAAATAAATTAAAAATGTTGGTTTTGGTTAAATAAATTAAAAGTGTTGGATTTGGTTATATAAATTAAAAGTGTTGTTTAAAAAATAAATTAGAGGCCATAAAAAATGAGTCAAAAGCGCAAACAAATTAGTTTGGAACTGAAATTAGAAGTGTTAAAACGTTTTAAATATGGGGAAAAGGCTGTTGAAATCTCCAGAAATCTTAGTTTAGCTCCTACAACAGTGAGAACAATTTGTAATAGAGATGCTGAGCAAATAAGAGAGTTTGCTAAAGCCACTACATCATTGCAATCAAAACAAACCAGTACCAAAGTAAGAAGTTCCATTATGGTAAAAATGGAGTCCCTCCTCAGTATTTGGATAGAGAACCAAAATCAGCGCCAGATGCCACTGAGCAAAATGGTGATTCAAAACAAAGCGTTAAGTATTTTTAACGATATTTCAGAAGATTCACCATCATCTAGCGGAAAAAAATCAGAAAAATTCGAAGCCAGTCAAGGTTGGTTCGAACGTTTCAAAAGAAGAGCAAAACTGCATAATGTTGCTTTGAAAGGAGAATCTGCCAATGCAGATATTGCAGCTGCAAATAAATTTAAAATAGAAATAAAAGCGATTATTGAAGAAGGTGGTTATTCTTCGAAGCAAGTACTAAATGTCGACGAAACTGGCCTTTATTGGAAACGGCTACCAGGGAGAACGTTCATTTCCAAAACTGAAAAATCTTGCCCAGGATATAAAGTAAGTGAAGATCGGCTTACACTTCTTCTAGGAAGAAATGCAGAAGGTGACTTCAAATTTAAGCCTTTTCTGATTCACCACTCTGAAAATCCAAGGGCTTTTAAACATGTGGATAAAAGTGCTCTTCCGCTCTATTGGCGTTCGAATAAAAAAGCGTGGATGACTGCAGCTCTATTTAAAGATTGGACAGAAAATTGCGCTGTCCCCGAGTTGAAAACTTATTGTCGAGCTCAAATATTGATTTTAAAATGTTGATATTAGTAGACAATGCTCCATCACACCCAATTTATCTAGACGATATTTCAGAAAATGTGAAATTTGTTTTTATGCCACCAAACACGACATCCATCATACAACCGATGGATCAAGGTGTCATATCAAATTTTAAATGTTATTATCTACGACGAACGTTTAGCCAGCTGATTGCATCAACTGATGGGGATGATATGCCCTCCATGAAACAGTTTTGGAAAAATTATAATGTCTTGATGGCTATCGAAAATATAAACCATTCATGGATGGAAGTGAAAAAAACATGCATGAACGGAGTTTGGCGTCCACTATGGCCAGAAACCGTATCTAAAGATTTAGAAGTTGATATTGTACCAACCGTTCGTAGAGAACTTGCTGAATTAGCTGGAGAAGCAAATTTTGAAGGCATGGAGGAAGATGATATAAATGAGATATTGATATCACACGATGAAGAGCTCAATAATGAAGATTTGATTTCTATAAATGTTGAACGTTCTTTGGTGGACGATATTTATATACCTGATGTAGTTCCAGAAGGAAAACAGTTAACGGCTGGTTGTATTTCGAAAGCGATGCAACTTATTTCACAAGCAATGGACATTTTTATAGATAATGACCCTGACGAAAATCGAAGTTTAAAAGTGACAAGATCTATAGATAACGCTATCAATTGCTACAAAGAAATTTATCAGAAAAAAAGTGGCAAAAGTGCAACAGACTTTGGACAACTTTTTAAATAAGTCAGTACGAGAACCAAATCAGTCTACAGAAATACTAATCGATTTAGAATCGTCAAGTTCATCGAATTAGAATTAAAAAATAATAACTTATAAATTATAATTCCTGTGCAATGTAAAGGATTTTTTACTTTTTTTTTCTTTTTCTTTTATTTTAATGAATTAATATTTAATGAATTTATGTATGCATTATATTTTATTTATGTATTATGTACATATGACTGAAATAAAAATAGGTTTTGATGCAAGGAAATGTTTTATTTTAATACTAATTAACAAAATATTTATGTATAGGAAAATTAATTTCGATTTGCGTCGTTTCGATTTGCGTCGTCTTTTTTGGGTCCCAATTAACGACGCAGATCGAGGTTTTAGTGTACGTTCAAAATTTCCATGACGGCGGCACTGAATTTGAATTTTTGACGATTTTGAATCAATGAACTTGTTCCTTATTTTCAGTTTTTCTTGAAAAAACATTGAATACGCTTTCAATAATCGGTTCAATTGCATGTAAAAAAATATTACAAATGATGAGTGCAGAAGTAATTGAAATCTTCCGAACACTAAAGAACAAAACTACTAAAAAGTACAATTTTCTATTTAATGAAAGCTTTCTAAAGTATATGATCTCGGAAAGAATTGACTACAAAACATATTACCATTCAAAGCGTTCATTACTACAATTCCAAATTTGATCAATTTTTTTTGGTTTTCAAAATTTAACCAGTTTTTTTAATTAAAATCAAAAACACGATATTGCAAAAACTATTAAAAATCTGCTCCAATTATGCAAATATTAATAAATTTTGATTTATTCAACAACAATGTCTTTAGAATAAGAGTAATCAGGTAATATCATTCGTATGATCACTTTTCACATGGCGACTTTGAGTTATTTTTGAATTAATTTTTTTTATAATCATGGAAAAAGGTTTTGCTGGTTTCTCTTCAAAAATTGATAAGAATTTATAAATTTTGTAAACATTTATTATTGAGAAGTGCAAATCATGCTAAATATTAATTTTTGATGAAAAAAACAATAAATAATAATAAATAAATTTTCTAGCTTGACAATTTCCACGAGAATTCATACTTTAAATTGCTATTACATAAAAATCTGATTTGAATTGACTTTACAAAACGAAAGATACATATATATTCAGTCCTATGCAAAATATCTAACCTTTTCGTGAAATTCTCGTTAAGTCATATTATTAAAATTTCCCCGAACAAATTACAATTTCTGAAGGCTTTCATATTTGATTTTTTGTCATAGCAATTATAAAATTAGCCAGTATTCGTTTCAAGTGTATATTTCTTAATTGCCAAAATACATCTAGAATCTATCAATTCCTGGAATTTATTAAGACTTTCAATTCGATACAAAATATACCTAGAATTAAACAATTCTTGGAATTTACTAAGCTTCCAAGTCGATAATTCTCTTGAAAATCACGGTAACCACATCTAAATTAGATTCATAATAATTTACAACATAAACATACATATTTCAAAGACAATTCCAAATACCAGGATAACTTTCCTATTAAGATAATTGCCTTCAGGGCTGTGAAAATGAAGCAGTCGGAATGAAGAACTTTACATAATAAACACCGCATTCAAACCAGCATCAGCAGCAGCAGCAGAAGCAGTGTGTTTCTGAATTTCCAGAGAAATATTGCTATTGCCTTGAGAATTGAAAGGAGAGAATAGTATAATTTCCATTTCAAAGGACACGAATCCCTATGATTCGTGCGGGTTCCAAACCAACCAGCCAACCAATCTATTCTACGGTTACGTAACCCGCTAATGTAGATTGTATTTGGTGCCCAGCTTTGTTAGGCGATTCATTGCAAAGTTCAAAGTGGATGGAGCATTTTCGACCATCAGCTTTTACAAAACATTCCATTTCATTGAGATAATTAATTTTTCCAAATTATTTTTGGATTCCTTCGAATTTTTTTCAGCTGATGCCCAGTTGTGGATTTCCCAAGACACACTTTAGATGCTTCAACTTTTTTTCAGGGAGTCTGATTAATGTGATTCTCTTGTCTTTCGTAGTGAGGTGCATTTATCTTTTGACCGTACTTAGTTGAAAATATTTGAGGATACGAGACCTGGAATTCGGTTTTAATACTGGTATATATTTTATGATATGCTGAAGTAATTTCATGCAAAGCAAATTGAGCAAATTAATTATGTATATCTGTTTTGGATGCAAATTTCGAAATTTGTATAAAAGTTTTTTTTTAAGATCGGGGAAGAATGAATGTTGCAAATTTTTAATGGAATCTTTCGTACACGAGGATTATAGTCTTTATATTCTAAATGACAAAACTTCGAGGATAACTGAAAAGCTCATAGGATTTTTTCAATCCTTTAAGCTGGCCCATCATTTTTATTAGAAATGGGAAGGAAGCAAGAATATTTCCATCATTGAAAAGGGATAACACACTTGATGAGAATGTCAACAAAGATATTTTTCATCATTTTTTGTCTTGGTGAAGGCTATTTTCCTTGAAAAGAGAAACCTTTATCAGTCGAGACATTGAGAAGTTGATTGTAAATTTTAGACACGAGTAGGTTTTCTACTTTTTCAGGTAAGGTTTATTTGAGAAAAAAATCAAAAAATAGAATTCTAGTTAGTTACACGAACATCGAAATAAAACTATTATGGAAATTTTTCAATCATGGTTGATTTTTTCAATGTTTTATAAAATCCAAGCCAGTCAATCGATACTTGTTACTAGGGAAAACATTTTTTTGTCAAACAGTTGAGTAGGAATTGTTTATTTGATTTAAGACCAATTTATGGACAACAAATATTCATTTTACATACATTGTTGGTATTTATTCCGTATTGCACCTACTAAGTTACTATTTTTTAAATCTAAAATCTTGTATTGTTGGTGTTGATATGTTGGCGGCCATAATCTGGTGTCCTTAATAAATGTAGCTTCATATGTCTTTATTATCATACTGGTTTCAATAAAATTGTAAAATTGAATTTACAACATACTTAGATATTACATAGCCACTCGTCTCATGTTGTAATGTTTTATTATTGACATCCAGCCTCGGATTTTGGATTTTTTTTGATGGGAGCAAACGTTTAAAACTGGAGCCTTCACCCTTATATTTATTGCTTTACATAATAGCTGAACAGGTTGAAGTGTTTATGAAAGACGATTCGGTGTCGCACAAATCATCGAAATGTCCTTTATATTGAAAATCCGATCAATTGCCAGAATAAAGTTAACTCCATTCTTGGCACACTAGAAGACGAAGTTGTTGACTAAACTAGGAGGTTCTAACCCATGCTAAACTGACTAATATCGAATAGCGACGTAGGCTTATATACGAACAAATTGACAGTTGCTATACTTCGCGGATAAAAATAATAAAAATAATTGAAGTATAACGAGCTTAATCCATCAACAAGTCTAACCGTGGTCGTGCTGTCTAGTGACGGATGGTAAAATGACAGCACCTGAAGAGGATGCCATCCGACACTCCGAAACCACGCTTCCCATTAAATCCATTCTTGGCAATTGTTTTTGCCTCTCATTGCAACATTCAATGAAATTTGCCGCAAAATTATTATCAGATCTTTCATGATTGCGACGGAACGTGCGAAAAATATATCTTCCTTTTGAATGTCAATATTCACTCGATTAATTCCTGGAGAAATATTATCCTATATTTTCATGTTGTTCATGCGGAAAACATCCAAAATTTACAATAAGACAACAAAAGGAAACCCAAGGACTGCAGTAATGAGTCTAGAAAAGAAAATGATGATGAAACTGGAGTCAAACCACTAGACGATGATAAAATTGACGTCGCCAGCAACTCAGCTTGCTTCAGTTGTACTGAATTGATCATTGTAGTCACCACTGAACGTCAACATCACCACTGAACGTCAACAGATTTTGCCACCATTGATGCGCAGGATTCCTTCTGACCCACATGGCAGAACTATGTCCAGCGAAACCATTGGGTTTCGATGAATCGAAGAAGCTAGACATGATGAAAAACGCATATCGTTTCGAGACGTATGTTAGAATAAAATGGATAAAATGGCATCCGTGTCCTGATTTACAGCGTTGAGTTACGAGTGCTCATATAAAATTTTAATTTAATCTTACATGCATACATATTGCTTAACAAGGATATCAATAAAAACACTGCTTAGTTGAACAAATTTTGCGTGGAATTAGACACCACAGTAGTAGTTGCAAGATACCAAATATGGGCAAAACGCTCGTGACGAAATCACCATATTACTAGAGTCTCCCATTCTTTAGAAATTAGAATTTCAACAAGCTATTGTTTTCTAATATTCATCTGATTTTTTATAACAAAAATGTTACTAAATGTTATTGAAAATATGATATCCAAAAAGATTTTTCGCTGCAATAGTTATTTAATAAATATTGATCGAAATAATTTATTGTATTTTAGAACTCATTTTTTCATCGATAAAACGATTTTACAGTTAGACAACTTATTTTCTCAAACTTGAAAATATGTTCATTTGAAAGTTGAGTTTTTTTACATTTTATCTAACTTTGTTTTTTTTTTCTTTTTAAATAGTAAAAGCTCCAAAAATTTTGATTCTTCAAACGAGCGATAAAAAAATTCGATTTACTGGACATGCACGTGCTTCCATCAATTGGCCTCTAATAAAATTAACGTATCTCTGAAATAATTTGTTTACAGAAAAACTTTTCAAACAAAATTTATAGATAAATTCATCAGCTACAATTGTTTCTTTAAACATTTTCGTGCATTTTAATTATTTAAACAATTAAAATAAAAGAAAACTGAAAAGAAATTTTCAATCAGCAATTTTCCAGCAAATTGCATACCTAGTAGTGTAAAGGTTTTTTTTATCATAACCCTTTCAATTACTATCTTTTAAATTTTCTTTAATTTTCTATTTTTTGCAGCGTTAAAGGTCTTGATTTATTAGGCTTTAAGGGGTTATTCTACTTATAATTTTTTTTTTGATTTTGCATATTTTGAATGAAAAGTATTTGAAAAATAACTGCTTCAAATTTCACATCGATATCTTTCTTTGTTTTGATTCTGTAGCACTTTTGGCTCCTCTCGGTATTTCGAAAATTTGTGTAGCTTAAGCGGCCTTGAAGCGCTCGAACATCTGCTCGAAAATAACGGTACCATAAGTATTAGATAGTTTCTAAGTATAAATATGTCACAAAACAAATTTTAATATATAACACATTAGCAGATTAAGCGTAAATTAGAATTTTCTTGATATACATTAAAAATTCGGTTGCAAAAACTTTAAACATGATTTTCTCTAAACGTACTTTTTTATGCGCGTGGTAAAAATGCGAAAAAACTATTTGACCGATTTACTTCAAACTTTGAGCACATACTTTCACACTATTTATCTACTGCACTGACTACAGTTTAAAACAAAAATATTTTTTTTGGCAATATGGCATAACATTATTTAATTGAAAAAATGTCGAAAATCGACTCTTTTTTTCAAACTTGTGCCAAATGGCACAAAAAATTTTTTTTTGACATAAAATGAGGTTAGTGCAGTAGATTATACTCTAAACTAATAACTTGTTTTCTTTAGTATGATTGTAGAAAAATATTTTTGCCAGAATTTTCCAGGCGCAAAACTTTTTTTGATTTACCTGCACTTCAACGTGGGGCTTGGCAGCCACCATTTTCTTTTCATAATTTTTTTATATATATAAATATAATGTTCAGACTTCAATAAATAAGCATACGCAATTTCAAAACGATATCTGTTGTAGTTTTGTTTATATAGCAGTTTGAAAAAGGTCACTTTTTCCGGGCTATAGGTAGAATTACCCCTTAAATTGTATTCACAAACCATGTCACCATTTGTCAATATTTCCAACTGTTTTACTGTTATTTTTTAATCGATATAACTATCTTTGATGATCAATAGAATCCCAAAAAAATCCTATCAATCATGAAAGTTTGCAACAATTTCGTCCATTTCTTCGCTTGCCAAATTTACCGAAAACACAATATTCGTATCACTACACCAAACTTCTCATAATGCCGACTAGATGTATCACGAAATATATCCTATTTAAGTATCCTTACTTTCCTAATTTGCTTCCGAAACTTTTTTCGTAAGTCGATAGGTACTGAATTCTTACGACAAGGATTGAAAAGTTTCTTTTCGCTTCAGGATTAGCATTGATTTGCCCATTCGTTTGTCGTTCTCGTTACTATTGTACCGTGTTTTCGTGATGAAAGATATTTAAGATACTTTTTTAAGTGAGTAAGATACAAATTGTACAATGAAATATTGTTCTTTTATGTTGTTTAAACGAGAAGAAAAGTTATTTTATTGCTTCTTGGAATTGAAAAAAACTCATTGATTTATCCTAGTATTAAATATTACGATTGATGAACGAAAAATAAATTTCAAGAGCCCAATACTGGTGTTTGCTTATTTATGAGAGTGTAGTAGATACATATCGGATGTTTACTGCTTTTCCCAAACTAAACATTTCAAAGCATACTCTACAGTCTACATCATTTCGAAAAGATAGAAAGATATTGATGGTTATTGGGTAGGGTGTTTTCTGCTGATACGTTTGCAAAATGTGTTACAGTTGGAGCATTGTTGGAAATATTGAAAATTATCGTTTCAATTCTATTCCATAAAAACGAAAGTATTTTATGTATTTTTTCTAAATAAATTGTCTTCAAGATTTATTTTTTGACGAGAAAACACCATAAATTATCTAAGAATTTTTTCTTCCCCTAAACGGTTTTTCAAATTAATTTTGAAAGACCTATTAATTAAAAGATCTCATTAAAACAGACTAATATTTACAAGGTTATCTCATTCATGAATTTTCAAACACTGATGTTATTGCCGGACCATTGGTTTTTTATTACAGCAACTAATTATTATTGTCTAATTTTTAATTTTCGTTCATTAGTCACAATGAAAGCAATCTTTACCATCGTATTCCTTCACTTGACTGACACAATATTAAGTCCCTGGAAAAATAATGAGGGTGGAATTATGTAGATTACAATTTCGTTTTTGTTTGCCTTCTCAAAAAGAAAAAGGCTTGCTAATAATCATTAAAGACAGCGTTGAGTTTGCAGTTCCTTTTTGTGCTTTTTGTCGTTATGAATCGTGTTGTTTGGATTACGATAAGGATCTTGTTCAAATTGAAAAAGCTTTTTGAATTCGTATAGTCCTATCAGAGAAATGCCAGGATTTGTATTTGTCAATGAGAAACTGTATATGTGTATGTGATTTCATTAGACGAAGCAACAGCGGACATTTTAATTAAATTATAATTTTTAAGTAGTGATAACTGAACCGAGATATGATTTGCTTTTAAATATGCTTTCTTTGAAACGCTCATATTGTTGAAGTGATTGAAATAGCCTTTTCTTTTCCTATAATAATGTAGAGTCAAAAATAGTTTCTGAATTTGGTTTTTAGGAGTCACTTATTTTTAATTACTTTTTTTTGTAATCATGAAAAAAAGTTTTGCTGGGTTTTTTACAAAAATTGTTTGAAATATATAGCTTCTATAAATATTGATCACTGTGCTTCCCAAATCAGGTTAAAAATTTACTATTAATGAAAAAAACCTATATGTTTGCCCTTTTTTATCACACAAATCGTACCTTTGGTTTGCGAGATATAGCGCATGACAGGAATGACCTTCGAAGGGTCAAAACAACAAACCCCCAGACCGAAGTGGCCCAAAAACTAATCAGCTCTTTAAATTGCAGAAACGCTTACGTACACTTAAAATATACTCTAAAGACCTCAAAACGTAATATGTTGAAAATTTCAATTTCGATTTTCGAGGCGGTTACAAGAACTTCCCAAGGAAGTTAGCATATTGAACATATTCAGGAAATGACTGTCGTTGTCGTTATTATGAGTCTAAAATATAGCAAGAAAACTTTTTTTTAACGATCAGACAGTTAGGATTTGCAAGTTTGTCTGCAAAGCTCGTAATGAAAATCGCGCTCATCTTTTCAACTTATTTTTATTCTTTAGACAAGAACTATGTTTATCGAAATAACTGTCCAGTCCATATTTGTTTGCCATTGGTGAAATATTGTATCTTGATTCTAAGTCATAAGGATGAGGAGTGCTTCTCATCATCTACAGAACACCAATTGAATTTCATTGATAATCTTTTGATATACCTTCTTTTTTTTAGAAAATTTAATGTTTTCGTTTATTGGTATTATGACTCATAAATTGAAATGAAGTGGGACGCCATATTCCTGCTTACCAGCGTGGGGCTAGCAACCCTGCCTGGCATTACCCAATTGCTACGAATCCTGAAACACGGCCTCGGATTGGATTGCATAAACGTCAACGACAACGACAACGGCAACGAAAAACGGACTACTCTATTGGATCTTGGAACGTTCGAACACTCAATACAACAGGATCACTGCGAGAACTTCTCAAGGAAGCCTCGACATACAATATTAACATCCTGGCGGTCCAAGAAACGAAATGGCTTGGCAATGAAATAAGTGACTTAAGATCGCATTCAATATTCACAAGCGGCAAACCAACCGGAAACAAGGAATTTGGAGTCGCCTTCGTTGTAGCATCTTCATTTAAACATCTCATAACTGACTTCAAACCGGTGAATGAACGAGTATGTGCGATCCGTATGAAAATGAAGTTCTTTAATGTATGGCTAATCAACTGTCATGCTCCAACTGAAGAGAAAGAAGAAATCGTCAAAGACGAATTCTACAACATCCTAGAAAGGACATACGATTCACTACCCTCAAATGATATCAAAATCCTACTAGGGGACTTTAACGCTAAAGTTGGACGAGAAGAAACTCACAGAGGGACAACGGGGGGGCATAGTCTCCATGAAAGTACCAACAACAATGGTCAGCGACTAGTTGATTTTGCGACCAGCAAAACATGGTGATAAGCTCTACCTACTTCCAACACCGCGACATCCACAAACAAACTTGGATGTCACCCGATGGACGAACCTTCAACCAGATCGGTCACTTCGTCATCGAAAAAAGAGCTGCTACAAGTGTGCTTGACGTTAGATCATACCGTGATGCTAACTGCGGCTCAGACCACTATCTCGTCAAAACAAAATATCGCTGCCGCATAACAAGATGCACCACCAAGAATAGGAGCAGGAATCCTAAGTTCAAGGTGGATTGTATGAAAAACGAAACAGTAGCAGCAACTTATCAAGCGAAACTGACGAATTACCTTGTCAATACACCGCCGGCAGGTCCGGACACATCGCTTGAACAAATGTGGTCGCAGCTTAAAGAAGGCGTAACATCAATAGCGTAAGAAACCGTAGGAAGACAAACGACGTCGAAAAGAAACGATTGGTTCGACAAAGAATGTGAAGATGCTTTCAAAAGGAAAAAAGAAGCCTATTTACAATACATTGAAAGACCGACAAGAGCCAAGAAGCAAAAATATGACGAGCTAAGACGGTTAGCTAAAAAAATAGTCAGACGCAAGCGTAGAACCTATAACAACCAGACTATCCAAAGGATCAATGACGATATGTGCAGAAATGACACACGGAACGCCTATGCAGCATTGAAGCGACTTAGACAAGGCTACAAGCCGCAATCAAGCCTATGTAGAGACAAGCAGGGAAATATTTTAAGCGACCCAGACGACATCAATCACAGGCGGACTGAATATTTTTCTGAGCTACTAAATCCTGAAGATGCTGACCTATGCAGTCCATCTTCGTCAATACCATCTATTGAAGAGGTGCAAGCAGCCATACAACAGCAAAAACCAAATAAAGCACCCGGAATCGACAATTTACCAGCAGATCTCCTTCAAAAAGGTGGACCAATACTAACACACCGCCTCCACCAGATCATCTCCAAGGCATGGGTCGATGAAAAATTACCTGATGATTGGCGGACGGCCATCATATGTCCCATACATAAGAAAGGAGATAAGCTTAGATGTGACAACTACAGAGGCATTTCACTGCTGTGTACGTCCTACAAGATCCTGACCAAAATTATTAATAAAAGATTGACACAGTACACTTCCACAATAATTGGCGAATACCAAGGCGGTTTCAGATCCGGTATGTCGACGATAGAACAACTTTTCTCAGTAAAACAGGTGCTGGAAAAGTGCTGGGAATACAATATTGACGTGCACCAGGTCTTCGTAGACTTCCAACAAGCATACGATAGTATAGATCGAAATATACTATATAAAATAATGCTTGATTTTGGGATACCTATCAAACTAATACGAATGACCAGACTAACGATGACCGACACACGATCTAAAGTCAGATGTCAAGGCGATCTGACTCAAAGCTTCGACACCAGCTCAGGTCTTAAACAGGGTGATGGCCTCGCCCCCATACTCTTCAATTTGGCCCTAGAGTATGTCATCAGGAAGATTACAGTAGACAATGCGGGAACGCTACTCTTTAAGTCTACTCAAATAGTAGCGTACGCCGATGACATCAACGTCATGGCCCGATCTCTATCTCGTGCCAAAGAAGCGTTTACTGAGCTGGAGTCAGCGGCTAGGCAAGTCGGCCTAAGGGTCAATGTGAACAAGACCAAATATATGACCCAGTCAAGGAAAAAGACGCCAAATAGACAAAACATGACGCTAACTAACTACAGTGTGGAAAGCGTTAACTCTTTTATTTATCTTGGTGTCAACCTCGCCTAAGACGGGAATGAAAAGGACGAAATTGAACGGCGAATTGGTCTAGCAAATAAAATATATTTCTCAGTCCTCTCGGTGATTAAAAGTAACAAAGTGCACCGAAAAAATAAGCTGCGCGTCTATAAAACGATCATCCGTCCTGTATTGATTTTCGGATGTGAAACATGGACTTTGACTCAAGCCTCAGAAAAAAGGATTGACGTCTTCGAACGCCGCATTTTGAGACGTATTCTGGGGCCCGTGAAGGACGGACCGGACTGGCGAATCCGGTACAACCATGAGTTGTACGCTCTTTATGACGAGCCACCGGTATCGATTCGGACGAAACTGCTACGACTTCAGTGGGCTGGCCATGTGGAGCGTATGGATGACAGGCGAATTCCCAAGCGCGCCATGAAAGGCCGAGCAACAGGAAGCCGCCCACCAGGAAAACCACGCAAACGATGGGAGGATGCAGTTGACAACGACAGCGAATCCTTGCTGGGATTCGCTAATTGGAGGACGCGGTCGCTGGACCGAGACAGTTGGAGGCAGTGTCTTCGGGAGGCCAAGGCTCGATTTGGGCTGGTGCGCCATTGATGATGATATTGAAATGAATGCAGCAATTAATATGAAAGAATTATTAAATCGTGATAATTGACTTGAAGTCCTTCGGCGAATCATTTACAGGAAGTATAGGGTGCTCTCAGTTAGAGAAGGATGTGAAGCCTAATTGGGCACGATTCCACCCTGCACACCGTGAGAAAGTGGGATTAGACAGCAACCTAAATACCTGGTGAGCCCAACAGAAGTCACGTGATCTAACAAATATAGGGTCTACCAAAATAAATGCCACATTTTTTATCGTTTTTTCGATGTGTCACATTCGGATTGGCCGTGATATGCAGTTTTCGCGTGAAAAAAGTATAGTAACGTAAAAGATAGATCCTTATTCAAGGAGGGCTTTTTAGAATTGTATACGTTTATTCATTGAGCTTTTAATACTGATTGAAATTTAGGTGAAGATCAATTGACTGAGAAAATGAGCTGTAAGCCTGTCAGTTATCACCTACCCGTTGCTTCCAAGATTACGAATAATTATTTCTGTAAAACACTACGGTTGTTACCTTATTTCTGATCTGTATCTTATTTAAATCTTTGAGCCTTGCAAGTCCTGGCGACTTGAAAATTCACACATTCAAATCATTATACGCTACAAACCTGATGATAATTTTATTTAAAATCGCCTAAAACATAAAAAAATATTCACGGAATTAAAAAGTTCATAATGCTGAAAACGAATTAAAACTCATAAATAACATTCTTTGTATTAAGTTTCAATGTTAAGTGGAAATTTGTATGTCTTCAATAAAACATCATCATCAACAGAAACCACCCAAATTGACCTTTGTAATTTTGAAGACATCGCTTCCGCACAAGGAATGCGTCCTCCCATTTAAAAGTTTCGCTGGTAGCTTGTTCTAAATTTCGTCAAACTATATGATGCTTCTGGTAGTTTTTATGCTTTGCTAATTTCAGGTAATCAACTCATAAATTTTATCTTTTATTCTCCCTTAAAGGCAGTTTCATATGTTTTTCGTTTGTGCTTAGCATATGTTCCTGGTTTCGAGAAGGGAGCTATAAAATTGGCGTGAACATATTTTGTGCGGAAATCTAGTTATAATTTTGAATGTATTAAATAATTCAAAAAGTAAGAAAAGATGAACTGATTAAGCCGCAAAAAAGCGTTCCAACTGCGATAGATAATCGTTTAATTAGACCTATTGATTATCGTTAAGAAATAAGTTTTTGTGCATTGATACTCACACTGATTGAACATTATCGATGATATTAATGTCCATTGTTGGAGACTAATGACAGCTCTTTGTTTGTAATATTGATGTTTTCATAAATATATATAAATCATTAAAACTTTTTATGACATCAATTTGTGAGCAAGGAGTCATATAATAATTTATGTAGCTTGAATTGACAAAAATTCAGCAAGGTACCATTGAAAATTACAGGAGTATAAGCCAGTAATAAAATCTTTATTGTTCTCCATAATTGATTCATTACTGCTACAGCAAATGTTTCCTGGCAGGAGTCCACAGATTCAAACCGTTTCCTGCCAGTGTTCAACCGAGGCTGCAAGTATCCTTACCATCTCCATACATTGAAAGCAGTACACAAATTGTTGTTGTTTTCCACTAACACGGAACCACCACTACGAGAAATACACTACGGGTGTTTTCCTTTTTAAGTGTTTTTTTTTCGATCCCTGTTCGCACTCTACCAATCATCTAGAAAACATGTTGTTGAGGTTGAAGGTAACATCGGAAAAAGTATTCCAAGGAGCGAACAATCGATATGAAGTGCTTTTCCGTGCCTTTTCACTTTTCATCTGAATAATGTCAACTGAATAGGCGAAACAATATTGAGCTTCATGTATATGTTCATTGTCCTTTTATGGACCTTTCAGTGCTTCGATCAATCACTTAACAGACAGTGTTAATGGGTACTATTCAAATTGACCTTATTGTTGATAATTCTGAAGTTATTGAATCTCTTGCCATTTTCATCACTTCTCTATTGATTTTTTTAAAAAAAATGTAGGGACTCTTATACATATATAGTATCTATTTTCTGAAACAATACACAAGGTAAGAAGCACAAAACTGTTTTTTCGTGCCAGTCCAATGACCAAAAAGACTTTTATGACGGCAGAAATTTTGAATGTAGCCATTCATTAGGGACTTTCATTTTGTAAATATTTGCTAGCAAATAATATTTCCTCACTTTGCTCTTGCCAAAACAGGAGACCGTGAGGGTGTTCAAATATCCATAAAATATGAATTCCGTATCCAGCTCTTGTCATCATTTCATTTGCAATTCCACAATAAATGTTTTGTTCCACCTGGGCAAGATAATTCAATTTCAAATTGATTTAATAAGCATGCTGGATAAATGTGTCTGTTGAAAAATTTACTGTAATTATTGATAATTTTAAAGTAAGGGTACATTTTCCTTTTCTTTTTCAAATTAAATACAAAAAGTCTTATTTCCTAATGTTTCCAAACGAATTTATGGTAAATTGTTCAGTTATCTAGAAACATGCAATTGATTTGCTCATCCTCAACTATTTAATCCTGATTGTTATCCAGATATAATAAAAGGCCATTGATTATCGATAGAAATGCACATGTGTTCCATTTATAAATTATCAATTGAGAGCGAACGGCAGATATCTCCGCTCAAAGTCAAGAATTCAAGTCCTCGGTCATAGTATGGACAATCATCTATCAAGTGGGGTAGCACAAAACAATTTTCCTTCTTGAAATCCTGTCTATGCGGCACATTGAGTACCCTTGGGTAATTTGCCTAGGTACTTGATTATTGAATAATTCAAACTTTATCTTTTCCACCGTCGCCATCATCTACGTCATCAAACTGCATTGCATCCAATATTAAGCGATTCTTGTATGCACTCTGCAAAGATACACACGTATCTATAATGGACCATACCTGTAGATATATATGAGTATTCATACATATATGTACGTATGTGGAGTAGGCAAATACCATTCAGACAAGAAGCACATCAAACGAATGACCTAATTTTCCTCAACGATTCCAATGATTCAACGCGAGCGTATGGCGATGATCAAAGTGCTTATAATCATTCACTATATGTACATATAAGCAGTGAAAACTGTATCCGTTCGTCCTCCACAATGCATTCATCCTAGGCTTACACGGCACTGGAAATATTATTTCAATTAGAAGGATACACTACAGTTTTCATCATGGGCGAACATATGTACTTGATTTAATTGTTACCCTCTTCATTGAAACGAGTTTGCGTAATCAACAGCAAAAAAATAAACTTTGAAAATCATTGAAAAATATTTCAGAACTATTAGTTCTATATCAAAGGATGTTTTAAAACATTGGTGGCTTGATTGAAATTCAGAGCTTCATTCGAAAGTACATAATTTCACGAAATTTGCCTTTGGTTTCTCTGAATGTCTACGATCCCTAACATAAGAAACGATCACTCATAAAGAAGTGTCCTTCTTCATGACCTTGTGGAGAATTGTTTAAAAATTGGATTGACTAAAAGTGACTTCCTCGAATAAAACTTTAAAGATTTCACGTAATTCCAGGGGCGGAAATGTTTTCCAGAATAAAAAGGCATGAAAGAAGCATGGAAATTGTTTGTTAAAACCTTACAAATAAAATCAATCAAAAAGGAGCACAAAGTGCCAGTGTTCTTTGGTTTTGAAAGGAAGCAAAAATATCTTGCTTCTCGATTTATTTCGTCGTCCTTGAGCCTTGGACTGATAAGCAAGTTGTCCTTAACTCAGCGACCATAAAAATAGAAATATTACATGCCTAAAATTTGGCGCTAACATACAGATGAAAGGTTCTTAAGACGTAGCATTTAAATAAATAACAAGATCAAGAGGGTAACAGCCAGTTAGGCGGTAGAAAATGTGCGTGATATGTATGATAGTAATTATTTATTCCCTTTTTATTAATTTTTATTTTTTAATGCAATACGTAAATGAAATTTCAACATATTACTCGTATAAAATACAAAGTTTGTTTGAATTTATCTTCTGCGAGTTGTTTTATCGTGAATTGCAAAATTGCAGTTTAAATGATCACTTTGTGGCTAAAATTTGACGTATATGAAATTTACAAAACAGCAATAAGCATCCTTAGAGAAAAACTTGACCATCCCAAGCACTCCTCAGCGGCAGTCGCCTTGCCGTCATCCTTACAATTCCTGCTTTTGAGCTGTTCCGAAAGAGACAAAAGTTATTGAGAGCTAGACCTGAAGGATAGGGCCGGTGTTGAAGTAGTTGGATGCATACTCTTCGACAAGAAGCCATCTTAATTTTGGTTTAGAACTCGGGTGTGTTTTCTCAATGGTTTTAATACTGGCTCCAGATTCCGGGTTTGAATTAAAAAAATGTTTGCAATAGTGGTAACAAATATAAAAAACTGAGCTCATACACGTTCAATATCCCGAGTAAAATTGACCTCAGGAAGATCCACAATTTATTTGCGGAAAAAAGTCAGGTTTAGATTATATAGTGATTATCAGAATATTCTGAATTTTTAATTAAAACATCAGTATCAAAGCAGAATATCCAGACAAGTGCAACATCAAATCAGTATCAGGCTTTCCGAGGTAGACCATATCAGATCCAGAGTAACATTTCCAGTTCATGAATAGATGAAGTATAGTTAGCTTTCTTGATGAAGATCAGATCAGAAACAGAGGAAAATACCCCAATCGTTGAAACATCTCAGCATAACAAGAATTTCTGATTAGGACCATGTCAGAGCAAGATATAAGTTTTGGTTGAGTTTTCCGCAGTTGGCGACATTCGGTGCGCTTAAAATTGCAAACTATCCTACAGGAAAGCATTCAAAAGGTCAACAATATAAGGTCTTAGTACTTCCTCCGTAAGAACGACGGTTTCCGAAATAATAGTAAAAAAATCTTAAATTTCTTATGCAAAATCAGAGCGTAGAATTTTTGTATTATGGATCCTAAATCTGCAGCGGCCGTGAATGGTATAATTTGTCGCGACTGTACGTGTCATTCGGCCTTTCGTTTATCAACTGCCTTCATAGATGAATAAGTGACAACCGATGGGTTTCCCAATTCTGCATGTCAGACTGAGTTTGAGATTCGATCCCCGACATGACAAAAGGATTTTTACCAAAGTAAAGATACTTGCTCAAAGGGAAGAAAAAATTAACGACATCAAATGGTGAGCCTTGCTATTATTTTTGTGTGTATGCATAATTGGAAAGGAAAATATTATGAGTTCCTGATCATTTATTCTTGGTCAGGTTCTGAGTATTATATATATGCGTGATATGCCTGGCTTGGTCATAATTGGACATGGGTCTTGATCAGGTTCAGGCAAATTTTGCTAGTCGGGACTATCTCTCTATAATTTTCAATGGAAATTTTTTCCACCAAACATACAGTACAAAAGTCATTCGACAAAGTAAATTAAAGCCAATTACTCAAAATGAAGAGCATCAAAAATAAATAAAATTCTATAAAAATATGTAAACATATTAATTTAAATTTTTTTCCAAAAATATAATCGTCAAAACTAAATACGCTTTCATTGATGCCTGTTTGTTTGTTTTATGATTGTTAGTGTGGTAAGCAGTCCTTAGTCAAACACCTCATTCAGTAGTAGGTGACTAAAACAACAACGCTTTGTATTTCCTCAGAGCAGTCAGTTTTTTCGATATGGTGGAATGACTTATAAGATTCCATTTAAAGTTTTTGCTCTTTGCTGTTTTATTAAGGATTTAATGATTGTGAAATTGAGAGTCCAAGAGTGACTATTGATTGCAGCAAATACAATCAAAAGCAACTCCGCCTCTAGTTCCGATTTCTATTAAAAGTATGTGGCTCGGGAAGTTCGGCTCCGCGCTTCTGACTCAACCTACTACTTTGAAGCATATCCTACATAATTTTTTTTTAAAAAAACACAAATTTGGAAGGCATTGAAAACTTTTATAAAGCCATCTAGAATTATTATATTTTGATTATATGTATAAGGGTATATTTTTCATGATGCTTCAACATCTTTCATTTTAATCTCTTGAATATGAACAACTCCTGCGAACGATGCAAAGAGTAGAAATGCAATTATTCTTCTATTCTCTTGTAGATTTACCGAAAGTTCAACTAAAACTGCTTTCCAACCGCAACTCTATGCAATTTATTATTTTAATGCAGCAAATGGATGAGAAAATTTGCATTATCGCTGTTTCTATGCAATTTAACAAATTTCCGCAACGAATTCTATAAAAGTGAATTTTAAGTGAGTTTCAAGTGAATTTCACTCAATGTTGTTCCTGTCGGCGTCATCGGATCGACTTATGTATATCACCATTTGGGATTGTGATTTCAGAAACGAAAAACATTTAAATTTGCTAGCATTGTCAGCAAAAGTTTCAATTATTCTTATACGGAATTTCCTCGGAGGAAGTCGATTTGCACCAGTGGAAATCCATGTGAAAATTTCGCAAAGTTAATTACACGTAAAATTCTCTGTTGATTTGATTCAGTCGAGACGCGTAGCGATAATTTGCTGCTATTCATTCACTCCCTCGCCAGTGTGTATTGTTGACGATGATTAGCGCAGTTACTATATTAAATGCATCTGATTAAGCTAAATTAGACAATTACAGCATGTTGCCGTAATAGTTTGTTGGGTGCTGGAATAATTATGAGGCATGTAAACAGCCGTGAGAATGAGTGGTGCAGACACTTTGCTGGAGGAAAAGTCCTCTACAAGTGTGTTACCTAATTTAATGGGATGTTATTTGACCTCTATGATCAAGCGAGATAAAGATTTTTCAATATTGTCATATTGGCGAAGTTCAACAAAAATCTGATAACAAACTGTAAGGTGTAATTATGTAACATTGATTTTAAAATCGTTGGAAATGTAATTGTATAGATTAGCATATTTATAACAAATGCAATTTGAATGAAGTAGGAAAGCTGAGTGCTTGTTGGGATAGAGTTCTCTTTAATTATAAATACAATTGTGGCACCGAACATGTAAAGATGAATGTATAGTTAAAATCTAACAATATGAATTTTTATTATCACATCTATCACTGCGCAAAAAAATGAGTACTAACAATTCGACCTCAAAAAATGTGAAGAATCTTTTTATTGAAATACAGGAAACAGCACATGTAAATTTCTAAAGTAAATTCTCAATCGAAATTAAAAAATCTTTTAGTATAAAAGCAAATTTGCTGCTTCACAATTTCACGAGCCATAAACGTAAAAGTGTTTAATATCTATTAAGGCAATAATTGTCTAGGACTGAAATGAACATTCAATGTCAGACTATGTTCAGATTTATCTGTTGCCAATTTAAGCACATCTCTAAAAACATTATCATAAATCATGAGACACTTGTGTAGGAGTCCATAATGTTGCAGTCGTCTACTATACCGCTGCAAAAATGGCTTTTTTCCACTTAAAAAATGTCTATAATATTCTCAATGGCAGTTCAAATTGAAGCAATTAGTCGCCTCGTTGAAAAGTCTCGACATCATGAACAGACGGATTAATCGAAAAGGATTTTCCAGTTAATCGTGGAAATTAGTAACGTTACAACGTACTCACATAGACAGAATTATGCTGGGCTTCACGTGGTTAGCTCGTGCAAAAGTAGGAGGCGTTATCGTTCACGACATAGAAGAATTATGGATATATTATGGGGGTCGTAAGTGGTTTGGGCGTTGCATTAATGTCCTTTGTGATTGTTTCTATGACACGGAACGGAGTTGGATGATTTGTGTGATATTTTGATTAAGTCAATTTATTCTCTTCTCAGGCAGACGACAAGAGTCAACATACTGGAAATGTTTGAAGAATCGTTTTTGATTATTAAGATAATTATAGATGTACATATTTGGGTTTGTCACTAGCTAAGTAAAAGTTGAGCTAGTACCAATTTCCAAGCGACTTCCCTGTGACCCCAAATCGAAAGTCAACCATTTTGCAAAATTTTCATCAAATAAGGAGGTAAAACAGGCTGTGGAGGCGCATTTTGCAGACCTATATTATCTTTTCTTATTTAGCTCGGATACTTATCAATCCATTTTCGTATATATAAAATTATACCATTTTTACCAAACAGAAATCGTTGAAAATTAACAGTAAAAATGTTAGTGATGCAGAAGTTTTACTTTAAAACTGTTTATTGTCTTATGATGATAAAATATATACAAAAATTTGTAGTAGAATTTCTACAGAAGTGATTCACATTTGACGATATTTAACAATTAGTATAACATTTGCATTTACCAAGTTCCACTACCAGCACTACTGCTTGCTGAGGCGAAGGCTGACGCGCTAGCACCACTCTGCGCCCCACCCGTACCGTAGCCGCCATGATCACGGCCATGGCCATTTTGTTTTGGATTTCCACAGCCTCCATTGCAGCTACCACCGCCAGGCAAGAATGGATTTTTGCCAGGTCCGCTCGATGAAAATGGATTCTTAGCAGCCTCCAGCTCACCTCCAGCTAACGTGCCAGCATTGTCCAACGTGGAAGTCCAGCTGGCGCTTTGGGCATTGCTGCTGGCTGAGCTAAAACTATTTGAATAGCTTCCGGATGCCCCACCGCCTTCTTTTCTTCGTCCAGCACAATTACCGCCACTACAGCCACTATGAGGCGAGTTTTCATGGCAACCATTTGGTCCGCATGCTTGCGAGGGAGCTACTCCAGAACAACCGGACGGTCCACATCCTTGCTCACCTTGCTGTGTATGTTTTGGGCCGTTTGCAGAAGGAGTGGGTGCTCCCGAACAACCTAATGGGCCGCAACTGTTGTCTTGTGACGGTGTATTTTCTGGCGTGTAACTAGGACCAGTGCCTTGCGACGGATTTCCATATTGGGTAGGAGCTCCTTGACTTGGTTTTCCAGCGGGAGAATAATTGTAGCCGTTATCTTGTGATGGGATACTAGGACAGCCAGCCGGTCCACAATCAGGACCACGATGTGAATCATTGGGTCTATTTTCTTGGAAAGGTGTTCCTGAACAGCCTGTCGGCCCACATCCATTGTCTGATTGTGGTTTGTTAGCTGGAGAATAAATAGGGCCATTGCTATGTGAGGGGACGCCGGGACAACCAGATGGCCCGCATCCACCATTTTGTTGCGGTGTATTTGACGATGGGTAACTGGGGCCATTGTTTTGTGACGGGGGGGATCCGTATTGAGAACCATTTGGTCTGCCATCGTGAGGACGACCTCCAGAACAGCCTGATGGCCCGCAACCACTTCCATGCGATGGTATATTTGCCGGTGGGTAGCTGCTGCTGGGACCAGTATTATCTGACGGATGTCCATATTGTGGATTCTGTGCAGGATGTGCTTGGTTTGGTATATTAGCGGGATAATTGTTGTTATAGCCTTTAGGTTGTGATGGACTACCAGAACATCCAGCTGATCCACAGCCAGGCTCACGATGTGGTTCATTGGGCATATTATTTGGAGACAGTGCTCCCGGGCAGCCTGCTGGCCCGCAACCATTACCATGTTGCGGTTTGCTAGGTGGTATATATCCAACACTTGGCGAATGCACTCCAGGGCAGCCTAAAGGTCCGCATCCGTTGGTCGGTTCAGTGTTGTCAGATGGGAAGTAAATAACACCACTGTCCTCTGGATGTGATTTAGAACAACCAGATGGGCCACAGCCATTGCCATGTTGATACTTAGATGATGGGGGTGCGCCTGGAACGCCTGACTGCGAATGACCAGCGGGGCAACCGAACGGACCACATCTACTTTCTCCTGAAGGCGTATCACCACTACATCCGGAAGGACCGCAACCTCCTCCTAATCCATGGCTACTACCGTATCCTCCACTTGATGCTCCGGCGCCGGAAATCGTTCCAAAAAGTCCCAGTCCACCTCCGACATCGAGTCCTCCATCATATCCTGACCTTCCATTTCCACTATGAAATGGTTTGTTATTCCCACCGTGTCCATGGTAGCCGCTGGTGTCAATCACTTTGATAACTTTCACAACCTTGTTTGCGTCACCATTGTTGCCACAGCCACCGCCACAAGGTCCACCAGGCTCGCCGTTTACGTTAAATACACCACCCGCTGCACCTCCACCATAGCCATGACCAAAGCCTAGTCCTCCAGTTCCATCATAGTGTCCTTCATTGCCAACCCCGCCAAGTCCAAACGCGAAGCCAACTCCGCCTGCGCTACTACCACCGTAATGTTCGTGCCCAGCAATACCGTGCTTTGCATGTCCACCTCCGAGCAATCCTCCTCCCAGATTCAGGTTCAACCCCAGGCCACCCTTAAGAAGTTCGTGGAGATGCGCTGAGCTCCAACTGACGTACGTCAGTAATGCAAGGATCTGCACCTATAATTCGAATCTGATTAGTGAACTGAAAACTCTAGCTAACCCAAATCTGCATCTTCTCACCTTCATTGCACTTCACACTAGTAATGCGACGAAGAAGAACAAACTGATGTCCGACACTGAGTCTCCATTACTTTTATAGCGGCTACGTGTTTTGCATATTGTCTTATTGTTTATATTTTGTACGATCACAACATCGGATCAGCTCAATCTGATCTTCAGTTGTTTTGCGCGAACATTTTCCGATTGGATTTTCCAATTTGACTTCCTATCGATTAGCGACGGCGCAAGTTCAATGGGTGGTAGGCATTAGGTCATGATCCATGCGAATTTTACTGGAAATGCAGTAGGTAATTCCCGTGAATATACTTGTCATGGTGACGTCATTACATGATAATGAATTTCCCATGGGATGAAAGCAAAACAAACAGTTTGTGTCACGAAAAACTTAAGTTGATTGAAGAATATTCCGTGAATCCCTACATCAGTTGCTTACCTGTTTTTTTTTCAAATATTTTTATAATTATAAAAAATATCATTATGCGTTAATTATTACTTATTCTGTTTGGATATTATTCAATGAAAAATTCATTTGATATAAAAAAATTTAAGCAGCCATTTTACTGCAGATGATTCATGAATGGAGTTCTTGTTGTTCCCTTTGTGATACATAAATGAAGAGGTCGAATTGTATTCGGAATCATATCCTTTTTGGAATAGTTTGCTTTATATAAAATATTTTCGAAGCTATTGCCAAATTGTGAAGTACGTACTCATTTAGAGTTTCATTCAAAGACTTTTGTGGTACTTTCAGGAAGAAAAACTCAACAAATGCGTGATAAAACTGAGTTAAAGATGTAGAAAATTATATAAAGGACGTTTGATGTTTCATTTGGGTGTAGTACCTGCAGCTTCTATTGCATCCACTATCTTACGAAGCACCTCCAACAAACATGCACTTAGGTTGGGCCTGAATCTTAATGAGTTTTCGTGCACAGGATCTGTAAGCAGGACTTTGTTTGAGCTTCTGGTTCTTTACTTTGGCTGTGATAGAAATAAAAACGAATTTGTTGTTTTAAAAAACAATTCCAATATTCGGATTGCCTCAGGATTTCAAAGATCGAAACTGTGTCAAAAATTACCACGAAGAGTTCAAGAATCTTGTTGACTTTGGTATGGTTAAAGTTACTTTCTTGACGAGGTTCAACTTGCAAAAGTAAATGAGATTGTGGTCCTTGGAGTTGTTTTGGACCAAAAACTGCGCTTGGCCCTATATTACGACAATATATTAGCGAAAGCTAACAAGCAGCTCAGATTTATTAAGCTACCCGCTAAGGAGTTCAGGAACGTTTGGGTAACTGATTTCTTAAACACCTCCTTTATTTGACTGATTTTAGAATACTCATGTATTGCCTGAAATCCAATTTTGAAACTCATAGTGACAGATTTGAATCAGTTCAAAAGCGAATTCTCTTTTTGCCTTACGCAATCTTTACAACCCAAATTTATTTTATGAACTACCACCGTTCTTCAGTCTTACAGACTCGGTCTTCTAAATTAAACTTCTTTATCATCCCGAAGAATGATCATGTGTTGCTGTTTCGCCTTGAAAGTCATCCAGGATACGATTCGTGTAAAATTTCTATCTAGAAAATATACATTGAACGAAGCAGTAAAACAAACGAGGCGCAGCCGTTTATCTGATGAAATTGAGGACAACAAAATGAACTCAAATGATTTGTTTTAGTTTAAATATTTTTTTTAACTTCCCAGTATATGTGAAATTCTTGTAATTGCCTTGAAAATTGAAATCGAAATTTTCGACTTTTCTTTGCGTTTTGAGGTCTTTAAAGTATGTGTGTACGTACGTTCGTGGACAGTTTTTTCTACGAGCAGGACTAACGTAAACAAAGTCGTATCAACTTCGTTGATGTGTCAATCGGAACATCTTTGCAATTTTTAGAGCTGATTAGTGTTTCGGACACTTTGGTCGGGGGGGGGGGGGGGTTGGTTTTGACCATTTGAAGGTCATTTCTGTATTGCGCTATATCTCGTGAAACAAACACAGGATTTGCTTGATCAATGTGTCAATCGACGCGTATTAACATTTGTGTCATTCTTTCAAATTTTGAAAAAAAAAAATGGTTGGAGCAGTTTTTTAATTTAAAAAAAAAGTGCAAAAAATTAGGTATTTTTTTCAAAAACAATAAATTTTTAACCTGATTTGCAAAATGCAGTAATCAATGTTTTTACAAAATTTGTATACTCCAAACAGTTTTTGTAAAAAATTAAATTTAAAATAAAAAACCATTAAAAGTCATTTATGTCATTCACTATATCTCGCGAACCAAATAAAATATTTGCATCATTGGAGTGTCAGTCAACGCATATTATCATTTTTGTGATGCTTACATATTTTAAAAAAAAATCGTTTAAGCCGTTTTTTTAATTTAATAAAAAAATGTGAAAAATTCGGGTTTTTTTTCATAAAAAAATAGTTTTCTACTTGATTTGCACATCGCAGCAATAAATATTTAATAAAATTTATAAACTTTTATCAATTTTGGTAGAGAAACCAACAAAACTGCTTCTCATGATAACAAAGAAAAATTAAATAAAAAATAAAAAATCATTTAAAGTCGTCATACGAATGATTATACCTTATATCTCTTATTCTAAAGACATTGTTGTAAAGTCAATCAAAGTTTATCGATATTTGCATAATTTGAGCAGATTTTCAATAGTTTTCACAGCATCGTGTTTTAACTTTAATGAAAAAACTGCTCGAATTTTGAAAATCAATAAAAATCAAATTAATATGCATTTGTGGTTATCAACGTTTTGAATGGTGAATTGTTTTGTAGTCAACACTTTCCAAGATTCAATGCTTTAAAAAGCTTTCATCAAATAAAAAAAAAATTGTAGTTCCAAGTAGTTTTGATTTTTAGTGTTCGTAAAATTTCAATTACTTCCTTCATCATTTGTAGTACATTTTACTTTTTACATGCAATTTATTCAAAATGGCCATCACGTGCCAAAATCCCTTCAGTGAGCGTCATAACAAAAACTGCATTCATTTTTGTCAGCGCTCTTTTGTCCTTCAAGCATTGATATGAAAATAACAAATAACGTAGAAAAGGCTTTGTAACCTGTCTTTCCTCCGATTGATTCGCGTGAATACTCAATCGGGGTGTTGATCCACCAAAATCCTTACGTAATCAATGGACGCTCCCGTAGATGTTACGATTAATATTAAGTCATTCCAATAACTTTTATGAGAGGTACATTTTTATTTTAAGTAGTATATATATACACTTTGCAGTGCATGCCTAGCCTCTTGAAATAAATAAATAAGTAAAAGTTTTTTCAGTGGACATAATCAAATCATCTTTGATAGTTTCAAAACACAACCTACAATAATTTGAAAATACACAATAAAATTCATATGATGCCTCTTTTTGACAATGATTGTAATTAAGATTACTCATAAATAGAATTGGTTCCGGTTGATGCTACAAATGCCTTAAGAGTTAATTTTTTTATAGTAATTAAAGTCGCTTTTTTCAAGCAGATAAGCTTCATCGGTAACGTATGGCTAGGCTAGCTCTTGGTGCTAAACGTGATTAGAATCTTTACTGCCTGCTACAAATGCCACAGAAAGCAGGTGGTGATTCCAGTAATACATTAGCACTCGTATAGAATATGGTAATGAGTATTTGTTGCATGTAAACTGAAATTTTTTACCGGTTGTGGGGTTCACGATTTTTTTCTTTTTCTACGCGTGGCTGAATCACGACTAGAAGTCCGCAATATATAAACGATTAGTTCTGATCAGTTCAATTGGAAAGTAAATATCAGAAATTGGCAGTTTTGTGGATAAATTGATATTGGACATTGGATTCTATGGAACCTCTCAATGATATTTGATATAAAAAGTAAGAAGTGTGGTTGCACAATGGTGGACTTAAGTGTTCGGAAAGTACCATCAAAGTGTAATTTAAATGAGTTCTTAGACTAATTTCAAATGCTTTTCATGTTTTTATTGAAATGTTATGTTTGGTAGACTGTAAAAAATATTTAGATGGTTTATATTGTGAATAAGATGATTTGCAAGCATTTTTTATAGTGAAGGATGACATTACAGATATTAAAGTACAACCAGCTATGCGTGGGTCTGTTCCACACCCATTCATTGTTCAGATTAATGGAATAAAACCCAAATGTATTTTCTAGGAACTATATATGCGCACTATTCGTAAATATGTACCTACATATTTTCTCCGAATTTTATCAAGTGTCTCACATCATTTAAACAGTAATTCCACTCATTCATCAATTTTCATATCAAAGATAATATTATCCCTTCACCATTTGTGTTGACAGTTTTACAAAAATTTGACTTAATAAATTTAAAATTTATTCCTCAAGCAATTGTTAACGACGTTGATGCTCGCAAATAATCATTCCATTCCTCTGCAAAGCATCTGGTGCTGCTGTTAACACAATAAATGGAGCTTAAGTGGATTAAGTTTGATGCAAATTTAACATAGATCCATTTTAATTGTCCTGGTTGGATAGCCGAAAAGATGAATTAGTACAGGAGTGGAGTGTGTTCCGGAACAATTTAATAGAAATCAGAGTAATTCTTCTTTCATTTTGTTAATGGATTAAATTACATTTCATAGATATCTGTACAGTGGTTCGGATATATTTAAGAAAGTAGAATTATATTCATATTCCGATGAAAAATTGCAAACGAAGCGTAATTCCGTTTTGAATGCATGGATACGAAAAGTTCAAGCTGAAAATCTGTCTGTTTGCACCCGAAATACTTAGGGCTGCAAGCCAGGATCTTGCATCAAAATAAGTATCTATCTTCTGTGATGGGGCAGCCCAACTAGGGTCATTACTCAATGCCATCCTTCACATGTTGGCCATGTTTAAATTCTGGTACACATGCTATGGAACTCGACACACACATTGTATGATGTCGGATAATAAATTTCAGGCGATGTATCGAACATGAAATGGATGGTGTTGGAATATGGATGATGCGTCGGCTCCTTATCAAATGAAACTGCTCGGACAATTGCTACAGTTATTAATGATAAGCAGTACGAGTGGACAGTTTCAATTGTGACTTGGCAATGAGTATTTTGGACTTGATGTTATGTAACTATCACTTCTAAGTGGCTAAAGCTATTACTTGTATGGTACATCTATGAGAAGTGAAAGGATGAATTTTCGTTTAAGTAATGATCATTGTTTACTATTGAACGTCCTTATATTTAACCTTCCCATGGTAATGGTATGTTCAGGTTCATTCTGATGAAAATAATATTTGAGATGTCTTTTAAGCACAATTATTCAAATAAATATTTCTTAATAAAAAAAAACAAATATTATTTTCATGTTTCTCATTTAATATTTAATTATTTTTCTCGCTACAAACCTTTCCATACCATTAAAACAAATTGGATCGGTAAAATACTAGAAGCCATGCGAAACATCTTGTTTTGCAATATAAACTTTCATTTGAACGATTTTTTTTTACGGTGTACTAACGATAATAATTTGATCAAGACACGAAAAGCATTAGAAATTGGTCCAAGAAACCATCGGAACTACTTTTTTATAGAACTCTCTTTACCCTACGATTTTATCCATTTTTTTCTAACTAAAATACTTATGTATATGTGATCACATTTTTTGGAGATTTCAACTTACTATCCATTTTCGATTTGGTTGCTGATGCGACGTATAAGCTGAATAGTGGTTAAAATCACAGATGGTTTCTTAGAGAGGTCCTAATTCCATGAAACCTATAGTCATAGTCCACTTTTAATGTACACCCCGGTGTTCGTATCGTTATATTCTTTTTAATGAACAAAGTGTCTTATTTCAGGGATATATTGTTTTGACTCCAAGCCTTTATGATCATATTATATCCATTATAATTCTTTGATTAAAAAACCTAGGTGTATTACATTCAAACACAATCAATGCTTTTTACAATGTGGAAAACATTCCTAATAGCTTCATAAGTTTGATTTACATACATAACATGTATCCTAGAATCGATTGAATCCCACCCTCGTTATCCTAATTATTTAATGGATGCAATGTGTACTCAAAAAAAAAGCGAAACATACAAAAACAAATCCCCATTTCAGCTGTAGGCCAGCTTACATCATATCGCCATCACTATTCCGATTCTCGTCAACTTCGAAGCCTTTGTGTCCTGTACGGAGGAAAGTTTTAAATGCGCGCGAAACAGAATAGGGACAAATAGCACTTCATCCGGAATTACTATGCGAGCTAGATGGATCATTCAATGGACGAACGAGTGGCTGAGTGAATGTCGTTGTTCCTCATGTTTGGAAAACTTTGTGCCAAATAGAGGCCATCGACTGTAACAAAAGGCTGTCAAGTGCAGAACGATAGTGCACATGAATTGTTGAAAACTATGTATGATGATGTAAGAGAGAGCGATGTAAATGCAGGAGGTTCATATTTGTCGCAGAACTGAATTGTAGATTCGAGCAAAAGCTGCTTTTTGATCAAAAGGCAAAATCGAGTTATACAATTGCAAACTTATGATAAAGGAACAAGCCTGAAATCACAATCATAAAACTGTGTATTGAAAAAATTGTTGTTTGTGAAGCTAGGATACATCACAAAGAATTTAGTTCTGAGCAAAGATTAGTTATGCGCAGAATTGGTCTTGATTCTGCAGTTTAGGTGTTGGTCTTGCAGGAAAATCAAGACCATGATCAATACTAACACCATACCTACGGTAGCAAGACCAAGACTAAAACTCGATCTGTAAGATCGAGACCAATATCAAGACTTGGTTTGCAAGATCGAGACTAAGATTTTGCGATTACATTTCCCCCAAATTTTGTATCTTTCAGAAGGATCAACATCACGCATCTATCTACACTAAAAAAATTAGCCCAAAAATCTTGCGATCAAGACCAAAACATGCCGAACAAGCAGGGTTGCCAAGTTGGGGGGTTTTACCCCCATTTTGGGGTATTTTACATACCTTTGGGGAGAAATTGGGGGTCAGTTAATTGTATTTTTATTTTGGGGGTGAAATGGGAGTTTTATCAAATTAATCAATTGTTTGCAAAATGTAATTTATGAAATCTGATTCACTTATTGCACACTAAAAATAATTTTTATTGTGCCATTTGAAGACTTCAAGTATTGGCATATCCAGCAAATTATCATTGATACCATGGAATTCATGAATGTGAGGCAGGAATTCCTGGGATTCCCCTGATGGGCAAAATCAAACGACAAATGTATGTAGGCAAACACGCTTCAAATTATAAAAGGGAAGTCAGCTCTAGTTCGTTAAGGCAACGCAAATCATGTTAGTGCGTGTTCCATTTTATCTTTAAATTCCAAATAAATTTTTATAGATTTATTTGATTCAACCCATCTACAATTTAAGAATATCATTTAATTTTACATATTTCAATAAATTACACATGAAACTCCAAAAATAAGTTAAAAGTTTTTCTTTAATTTCATTATGCTGCTACTTGTGTTAATTTTAAGTCTCGAAAGTATATTTGTTCTATTTTGACTTTAACTCACTATGAAATACAGATGAAAATTTACTTGTTACATATAGTTATTTGACAACATTTGTTGCTAATTATTAATGTTTTTTGTATGAACTTTGTAAAAAAGATTATTTGGGGTTTTTTAAAAAGAATTTCGTCCGATTTGGGGTTTTTTATTGAAGTTTTTGGGGGCGAAGAGTGAGAAAAACCTGGTAACCCTGCGAACAAGTTCAAGATCAAGACTAAGCTTGAAGTTGCAACACTAAAACCAAGACCGAGTATGTAACAGCCACGACTAAAGCCTGGTTAAGACGACGATGATTAAGGACCCGAATGCCACGATGACTTGAAAAGTGGCCCGACCAATGGTGTTTGTGGGGAAATGTTGTGTTGAAATCTTCGTAGCTATTATCATGGAAATCGAGTCGGGTGGCTACCATAGTCTTGGTATTGGTATTGATCTTGATTAGCTCATCACTAGTATGATATTTAACAAGCCGCGAGGTGCGACCCTTGAGGTCCACACGGTCAACTTCCCAGTAATATCTACATAAACATAAAAACATTAAACACAATAATAGTTTTGAAAATAATATTACTTTAAATAATAACAATGAGAGGTGTTCATTGCAGTAACAGGAATGAGTTAATATTAATCATATCATCTACGGGAGCATCCATTGATTACGTAAGGCTTTTGGTCGATGGGGAAAGATTGAATATTCACGCGGATCCATCGGTGGGGGCCTTTTCTACGTTATTTGTTATTTTCACATCCATGTGTGAAGGACAAACGAGCGCTAGCAAAAATTAATGCAGTTTTTGTTATTACGCCCACTGAAAAGGTTTGTCGCGTGCTGGCCATTTTGAATTGTTGCGTTCAAAATTACCATCACTTCGGCATAATCACTGAATTTAAAAATTTCATTTTCAATTTTTGCATCAATCAAATTAATAATTACTATATATTTCCTATTGGTCTTGAAATTTTTTGTATATGCAGTCAAAAATAGGTTCATTTGCATGTAAAAAGTAAAATGTATTACAAATGATGATGGAGGAAGTAATTGAAATCTTACGATTACTAAATAATGAATCTACTAAAAACTACAATTTTTTATTCGATGAAAGCTTTTTAAAGCATATGATTTTGCAAAGTATTGACACAAAACATTTTACCATTCAAAGCGTTGATTACCGCAAATGCAAATTTGATTGAAATTTTGTGGGTTTTCAGAATTTAAGCAGTTTTTTAATTAAAAGACTGTAAAAACTATTAAAAATCTGCTCAAATTATGCAAATATTTTAAAACTTGGATTGAATTTACAACATTTTTTTAGAATAAAAGATATAAAGTAATATCATTCGTATGAACCCTCTTTAAATGGTAACTTTGAATGATTTTTTATTTTTAATTTTTTTTTTCATAATCATGGAAGAAAATTTTGCCAGTTTCTCTTCAAAACCTGATAATAATGTATAAATTTTATAAACTGGTATCACTGTGCTGTGCAAATCATGTTAAAAAATATTTTTTATGAAAAAAACCATAATTTTTCGCATTTTCTTCTATTAAATTCAAAAACGGTTGAAACGAATTTTTATAATGTTAAAAACTTCACAAAGATGTTAATACACGTCAACTGAGACCTTACTGATGCAAATATTATATCTGGTTCGTGAGATATAGTAAAGGATAAAAATGACCTTGAAAATCATGATGACTTTTAATGATTTTTTATTTTTAATTTAATTTTTTTACGTTATCATGAGAAAAAGTTTTGATGGTGTTTTTACAAAAATTGTTTGGAGTATATAAATTTTATAAACATTGATTACTATATTCCGCAAATCAGGTTAAAAATTTATTGTTTCTGAAAAGAAACCTAATTTTTTGCACTTTTTTTCTTAAATTAAAAAACGGCTCGAACGAAAATTCGACAGATTCACGAAAATGTTAAAACGCGTCCATTGACACCTAAGCGATGCAAATCGTATGTTTGGTTCGCGAGATATAACGCATGACAGAAATGACCTTGAAGATCATGATGACTGTTAATGATTTTTTTATATTTTATTTGATTTTTTTTGTCATCATGAGAAAAAAAATTTGATGGTAGTTTTACAAAAACTGTTTGGAGTATGGAAATTATATAAACATTGGTTACTTCGACTTGAAAATAAGGTTAAAAATTTATTGCTTTTGAAAAAAACCCCCAATTTTTTGCACTTTTTTTTGAAAAATTAAAAAAACCGCTCCAAGAAATTTTTTCAAAACTTAATAGAATAACATAAATGTTAATTCGCGTCGACTTCTTGATCAAGGAAATCGTATGTTTGATTCGCGAGATATAACGCATGACAGAAATGACCTTCAAACGGGCAAAACAGCAAACCCCGGACCGAAGTATTCCAAAAACTAATAAGCTCTTAAAATTGCAAAGACGCTTCGATTAACACCTCAACGAAGTCGATACGACTATGTTTACGTGAGTTATGCTCGTAGAAAAAGTGTCCACGAACGTACGTACGTACGTACATACACACATACATACATCTCTCTTTCTAAAAACACTTTATATATACTCTATAGACCTCAAAACGTAAAGAAATGTTGAAAATTTCAATTTCGATTTTCGAGGCGATTACAAGAACTTCCCATATACTGGGAAGTTAAAAATGGGTCTAAAATGATTGTCCCAGGAGAAGCCGGAGGTTTACAAGGCCACTATTTCCAGTTTAGCATGCGATGGAAGATTGCAATTGTGGATGGAAGTACGTGATCTGCATTGTTCCCAAGTAAAGAAATGGATACACATAGCTGCCGATAATCTGTTGCAAATAATAATTCCATTTGATTTCTGGGATAGTAGTGGAATTGTAAAACTAATAACGTTAAACCGTTTTTCAAAGTAACCACGATTGTAAAAAAATACTTTAATCGTTTCAAGTTAAATGTTAAATCAATTGTACTCCCATTTGCGTTTGAACGCAGATTCATTACAAACAATTTGAAGAAACATATTCAGCTAGACGATATGTATTCAAATCAACAAAATTATCCTAAAGATATACGAGTATTTCAACATCTTGTTTGACTCATATGATCAAAATTACTTTGAAAAGGGAAGCCTCACAAACCGATGAAAGTTTTGTGTGAATGTGGCAGGATATTAAATGGGCTTCTGGTATGAATGTTTACAGAGCTCCTTGAATCTGTTCACTTCAAATGAAACACACAAATTGCCACTCGTAAGGGGTCATACATGGCAAAACTGTTTCAAGTCGTGAAGGCACATATATGTAAGTAAAACAAGCTTCCAAAATGCTTTTCTACATACGTTAAGGTCGTAACACCAAGTGAATAGTGTGTTGAACTGTTCCATGTTTCTGCTGTGGCTAAAATATCTATACGAACGGATATGAATCTATGTTGGCAAACTAGTGTGGCTTGTCTCAAAGTCATTCATATTTCGTGTTTATTTTTATAGTTATTTCTGAGTAGAAAAATATTTTCGGTTAAGTGATATAAAGAAGGCTGTACAATTTCTATGCATTTTATGATTGCTGAGTCGATTTTTTTCCAAAACGAAACGAAAACTCAATGGTGATTGAGGCAGTTATTTAGGTCATAGCATTTCCCCAATGTTATGGCAACACCCCATCCATGTGTGAAGGTTTCTACGTGAGTATGTGAGAACATGTGAGCGATGATGTAATGGACCGTAATCTCAGTGGCTAATTGAATGATAATTGCCTCGACTCCTTTGAGCTTCTATGATTAGCTCTTCTATCCAACTTTGTGGAGAGAACATTAGAAGCAATGTTTCATCGTCCTCTTTCGGGATAGTTTTGTGTGAAATTAGAGTTGAAGCCACGACCACATCCTAATTAGATCCTAATTAAACATGATTACCGGAAAATTGATAATTATAACGCTGCTTGCACAACAACTTCTTGCCGTGTTATTCTGCTCCGTATTCTTTTATTTGGGTACGTGGTAGACCATTAATCAAAATTTTGTTGGTCGGTGAGACAAGGACTTTATCAGAAAGTTAATTAGTCATGTACTTTTTCTTCTCTTCCGTGAATACTTTGAAGGTAGTGAGGTTCTTTCGTAAGGGAAAAAACGAGAAGAAGTAAACAAAAAAGGGGAAACCATCAATGAAATGATGTTTAAACTGTCCGTCGAGGAAAATCAATTCTTTAGAACATAAAGGAAACCCTTTTAATCGGGTAGAATACAGGACGCGTATAATTTCAATAAACTAAAAAGTGAAGGTCTTCGTTTGGTTTGGAAATTGAAAAATGATTGTTTAAGACATTTTCGGCAGGTGGCTTAATTTCATCTTTGCGGAAAAAAGGAGGTGGGAGTCGAATGATTGATGTATTTACGAAATCGATTATTGGGCTTAGTACGACAAAAAGTAAGTGAATTAAAATGAATTTCATGAATAGATAAAGATGTGCTCTATGAATTAGTTGCGCTTTTTGTATTGGCTGTCGGGTAAATGATTGAGCTGTATCATTTTGAAGATGATAAATTCGCCACGTGAACTTAACAGGAAGAATAAACAAATGCTTATAAAACTGGATGGCTCTTTAAATAAAAATCTTTAAGAAGTTTTATATAGTTTTATGACTGAAATTAAGAAGTTTTATAAATAAAACGATACGATTCACTGAATGAAAATTGGTATGATTGTTTGCTGCTTGCATTCATTCGGAAAAGTCTTTTCTTTCCCCAATACGAATGATTTTTCTAGCTTTTAATCCGTGTTTCTGTACTTAAAACATTTGCATGGACATTATTCAGTACGAACTATTAAGAGAAGACTGAATAAACAACTTCTCAGTATATGGGAAGTTCTTGTTGTCGGTCCGAAAATCCAAATCTAAATGTTTAACAAATGTTTAAGTTTTAAGTTGTTTTGAGTTTACATATTTCAAGTATTTTTAGAGAGAAATTTGCACTTGCGTGTAAGTAAATGTGACTGTGTGTGTAAGTACGGATGTAAGTAAGTGGTCATTTTTTCTTAGAAAATATCTCACGAAGGAAAAGTCGCCTCGTTTGTTGATGTTTCGAAATTACCTATTTAAAAACTTTTAAGCATCTGAGCCTGCAGTTTCACTTCCAAAAAACCTAATTACTATTAAATTATTATAAACACAAACAATTAACAATAAATATTGTAGTAGGAAGTGTGGTTTCGGCGTGTCGGATGGCATCCTCTTCAGGTGCTATCATTTGCCATCCGTCACGAGACAGTACGACCATGGCTGGCTTGTTGATGGATTAAGCTCGTTATATTTCAACTATTTTATAATTTACATCTGCAAATGCCAGCACCTGAAGAGGATGCCATCCGACACGCCGAAACCACACTTCCTACTAAAATTAATTAGGAACCAGCCTATAATCTGGAACTATAAAGAACCTCCATTAATGTGCATTAAATAGTGTTAGCAGAGTTGCGAACCAAAATTGCACACTAGAAGACAATGTTGTTGACTAGAGTAGGAGGTTCTAACACATGCTATATAATAAATATTGACTATTAATAAGGGGATGATACGATTGATCTTAATTCATTCCATTTACTGTACTATGTTTATTATGATTTATATTTTTATTATTCTTTTCATTTTTTGTGGAAATTAGGTACTTGGATATTGTCTGTGTGAATTTCAAGGGTCACACTTCTTTACTTTTAAATTAATTGAAATTCCTAGAAGTTGTTTATTCATATGTAGAAGAACAGTTCATTCTTAGTTGGAAGCCCATTACGAAATGTAAGAGTCTCATTGGACAGTCTTGAAACTGTATTTGAAACAATGTGTTGCCCTGCTTGTTATGGAATAAAATAATAATAATAATAATAATAATAAATAATAATAGAGGAAGTTTTTTTTAAACAGATATCCTTATAGCAAAACCTCTTTATACATTATAAAGTTTTTTATGGAAATATCTGTCCTTGAAGCTGTGAAATGTTGCTGTAATTTTGACATTATGTTCAATATAATTTAACAAATTATCAGTGGAAATTTATTTCCGAAATTTGCGTCAAACTTATAGAGCATTCCGCCCAATTTGTGGTGCATATAATCGTTCACCTGAGAATTGCTTAAGCAATACAATGAAAAGATTTATGTCCATGACAATGTTCATCTGACACGAGCTCGTACAGTGCGTACCGAGGCAGCTATCGCTGCTGTAGAGAGTAGTGTGACCGAGCACTTAAGTTTACCGATTCGACGCTGTTCTCAACAAGTTGGCCTCTCTTCGTCCATTAGATTGTAAGTTTTGAAGGAAAATCTTGAACAAACGCCCTATAAGATCCAACTAGTACAGCAATTGAAGCCATTGTGTCCGTCGTACGTTTGGTGAATCGGCTGAGAATGAGTTGAAAGTTGAACCGAACTTTTACCCTCAAATCAATTTCAGCGATGATGCTCATTGGTGGCTTACTGGCCTAATGTGCTCGTAAATAAGCAAAATTGCCATTTTTGGTGTAGGATTACTCTTCAAAATACTTTGGAAGCCCCATTATATTCCGAAAAATGATTGTATGGTGCGGTTTGCACAACGGCGGCATATTTGGTCCTTTCTTTTTTAAATCTGAAGACGCAGCCAACGTTACCATTAATGGCGATCGGTACCGATAAATATTAGGTACGTGAATTTTTGATTGCCAACATCAAATCCAATCGTTTGAAGGACGAATGCTTCCAGCAGGATGTTTCAACATGCTATACTTGAAACCATTACTTTATTGGGTCGAACATTTGGTGAACGAATCATCTCAAGAAATGGACCTGTGAACTGGCCGCCCAGATTATGTGGTTTGACTCCATTGTACTATTTTTCGTAGGGCACTTTGCTAATAAACTAGCAATTATTGATGATAAGGAAGCCAACATTTGACGCGTTATTGGAGTAATAAAGTCGGCTATGGTAGAAAAAGTGGTGCGAAATAGGGCCGACAGGGTGGCCTTCGTAAGATGCAGTCGGGTTGGTATCATGCTAGAAATTATTTTGAAACACTAAATGGCATAAAATTTGCAAGCAAATACGGCCAAAAACTAGATGTTTGAATAATTTAATTGTGTTTTATTTCTTTGAAAAATTCTATGTCTCTTAAAAAAATACCTTATAAATAAGTATTTTCGGTAGTCTATTAAATATGGTTTTCATTTTAATTCCAGAAATACGTAAGCGAGCTATCGACTGTACGTGATTGTGCTACAGAGTGCACTGAAAAAGGTAAAACATACCATAATTTCTATATTTCGTGTAATTTAAACTATTCGCTATTTATGCATAAAAATTTATGTATTTACAGAGGTTTGGGAGACTCAAACATATTGCTGCACGGAAGATGGTTGCAACGGAGCCAACAACATTTCAGCACCCAATTCGATTATGCTATTTCTATTTCTGATTTTCGCCATACTAAATGTTACTAGGCACTAAAACATGCTCTATCGTTTTATTTTGAAAAGCATAGTAATTGCATATTTTTAATTCTTCAACGGAATTTTTTTTATTATGGTTAATAAACCAAAACTTAAATCTTCTTTGTTGATATTTTCCAGAAAATCAAATACTTATAAACGTTTCTAGTGGAAATAAATCAGACGGATTATTCAAGAAGACAGATTTTTTTTGTTTCGAAGAGTGTTTGATGGAAAAAAGAGTCCAGCTGTCCTGAAATATAGGATTTTTAATATATATTCTGCGAACAGAATCTTTCCGTGATTAAATTCATTTAAAAATCAACATTATATCAACATTTTATTGTTGTATTGACATGCAAAAGTTTACAATAATTGCGTTGAAATTCATGATTGACTATCAAATAAATAATTAGGTGTTATTTGCTCTTTTAATAACTATCAAATATTACTGAAAATTACAAAAACAAAAAAACAACAGCAACATCAACAGATGTTATCCCCAGCACATCAATCACCCTAGTTTTAAACAGTCTTCCCAGATATTTTAAATATTAATAAAATTAATAAATTCAATGTTAAATCATAAATTATGTAACATAAACATTTATTTTTGATTTTTCTATTCAGGAAATGAAAATAGTCATTATTTAATTTTGTTGAATGGAAATGCATAAAATTTCTTTGGTTTTTATTCGAATATTTGCGATTGCCTTAACCACGTAAAATGAAATATTCAGAGAGTAGTTCTGATGACTTCGGTTAATTTCATGGTTTTCAATCAATATTTGTGGATTGTTAAATTGGTCTGTGGTTGAATATTTAATTTTGAATTCACATCTGAATATGTAATTACAATAAAATTTTATGATGTTCGTTGCTGTGTACTAAGAGTTTTTGTTTAAATTTTTTAGTAGCAATTAAAGAGTCGATTGGTGTCATGGGATGGCAAAGTTGAAAATTCAATAAAATGTTTAACGCGACGAATAAACACATAGAATTTCAAGTATTTTTTTAATGGAAATATCCCGGTCTTTCTCTTCAAAATTTTCTGTGAGTTTGACTTAAAAATCTTACGTTTTTGATTGATACGCAAGCATATGCTTCATATAATAGTAGTTTTTTGAACTAACATCAACATTTTCCACACTAACATCAAGAAAAGCTAGGTCAGTGCTTCACAGTTGATTAAATAAATTGATTTTTATAACTTTCAATCACATTTTTAAAGTGTGATTTATTTATATGATTTTTTTCGTCAATCTGATATCTATAACCACAGATATCACATCCCTTTCTCTTTTTTATAAATGAAGAAAACTTTCACTGCTACACAAACAGTGGAACAAGAAGAAGAGTCTAAAAAACATCGAAAAACGTTGTATTGGATGGACTTTTTCGAAAGCAATTGATACTGACGTGAGTTTGCCTTTGAATTTATTTTGAGCTCCATTAAAATATGAGTAAAATTATTCAAAAAAGCCCTGATATTATGTCTCTGTTAAAAAATCCAACATACCTTAAGCGAAGGATCTTTCTAGCGAGTGGAAAGTTCAATTGTTTTTTATGAGCACGATTAGAAAATTGCGATGTGTATAATCGGTCAGTTAAAAACAAGAATAGCAAAACCTACTATAATTGGAGCTGATATTTCGACATCTAGTCGAAAAGAATTAAACGTCAAACAGTTAACAACATATCAATCATTCACCTGTCCCCATAAAAAAATCATTACTTATAAGGATGCTTTCAGGGTGCACCCTGTTTCGAGAAGCATCTTTGACTTTGCGTTGCAACAAAAATCTTGACTTTTGGTGCTTCTAATTGAGCAGTATTCATTAAATTTTCCAATCAATAAATGAAAATCATCAACATCATTAGGAATGCAATTATCTTAACTTTAACCGATTTTTTTAGAATCCATCGATATCGGCTTAATAATTGAAGGCCTCGTTCTAGAAAGGTTATATCTTCAAAACTAAATTAAAAAAACGTTGTAGTATAAATGGGATCTTTCCAACCCAATATGTTTAGTGGTGATTCTTTTTGCTAATTTTAAAATTATTAAAGGCTCTCTGAAGATACGAATTTGGCAGTCCGTGTAAAAATGTTCCATCCTGATTGATGTATAGGACGTTTTTCTTGTTACTGATAAACTATTAAAATGTAGATAGCACCTTTTTAAGGGGTGCTCTTCGATTGTTTCGTCGTAAATGTTAGCTTTAATTAACGTGATGCATTTTAATCAGTGCCTCCAAAATCAATTCTTTAAAGTGTGACGAGTTTAATGACAAACAATCCTCACTCAGTCTATTTAACCGACAAAAGTTTCAATGAGGTAGCAAAGCTAACTAAATGGACAACTACTAGGCTGTTTAAAAAATAAGATACCTAATATTGGAAACAGTTTTCTTTTTGACAAAATTCGATTTTAAAAGCCTTATTAATTCTTTTTAAACTTCTGCAATGAGCGATATGTGAAACAATGCATGGAAAATTAGTGTTTTCTCTTTCTAATGAGGACGTTTTTTTCTCTATTTTGACGTTGAATCGATTCAATAATGCTAAATAATATGCCTTTTATAATCATATCTGGTGTTGCTACCTCAATTGGGAGACCTGGATAATGTTCATCACTTGTGCTCGAATGACCACGTTTGAATTCAGCCAGCCAGTATCTAACTATTTTATCTGACGGAACAGATTTCCCATAGTGTTTATCGAACTTTTCTTTGGTTTCTTTTGGGGTTTTATCATTCAAAAAGTACTATTTGATCATAACACGAAGATCACTTTTTTCTATTGTCTATTGCTGTCACACAAAGACTGATGTGTAACATGTCATGAAAATTGACACTTGGTCGTCTGAAGGTTGTTTCTTGCAGGCAACAAAGAGATTTCTATGAGATTTATTCACATATAACAGATATATCAAGACGTGTTCAAACAAATAAGTTTATTCGGAAAAGGGATAACGATTAAATAGATTCACGCGCGTGTGATCAGCTGTCAGGATGATCGTCGACTGCTGTGTGCTGGTGTCGCTACATAGTTGCCATATTTGTATGTTTGTGGTGCCCTCTGTTGTTAAGTACGTTACTAATTGAATAGCCTAGTAAGTCAGTTGACGAGGTATGAAGATATTGCAACATATGTTTTCTTAACATTTCAGCAAATTTTGCAGAAATTTATCCTGGAGTTGATCCCAAAAAATGGGTCGTTTGAAAGTTCCTCAAAGATGTTTTTCGAACGATTGTAAAGCAGTCTGATTTTCTTCTTGTTGCTTTTCTTGTTTACTAAAATTATCTGACCGATTGTCAGAAGGAGAAGTAAAATTATTTTGCAAATTTTATAAATTGCTTGTCGTTGATGTGATCATTTTTCTCAATTAATTAAGTTGTTTTCCATTTCCGTGCTGGTCAGATAACCTTCAGGGAAAGTTGATTTTAATGAACAAGCATTTTCACACTTTTTTGTAGATTATACCATCATTTTCACATAGTTTGCAAATAATATATTGATGCATCAGCCGTCGCACTTCAACAAACACAATCTTAATCGTGAGCTGCGTAAAATGTTTGCGTGATTGAAAGCTCAATTATTTCAATCTCAACATATCTGAATAATGTATGAGGATAAAACTAATTTTTTGTCCCCTTGATCCAATATAATTTTCCACCCTTTCTTGTACTCGCAAAATTAATTTGTTCTGATGCACGGATGAACTTTTCGCAGGATGTTTTATGGCTGGTGTGACCCGTGGCATTTCCAGCGATGTATTATCGCATTTGGGGACTCCCCCTGAAGGTCTCACACGTTTTTCTCGCGGATATGATGCCGAAACGATAAAAATAAAAGCTGTAGGCATAAGATCCCCGTTTTCAATGCGAGCCTACCATCACCGATGGAAAAAACTTCGTAACTGTATGTCGTGTTCAACGTTTTGTAAGCAAAGTTCAACGATTTCAAAGGAGAAGCAGGGAAAAAATGAAAATTTAAATTCAAACCAACACACCCTAGGGGCCTACTATGAAGTGTAATGTAAAAACAGACGAGGTAAGGGAAATGATTTCGACCGTGATTTCATGTAGCTCAGGTATGTACATACTACATACAACTTCGTATGCGAAATGTATACGTATATACATATCTACCTATGTACACGTTGTGCATACACATGGATACACTTTCATTCGGTATATGTTTTCCGTTGGTGGGAAAGTGAGCTTCCATTCAAAGCGGGAAATTGTCCATGGCGTGTGACAAAGTGCAGAAAGACATCAGTCGAAATCTTCACTATAATTTAAGGAAAGCTTTGGAAAACTGACAAATGGTGTGAAATTTATCGCTTGTACTAGAACACAATATCCTGAATGATGTCCTTTAGGGAGACATCGGGCTTAGCTATCATTTTGCCTTTGAGCTGATGCAGATTGTGGCTTGAACGCTTCAGTTACATTGTGATACCAGTATTTACAACTTTATGATGATAAGGATGGAATATTGTGGCTTTTAAGATGCAGTAATTTAACAAACGTAGCATAGAATCGAAACAACATTTAATCGACAATATGTAATGTTTATTATTCAGGGGTCAGGTCTCATAGAAAAATCACATAGCCTTTTAACCATTCTTCTTAAGCCTTTTGAGTATTAAACTAAAGCAGAAATTGGACACTGACTGTTCGTGATAGAGTAAAAATTATGATGCTGCTTTTTTTCCATAAAAGTTCTAAATAAAGAAAGCGTAAATCTATTACTCAAATAAAGGACGGCAAAGAATAAATTTTGAACATTTCAATAAAAGCAGATTCTTCTGAAAATATCTCAATTATTTAACAAAAATAAGGACACAATATCATTATATAAGTATTAAAATCCGAGGGTAGAAAATTTGATAAAAAAGTGAAATCGAGCAGTCCGACTAGAATGAAATCCAATCACGAGTGGAAATGAAATTAACTTATTCGAACTTTTTGAGCAAAATTGATGGATTTTTTTTTAAATTTTGATGAGTTTTTCACTGAGATAACATCTAAAAGTTTAAATCAAATTAAATGGGATCATAAAAATCCTATTTTCATCTTAAATTTAAGATTTAGTCGGCGTTAAACACTTATATTTACTCAAACCTTAAAATGAAATCTTTCCCTGATCTGTCGTAAATACTATTCGCACTTCTATATCTATTGCAACATGGTTTCCGTTAAATAGTTACCTTTACCATCACCACCCTTTGCGTAAGCATCCTTCTCGATGCCACTCACGTTCAAATCTCTCTGCACCCCCCGAATAATTTATGCTAATGAGATTTTCAATTGAAACTCCCATGACGTGTAATCGATACGAATTTATGTATTTATGCATGATGTTTATGAATATTTCGTGTTTAGTATTCGGTTTTTGACGCCATTGTGGCTGAATATATCGCTTTTGCCCGGAACCACTTTGATAACGCGTGACAAGCGAATTGACAAGAACAGGACATGCTGAATCAACATATCAGAAATATCACAGAAAGGAAAATTCGGAATTTTGTGAGTCAAGAGAAGAAACTTTGAAAATTATTTCATCAGTTTGCCATTACGAACTGGTCGAGGGAATCTTCGGTGGAAGTGAAGATGGTATAATGGGATGATTGAACATCTGTTTAGTACCTATCACAGCAAAAATCTGGTAGCAGGCCGTTGAAGTTAGCGATTTAATGAAAAAGTTCACATCAAACAAATTGGGCTTCATTTATGGCTAGAATTACGCACTTTGAGAATGAAGATAAAACATGACAACCGAAATTTTGCTTTTAAATAAGTTTTGAATTCCTTGAAAGCGTACAGACATCAACAGCAGATTTTGCAATTAGAAATTTTAATATTCACGGAAATATTTTGATTTTTCGGGAAAATGGAGATTTTTTCTGAGGACTGTTAAAGAATTTAAGGAACACATCTGTTGGCTGATTACTGAACGGATATTGCTCTTAGTGTTTTTTTTTGGCATAAATGACTTTGTTAGTAATTATCTGATAGACTTTATTCAAGCAAGAATCAAGCAATTAAGAAAGAAATCTTTGCAGAATTTATAAAACTTAATTTTTTTTTAAACAAAACTCTTTTGCTTAAGAAGTTGACTATGAAATTAAGAGAAATGCCATTTTGCTCAAACCCAAAGAAGCTGGGATATTTTTTATGGAAAAATCTTATTGGTTTGGTTATGGTGTTTGTTCTGTAGTTAACTTAATGGCAACCAAATGTCACGGAAGAATTTGGCCTACATTTGGATTGATTCATCTTTAAAAAACACATTGTTTATATTACAGTATTCTCTCATCTATCACTTCACATCTTGTAATTACTGGTCATCCCAGTAATCTTTCTTTTTACTGATTATCTGCATATTTGATTTCAATAAATACCTTTTTTACGATTTCACAAGTTCTTTATATATTTTTTTATTGATTTTATATGAAACTGTTGCATTTCTAATGGATTGTCGCACGGTGCAAGAGGTTGAAATTGATTTTTTAAATTGTTACCTGGTTTAACATCAATCATATTAATATGATATAGAAAAAAATGATCATTTGAATCTCAATGATTTCAAATACAGATCATTTAAAAATTCACAAATATGAAGTTGTTATATCCAATTCCTAGACGATCAACCGAAAAACCTTAAAAAATTAACCGAAATGTTAAAAAAAATAGGACTATACTTCATACCTAAGTACATTATTCTAAAATCAAATCTGATTACATAATATGAAACGATGATTATTATTATTATTACCATTGATAATGCTATTACCAAACCTATGAAAAATTATATAGTGAATTCGAATAAAGTGCGAGCAAAACAAACAGTGTGTGTACTGTACAAGATATTCTAAATAATTTAATAAATGATGTTACAAAATCAACTCACGATCAAGGGGCAAGCAGAAATCGATGCCGAAAATTATGTATAGATCAAATATATGTATACATAATGAAAGTAGGAATCTGTACGTGCAACTAAATCTTAAAAGAACCACGTGAAAATATTAAAACGATTTACAACAATCAACAGTTGAAACGGCAAAAGCGAATACATTTTAAAATCTCATTCTAATTGAATAATCAATCCTACGTGGAAAAGTGTAGAACACTAGACTTGAACATGAGATAGCTTCCTAGTTTCTAGAGAATTTCTTCAAATAATTATGATATTAACATCAATGACAGTTTTTTTCTTTCTTTCCGGAACGATTTCAATGGTGACCTCCGGATTGTGGAAGCAAAGATGCTTATGTATCTGTAGATCATATACACTCACATTCAATTCTAAATAGTCAAATAAAATAACCTAAATTGTTACTCGTTCAGCTCCTACACTTAAAACAAATATAGGATAACAGCTCGATAGGCTGAAAACAACAAGAAAAACAAAAATAAAACAGTTATCGAGAATTTATCTGTAAAGTAAAAACGTAAGAGGATCAGAGAAAATCGTAATCTATTAGCCTCAATAATTCGATATTTTACATTTCCAAACTAACAAGTAAGTCAGTATCAGTGAAAATATAGACAAATTGTAATATAAATAAGTGTCTGGACGCTTTATCAATGCTATAACAATTAAATTGATCTAAATTCAGTAAAAAAAAACACAATGAAAGAGAATTTTATAAAAAAATAATAAAGAACAGGAACATAATATAAATATATATATAATTGCATCTTAATACATATAAGGATGCAGTTTTTCGTTTGTATTGTGCAACAATGGATATTGAATTCGTGAAAATGGTTTGAAAACAAAAAAAATAAATCTATTTAATGTTGCAATTATGTACTCGCACGTGCTTTATTTCATTCTCTGCAATTGTATCACAGGACATCCAATAATCACATAATTGGAATTTAACAGAATAAATACCAGTTCCCTTTTAATATTTTTCTCATGACATTTAAAACGATTTATATAATTTGCTTTTGTCGCACACAATCAACGCCATCCTTTAAAAACTATAAGATTCCGAATTTAATGTAATTTATGATTTCCTCTGAATAATTTGAATGTGATACATAATGTACTAAACAAAATGAGAATAGAATTTCAAAAATAAACTTTTAGCAGATGTCATATGGAAATTTGTAATTTTATTTCATTTAATTTGATTGTATTTCAATTCCAGGCGAAAGTATTTAACGAGAAATCAAGTTAAAATAAGGAGAAAATCTTTTGATGTAATATTTATAGGTTTTGGTCCACAAGAAATTTTTTAGGAGTCGTGTCAGTGATTCAACAAAAGTATACTAATCAAGCATACATACATTAATTTGAGCTTCTGTTTTAATGAAGTTTGCAGATTTTCATGAATAGTACTAAGAAGATGGCAGGAAAGTGTTCAGGCTTGAAGTATTTCCGTCGGCTTCTTTTCGAACTGCATGTCGTTTCGACATTGGTAGCAGTAACATGGAATTATATGGGTCATAGAGTCACGCCGTAAAAAATATATAGATAGTTTCCCGCATGAAGAACGCAGGGTATGGTAAGTCCGGAGGAGATTGGTCAATTTTTTTTTAAAATCGCTGTTTTGCGTTTTGCAAATGTCCAAGAGGCGATGGAAGTGTTTTCCAATTATTTTAATGTCATATTCTAGCAATAAGCTAAGCTGCATTCCTTGGAAGTACACTTTCAATGCTTATGTTGAATCTCACGAGGTGCGAGGTGCGACCCTTGAGGTACACACGGTCAACTTCCCAGTAATATCTACATTGATATTAAGAATACTAAACACAATAATAGTTATGAAAATAATACTACTTTATAAAATAATAAATATCGCTACTCATAACAGTAATTGGAATGAGTTAATATTAATCGCATCATCTACGGGAGCGTCCATTGAATACGATGTGATTTGGTGGGTGGGGATGGATTGGTTTGATTGAATATTCATGCGGATCAATCGGTGGGTGGTGGAGGTAGGTGACAAAGCCTTTTCTGCGTTGTTTGTTATATATCTAATCGACATATGGACCACAAATGCAAATTTGATTAATTTTTTCTTTGTTTTGCAAAATGTAAGCAGTTTTTTATTAAAATTAAAACACGGTACTGTTAAAACAATTGAAAATCTGCTCAAATTGTGTAAATATTAATAAACTTTGATTGATTCAACAATAATGTCTTTAGAATAAGAGTAATCAGGTAACATCATTCGTATGAACACTTTATACATGGTGACTTTGAATAATTTTTTATTTTTAATTTATTTTTTCATATTCATGGGAAAAGTTTTGCTGGTTTCTCTTTAGAAACGGGTAAGAATTTATAAATTTTATAAACATTTATTACTGTGCTGTGCAAATCAGGTTAAAAATGTATTTTTATGAACAAATCCCTAATTTTTCACATTATCTTTTATTAAGTTAAAAAACGGCTTAAACAATTTTTTTATAAAGTTGAAAACATCTTAAAAATGTTAATACACGTCGAAATGATGCAAATTTCATATCTGGTTCGTGAGATATAGTGAATGAGAGAAATGACCTTGGAGGTCATGATCACTTTTAATGATTTTTTATTTTTAATTTAATTTTTTTTTGTAATCATGAAAAAAACTTTAGCTGTTTTTTAAGAATATTGTTGGAAGTATATAGATAATGTTGGCAAATCAGGCTAAAAATTTATTGTTTATGAAAAAACCTTAATTTTTTGCACTTTTTTCTTAAATTTAAAAGCGGCTCGAACAATTTTTTCCAAAATTTAATTGAATCATACAAATTTTAATACGCGTTCATTGGCACCTTAAAAATGCACATCGTATGTTTGGTTCACGAGATAAAGTGCATGATAGAAATGACATTCAAAGGGTCAAAACAACAACCCCCCCCCCCCGCGACAGAAGTGTCACAAAAATCAATCACCTCTTAATATTGCCAACACGTTTCGATTGACCTCTCAACAAAGTCGTACGACTTTGTTTATGTGAGTTATGCTCGTAGAAAAACTGTCCACGAACGTACGTATGTACGCACACACACGCACATGTCTCCTTCTAAAAAACACTTTATATATACTCTATAGACCTCAAAACGTAATGAAATGTTGAAAATTTGTATTTCGATCGCTTGAAAACTTCAAAAATCCAGTTTTTGAAAAATATTTACTATTCCTCATATGTCCGTGATTTTTTCTATCTTTATTACACTTGAAGTTGGACTTACTATGACTTCTCTTATTATAGTTTCTTATTATAGTTTCTGCATCAATAAGCCACTTTGACCGTTCAGCTCCCATCAAATTCGTCATATCGTTATCCTTAGCGTATTTATTAAGAATTTTCTTTGCTATGCATTGATTCCTTCCAACAATTTTGCCGATCACGCACACGTCTTTTGTACTCATGATTTTTTTATTTTTCATGCCTCTTTAGAAGTTTGTTTTTCCATTGTCAAATTTGATGTTTTCGATAATTAAAACGATTGAAACTTTCGTAAAAAATTAAAATCTTCTTTTTTGTATTACATCACAAAACATCTGATTTTACCAAAACAAAACTAAGGGGTTTCCCCGAAAAACGTGAAACATAGTGCTGCCACTATTTTATTTATTTTGACGTTTGATAAAAGGGGTTATTTTTCTTTGAAAAGATTTTTGCATTGTTGCATGTGAATTTCATGGCAATTTTTGGGGAATATAATTTAATTTGAAAAATTACTAATTGTTGAATAAAAATTTTAATGGACCACTTATCATAAATCTGTAAATTGCTTATTAGAAACGAAATACGAGTGTTAACTTTTGACGGTCACATTAGAATAGGTTTTTGACTAGACGGAAAGCTGGTACATGACCACTTATTTCGACTTCCAGAATTATTGGCGTTGCTATTTACAACGCAAAAAAAAAACAGTCTTCGTCAGAGTTTTGAGATTCCCGCCAAACTGAGGATATTTTGAAATCGATAGGTTTTCTTATTCAAGTTGACCCTTGCCTCAGACACACAATACAGCTCTGGGTCACATTATGTGGTACCCATCTTTTTGGACAACTTCCTTTAAAAGTTCCTCAAATACAAAATTCAAAATAGTCCGAGATAGGTTTTTGATACCAAACCAACAAAAACTATAAACAACGTTTCCGAGTCGTGGATAGATCGAAAGTTTTAACAAATAATTGTCCAAGGAGGAAAGAAGTTAAAAATTTCGCGAATGGCTAAGTGAGGTTTGTTGAAAGATATTCGAAAACGAGCTATTATAATAAACTTGGTTTCATATTCGAAAAAAGCGCACTAAAATATACCCAAAACTGTAAAATTTGAAGAGGAAAAAGTTATAATTTTCATGGAATCTGAATTTTTTTAAAAATTTTTACGCTGAGTTTGATTTTGCATTCAATTCAGGATGGAACATCGATTAATAATATTTTTTTCACATTTTTAGTGGGTGCGAATCTCCTTACCTTTTTTTCTGATTTTGGGTTGAAAGTTTGAAATAACTGATCATCAAATGACTACACCTGACAGAAGGATCCGGTTTCACTTTCACAGTTTAAAGATATAATAAGATTTTGGGTTTCGATCCCATGTTTTACAAACGGTTCTGTTGCAGAAGTAGATTGCAGTGGAGTCATTTGAAAGTTACAGGCATCAATACACTCTGAAATCTTTCATGCCATACGTTATTTCTCCCTCCGCATTGTTTCCTCAATTCAATTCAATTCAATTCAATTTATTACTCTTTTTTATATACATTTTGTTTTTGTTGAGTAACTAAATACAATATTTGAGTGATCAGACTTTTAATTGTCTCTCCAGCTCTGTTTATGATTTTGGTTAAATTTCGAAGTTAAGGATAATTGGATGTAAATTTATTTTAAGACGGAGGAAAATGCTTTGAACCTCACTGGTAGTTTTATAAATAAGAACGTAATGCTAAACGTATTTCTAGTTTAACTAACTTATTATATCGTATTTACATTTTTATAATTCAAATTCAAGTTAGGGCTACTTAATTCTAAAATATATACATAGAGTCGTTTAGCATAGAGCACGAATTGAGGAATCTATTTTGGATTTTTAGAAATCTAGTGTTTGCGTATTCTATGCCTGTCATAATATGTAGGCGTGAGGTCGAGAACCAGGGTGGAAGATCTAAAATCATCTTTAAGACTTTATTTTGAGCCACCTGTAGCTTATTGAAATTTGTTTTTGCCGCGGAAGTCAGTAATGGGGCGGCGTAGAAGAGTGTTGGTTGAAATATCATTTTGAAAATAAGAAGCTTATTCTCTAGGTTTAGTAGCGATCTTCTATTAATCAAAGGGTAAAGTGATTTTATAAGAGTGCTATTGACTTTCAGACGATCTCCGCTGTGTGGCACAAAGGTGCGCTTGGGGTCTCATATGAAACCTTAATATTTGACTGAATTTTTCCATGCTATTAATTCGCCCTGAAATCGGATTGGTGTCTGCGGCAGAAATTTTGGCGACCTGTGCTTTGTGAAGAAAATGCTTTGAGTTTTGCTCACATTTATTTTGATTTTCCAGGAGGAGAAATAACTATCAAGTACTACAAGTGTATTTTCTAGTAGGTTTGTTATTATTTGTGGATTTGAGTGGGCGGTATATATAGCCGTATCGTCTGCATATAATGCTAGGTTGCATGAAGGAATTTCTGGAATATCGCTTGTGTATATATTATACAGCAATGGACTCAGAACTGATCCTTGAGGGACACCTGCTTTAATGCAGAATGTTGTTGACTTGGATGAATTAAGGAAGACGAAGAATTTTCTGTTGGTTAAAAAGCTTTGTATGATTTTTGTTATTTCCTTTGGAAAGTTTAGCACGTGCATTTTGTGGATTAAGCCATTATGCCAGACTGTGTCGAATGCTTTTTCAATATCGAGGAAAACAGCACCCGTGGAATATTGATTTTGAAAGTTTTGCCTGATATAATGTGTGATCCTTGCTAGTTGATGAGTCGTACTATATTTTGCTCGAAAGCCACATTGTGTGCTCGGTATAATTCCTTTGCACTCCATGAATGAGCTAATTTTGCCGGCAAGAAGCTTTTCGAACACTTTTGAAAAAACATTTAGAAGACTGATAGGCCTGTAGTTGTTGGGATCGGTTGGATCTTTATTTGGCTTTTGGATGGGGATCACCTTGGCTATTTTCCATTTTTCGGGGAAATATGATAATTTCAAACACCCATTGAACAAGTGAGTCATGAGAATTATCATTTTTCTGGGAAGTTGCTTAAATACTGCAGGTTTTATTCCATCTTCGCCAGCTGATTTGTTATTTTTAAGTTTTCTTATGATTGTTAATATTTCGCTGGGACGAAAATATTGTTTTACGTTGACCTGGGTATTACGAACATTTATAATGCTAGTCTCTACGGAGCATTCGATAGAGCTGCTAGAAGTTTGAAAAATAGTATCAAATGATTTTTCTAGTGATTTACCAATAGCGTCGGCTTTTTCTTGTGGTGAGGTGTACAATAAGAGTGAATAATTTCTTAAGTTTATTTTACTGTTGAAAATTCTTTGTAAAAGTTACCAGTTGGCTTTTTTATAATTGAGAACTAGTTTCGGTTGGTTTATTTCTGAAGCATTATTTACAGAGAATATTATAAGATGATGATTCGAGGAGAACACATTGCTAACTTCTGGTTGCGACACTGATTCGGGCTTATTAGTGAGAATTAAGTCAAGTGTTGATGGCATTTGCTTAGGATTAGATGGATAACATGTTGGAGAAAGAGGGTGAATGATAGTAAAATTTTGATTAAATTGTTTAGTAAACAATATTCTTCCCCATATATTTTGTCTATGCCAATTCCATGAGGTATGCTTCGCATTGAAATCTCCTGCTATTACAAAAGGATTGCTAATTGAGGTTAATTTTAATATGTCTTTCGCAAAACCCGCCTTTTTATTGATATTAAAGTTTCCACCGGGGAAATAGACGGCTATTATGGTAAGATATAGATTATTTTCAGATTTAATGTCAATTGCAATGTTTTCTATATAGTTTGTTTGACAGTGATTTCTCACTTCGTGCTTTATACTGCTTTTGACAACATCCACACACATCCGCCTTTGTTGTTTAATCTATCTAGCCTATGTACATGGTAATTTGGGCAATAAAAATCATTTTGTGCTTTTAGCCATGTTTCGCAAATGCATATTACGTCTGGTTTGTTTTCCAGAAGGAAGTTTTTTAATTCTAGGATTTTATTGTGAAGACTATCTGCATTCCAAGAGTAGATTTTCAGATCGTTTAGATGATTAACCGTAGACATATTTGATTGCTAAGTCTGCAATAACGTTGAACTGGTCTTCTTTATTTCTGCAGTCTTTCAGTTTCGTTATAAGCTCTCTTGTGAGGCTTATCAGTTCATTCGGCGAAAATAATTGTGTATTGTTGTCTTCCTTCTGTACCGATGGCCAGAAAGTCGTTTTTGGTACCGGGGCTTGTTGCCTTGGTAATGCTGGAAAATTACTTACGTTTAATTCCGGCAGACTTTTCGGTCGAGTGTGAGGTGTTGCACTACGCTGCTATTTCCTGCTGAATCTTTGTTTTATTTCGAAATACTCCGCACGTTTTGAACAGTTTAAGTCTGATGCTGGATGGTTTTCTTGACAGTTAGCACACCTTAATTTGGTTTCGGTGCAAATAATAGTTTCGTGTTCTTTTCCACATTTTCATTTAGGCCATGACCAAATTTTTGGCATCTTTGGCATTGGGTTATGCTACGTGGCATTTTCTTAAAAAAATCAAAATAAACGACAGTACGAAAAAGTGTTTTGACCTTGTTCAAATCTTGAAGCTTTACCGTTCCTCGTGGAAAATAAAGTAGATACATAATCTGGCCTTCGAATCTGCGGACACGATTTTTCAGAATTTTTATATCTGTGCAGTGTATAACTTTTGTCTTAAGCTCGTCGAACAGTTCCATGATGTCTATGTTCTCAAGGCCCTTCAGAACCACTTTCGTCGGTATTTCACTTTTACTTGGATGAGTATAGTACTCCACTTTTTCCTTTTTCAATGCTTCAAGAAATGGCTTTTTTAGGCTTTCCTCTTCCAGAAATATTTTTATGCCAATTGACATTAGTTTTAATTGATATTTTTCAATTTTGTTTTTCTTTAGAATCTCGTTCACAAATTGTTTTGTTCTGTTAACGATAACGATTGGCGTTACTTTCATTACCTTGGGTGGCAGACTTTTTGGTGCACTTGCACTTTCATCTTCATTGCTTTGATCACTTAACAAAGCGAACCGGTTACTCGAAGCGGTCGCCATTTGGTTTCACTTGAATTCAAGCTCTTGATAATGTTTTTGATTTCGCGGAATTTTCGCGCGAATTTCATTATCTAGCGAAAAAGTGTTCGCTGGACTTTCGATTTTTCTTTTATTTGCACTCAGTGTTTTTAAACTCAAAGATCACACTCAGTCGAATTTAAACGAAAACTCACTGTCGCGATAACGTCCTATCTGCTCGAGATTACTCTCGACTCGTTTCCTCAATATTCGTTTTTCACGCGAATTGGAGTCAAAAATAATATCAGATTATTTGACTTCAAGGATCAGGTTTAGATTTCAAGTTTAAGCGTTATTAACTGTGAGGTTTTGTGACTCCTTGTGGAAAGCAAAGTTCTGTTTTCTGCGTATTTAGTTCTTAGTTTGAAGTCTTCGCTTCATTTGGAAACAGCCACTAGTGAAAAATTTAATCTGTCATATAATATTTTAAGAAATTTGCCCAATTTGGCTATGGCAACATCTTCTAAATAGGCCACAGCTTTGCAGCCTGTCGAATCTAAGCTTGATGGGAGTTTGTCTACCAGTAGGGGCACTTTTCAATGTCTATAGAAGGGGTGATAATGCACCACCTTATGAGAAGCCCCTGCAAGTTCTTCTTCTCATGGAGCTATTTCCTAGTGAAGAATTGATGGTTGTTCAATGAGTCTTATCAGGTTGCCGACAATGTTGTTGTCCTTAAGTGCTCTTCCAATTGCTTTATGGCTAACATTATTGAACGCACCTTCGATGTCATCGAAAAATGCTAGCGTATAGTTCTTATAGCTAGCGATTTTTCAATGTGGTTGATGAACAAGTAAAAAGCTGTATCTGTCGATCCCTATTCGTGTATGCTAGGTGAAATAAGATTTTTTTTTGCAATTTAAGTGGGTTCACATTAGGACACACTTACACAAGGTTTAATGCATGCATATTTCTTCTATAATTCCAATAATATCTTTTTTTATTATTATCTTGAAACATGCAACTACTCAAAAATATTCACTTTTGTTGCAAATAAATGTTCGTTTTGATATGAATATCAATCAAAAGTCTAATGTTTTTATATAAGCATTCTTGAAAGTTGTTTACCCAGAAAAAATATTATTAACATCCTTTTATTCATTTCATAGATAAAAATAAACCATTTTTAAGTGAAAAAACAACAACCAGCAAATGAATTTCAAACTCCTCGAACCATTACAAAGTTGTTTGTAGGAATTTCCCATGAATCCTGGAAGTATGAACAAATATACATTGAAATATTGAAAAGAAATCACAAAAATGTTTGCACAACAAAACTTTATTCGTCATCTACTCGAACTTGGTCTGTTCCAGCAAGCAGCAGAAAACTGTTTCGTTTGCTTTCCAAACGACCTTTCTTTGGAACTTCTATGCTCTGCGATTCATTGTTTAAACGGATAGCCATCGCAAGTCCCTGATATACACCTGAAACAGCGACAGAACACTTCTTACAAACGATATGGATTCAATCGTTGGCTTTTGGCCAAGCATTCAGGGATGATTTATGACCGAAGGGACAATCCCTACAAGATTCTTGCATTATAAATGCACATTGACTTGTGGACAGTTTGCTCTTGTGTTTGGGTTGAGGTCGACCTCCGACAAACACAATAAAAGCAGCATTAGCTTGGATGCAGCAGCAATTTTTCACCTGATTATTTATGAGGTGAGGACCATCGGCACAAGATCCTTTGGGAGACATATTCAAATGAGTTTCGACTGGTTGTGAGAAATAGTTTGGGATGATGTAATTTGAAAAAGATTTGTTCGAATGGAGTTTTGAAAAGTGAATTTCTCGAGTCCCGACGGATAGAGCACGCTCTGCAAATAAAGATGGAAGATAGAGTCAAAACCAGTAATGGATTGTCTTTTGATGCGAAATTTCTAAGAAAAATGTTTCAATTCAGAGAATATAACCGAGAAAAAGTACTACAGAAAATAGAAATCTTTAGAAGCAACTGACTCGATGTGAAAGGATTGTGTTCATTCAAAATAATGTACGGTATGTACGATTTTTAGGCGGTTTTGTGCATACAATTTTCGAATGACTTCACTGAAATCTAGGAACTTTTCGAGAAGCATATATAAACTGATTAACATTACTGTTCAGTACAAACAGCAACGTATCTTTTTAATATCTTAATCCTGAAAAATAGGGATGGTTCAAGAAATATCCATATCTCTTCTAACGAATAGGAGCAACTTGTAAATGTAAGCTATCTTAGTGGGATTTGTTGAAATTGTTCTCCAAACGAATGATAATCCGTGAGAAACTGTAGTTTTAAAGAATCAGAAAATTAAGGATTTTCAAAATGTGCATTCTTTTGCACGCCTCCATCCGCAAAGTAAAGCACTTGGCTCATTTTTTTAATGTGTTATTTCTGGAAGACACAATCTACGATCTGTTCAGAAAGTATAAGGAAATTTCACGATGCATTACTTTAGGCCAGTGTGACTCACTTCTTACTCTAAATTTCGAAGTAAAATGTTTCAAAAACTAAAAACAAACAAATTAGAAAAAAATAGTAAACATTTACAACGAAAATAAATTTTTCTTTAGTGTGCACTTGTGAAATTATTTATTTCGAAATAAATTTTGATTTTGATTGACGACTTTAAAAAAAAATTAAAATGAACATGATACAAATTGCCATTCGTTAGTTCTCATAGTTAAATAAGCTTTCAACAAAAGTCCAATGCCAACTATTTGTAGAAAAATATGGGACAAATAAAGATAATCGGAAATAATCCAGTACCTTTAACTTGTGACAAGTTGTTTGTTGGGAATTATTTAAAATACCATTGCGGTCCAAGTAAGTACATTTTTCTACACTTGGTTACCATTTATTTAGGGCCGGCTATCAGTAATTTTTAAATGAGCTTATAGTTTGGTAGATGCTAATAAAAAAAATTCACAACTTCTACCATTAATTTCTTGCTGCGATGTAAAATGAAATTTTATGAAGGCCATAAACAATATCATCTCTCACATTTACATTTTGAGAAAAGTTTTGGATATAGTTCCGTTGTACTCTGGATAACGTTCGCATTTTGCGTCAAGTAAGACTCACTTGTCAATGACACTGTAAATAATTTTCGGAAAGCTTTTCTGCTTTTTCTACAAAAATTCTATTCCTGTTCATTTTGAAAGATAAGTGTTTCTTTTCAGGTGTGCAGTGTATTTCGCGACCCATTTTCACGTACCTAGTTCACACAAAAGTAGCACTCATATATTGTCCGTAAACATTGCCTTGTTTTTTTTGGGGGGGAATTTTCCAATACATTCGCATATTAATTGAGCTCATTTACATGTCTACAGAAATATTCAATTGAAATCGAATTCAAAGGTACAAACTTATATCTTACCGAAAAAATCAATTCTAATTTTTCGCTTTTGCGGAGCACTCAAAACTCTTGAATTTTTATTTGAATTTATATCGAAGTTAATGGGTTTTCCTTTTTTTATGGATCATTTTGTAGTACGGTTAGGTTTGAAATATCATTATAGAATTTTTTTGCTTGACTATCTTGATTTTTGGATATGCAGTTTTGGGATAGTAAGACTTCCGATAAATTTTATTCAGAATGTCTTCGAAGTTAAAGTGACCTGACATATCAATCTATTCCGTTTAGGAAATTATGGCTGGAAGAGACAGTGATCCAGGTCATTGCGAGAAAATTTTCTTTTTTAGTTTCTTGATTATAAAAAAATTAAAGGAAAAAAGCAGAGGGATGTGTTCCGAATTGGAGATAAAATTTTCTTGGTTTTCAAATGAAAATTTTAATCGTAATGCATCAATAATAACTCAAGCTTTCGTTTTGTTTGACAGAAGATGACGAGACAAAATATCCTAGGATCTTAGGTTATACAGCGTAAATGGCGCATAAGCCCAATAGGTTCAACATTCATGCTTTTCAGTCGATACTAGCAACTCTTTTTAGTCCAGTAAAATTTTGGGCAGGCAGGCTGATTTTTATTGAAATGTGTGGCAATAAATTTCATAGTTACTCTAAGTTCAACTCCTCTGAGTTTTATCTTGAAAACAAAAAAAGTGGACCACCTCTATATCTTAAAAACCATGCCTCTCACATAAAAGTTGTGTATAGTTGACTTGACTTTAAACTCACATTGGGACTCATTTTTTATTCCAACCAAAATCTTTTTGCCTACCGAATTGCTCCACGAGTTTTGCAATGAGTGGTTTGACATCAGAACCCGTTTATTTGGCCTAAAAATGCGTGTTTCACTTGATTCTCCCCCTTGAGATGCAATAACTCTCGCAAATACACAGTGATTAAAACAATCGATACCGCAAACGACTTGTGACATAATTGTCTTAAAACAGATTCCATGCGTGTTTCGCGTTAAACGTGGAAACAAAGAAATTTTGGTGCTCGGAAGATGATCTCCCCTATTTGGGTGTAGTTTTTTGGCGTGTAACTCTTTTAATAATGTCACCACCTGAAAATGATGTATGCATAAGTTACTTTTTATTTAATTCTACGCAAGTCTGCCATGCGCACCTTTTTTGTGAGGGTCATGGCTTTTGAGATATGAAGGTTTCCCACTTTTTTTTTGTTTTCAAGGTGGAACCCAGAGGATTGGAGCTGCGACCCCAGAAACTTGAACTTAAGCTTACTATGAATTGGTCACACATTGCAATAAAAATCAATCTACGACCCTAAAACGCACAGTTAAACTTCCATTTGACTGGACTATTTCGTAAAGGCAACAAAGCGGTTGAAGCTCACAAAGAGATATGTGAAGTTTATGGTAATGGTTGCGTAACAGAACGCACGTGTCTGAATTGCTTTAAAAATTGCGTTCTCGAGAATTTTCACTTAAGAGGGAAAACCACTGTAGAGGTAAAAAAATAATTTTTGGGAATTTTGTTCTCAAAAACCAAACAACATATCGAAATTTGGTAAAAAGATCTATATTGTACAAGTATTTGACATCCTCTTTGAATTTTTTCAGAACTTTAAAAAACAAAATGACGGCTCCGTAGCATTTCTCCAGAAACGCCTTGTTTTTTCATTATTTCGTGGCCGGACAATTTTCTCCTGAAATATTAAGGTTATGTTATCAAACAAAAGCCAGAGAAGTACGTAGGATTTTTTAAAAATTGATCATGACAAAATGGCACCATTTTTAATTTTTTTAAAAAATTGTTCAAAATTTCAATATCAACGGCGCACGGGGATATGCGTGTGTTGCGCTCCGAAAGAGCAGTGGGAGGCGCCACGCTAATTTAAAATTTCGAACACTTATTAGGAGAGGCTCAGGTTATGGTATCTCAGATTTGGACGAAATTTGGCACATAAGTAGAAGACGTCAAGGATATTCGATCCTTAAAATATTAGAGCGCAACACTTCTCCTTTTTTGAGAAAAACGGCCTTGAAGTTTTTAGCGTCGCTAATGGATTATTAAGTTTTTACATCTGGCAGAAGCGGTCCAGTGTAGGTAGCAGAACTACCAGCTCGCGATCATGGGGTCGTGTGTTCGATTCCCGTCGGGGTATTGTTTTTCTTTTTGAATAATTGACGCCGTCGTGTGTTCGATCACCGATGGGTACTGTTCTTTTGAATATTCGTGGATGTAATTAGTTTAAGGTAAATCAGCAATGTTCAACTGTAAAAACATTTATTTTTAGAAATCAGCAAATTGTTCGATCATTTATATATGCAAATGATACAAGAAACTCATTGTTGAACGGATAGTCTTAAAAACTGTTGTAATCGAAGCAAAATCATAGCTAATGGTAAGATCATCCTTTGTTTCTCGAATCAACCATGCTTCCTCTTCGTGTCTCAAAGCCAAGCCGGCAAAAAGCAATAAACCAGGGTGACGCCCATTGTATCGAGCCATAAATGTTATGGTCGTCAATTATTCAACACTATAGCATTCATCGCCACGTTGGGCGCCACCCGCGAGCTAGTAGTGCTGCTACCTACACTGCACCGCTTCTGCCAGCTGTAAAAACTTAATAATCCATTACCGACGCTAAAAACTTTAAGGACGTTTTTCTCAAAAACGGAGGCGTGTTGCGCTCTAATATTTTAAGGATCGAATATCCTTGACGTCTTCTACTTATGTGCCAAATTTCGTCCAAATCTGAGATTCCATAACCTGAGCCTCTCCTAGTTATAGCGTGTTCACATCGCACCCGATTTCGACAAATCGGGAGATTTTGCGAAATCTAGCCCAAAATCTACCAGATTTTCCATACTAAAATCAAAATCTAGTCGATCTCAAATCTCCTAGATTTCTACAAAATCTACTCAAAATCTGATGGTTGCGTGTGGCAGAACTGCCAGAAAATTTTTCACCACACTTTACCACACTCATTTCGATGACATATGACAAGCAGTGACAAGTGTCAAACATATGTCAATTACATTCGCGCGAATCATGTCAAATAAACGAAAATATAAAAATAAGATTAAGTGGCAGGACGACGCCGAAGAATTCCTTTGGGCCGAAAAATTAGATGAAATACGTGGCCACCGAAAAACAGCCACGTATTTCATGAGATGAGAGTTGCGATGGAGGCGCCAAATTTCAAATTCAAATTCAAATTTACGAAACTGTCACTGCCAAATCTAGTCGAGGCGATGTGAACACTTGACAAGATTTTGAAATCTCATCACCCCAAATCTTGCGATGTGAACAAGGTATTAGAGATTTTTCCACTATATGAAGCATTGCTACATGATTTCTATGATGATAAAGTATACTTTAGAGCAACAAAAAAAATTGATTTTTTGAAAATCCTACAGTGGTTTCTCCCCTTAACAATGACCAACGTTCTGGTTGATCTTCTGAAGTTAATGAAGACCACATGAAAGCCATACTTGCATCAAATCGTCATATAACTGTGCGAGGGATTGCGAAAAGGTTAAATGTGGCATACTTGTCTTGAATTCGTTAAGAAGCTGGATAATTGGGTTCCGTGCGAATTTAAAGAAATTTACTTAACACAACGTATTAATATTCGCGATACGCATTTTAAACGAATTGCCTTCCATCCTTTTGTGAATGGAATTATCACTGGTGACGAAAAATGGATCGTCTACAACATTATTAATCAAAAAAAATCATGGTCCGAGCATGATGAACCGGCAAAAATCGTATGGAAAGCTGAATTGCATAAAAAAAGGTAATTTTGTCAGTTTGGTGGGATTACAAAGGCGTTGGTTATTTTCAGATGCTTCCAAGCAAACAAACAATGAACTCAGATGTTTACTGGCAACTATTCATGAAATTGGAAGAAGCAATCACAGAGAAAAGGTCAGCATTGGTAAATCGTAAAGGAATTGTGTTCCACCACGACAATGCAAGTCCCTGTACATCTTTAGCAACACGTACAAAATTTTTGTAGTTTGAGTGGAAAGTGATGATGCATCCTTCATACAGCCTTAGTTTTGCATCATCGGTATATTACAAAACCTTTTAAATTGAAAATATGTCAACCACAACGACGACCTCAAATCGCAGTTCGTGGAATTTTTTTGCCGCTGATAAGGACAAGCAGTTCTATAAGCACAGAATCATCAACAGGATGGAAAATATTTGACCGATTAAAGCTCATTTCGTGTATGGAAAAAATGAATTTTATTGGACACTGAAAAACCGACATAACTTTCTTCCCAACTAAATTTATATATCACTCAAATTAAACTGTTGTGCCTTTCTGGTATCTTTCGTTTAAAACAGATCAAGAAAATAAAACAAAAAACTTTAAGTTGACTTCTTGGAAAGATTAAATCTTTCGAAGGTTATGATTACCTTTCCATTTCCATCAATTGTCATAAAGTTTATCCGGCAACAACAAAAGAAGTTGGTGAAATTCTATCCAAATTTGAATTAAACGCATTCATATTGTTCAGCGACAGTAGAAGCCTCCAGAAGGTTATGTGATTAAAGAAAGTTTACCTTTGGAGTTTCATGTACCTTCGAGCTAAAAGCTCCGCTCCATTTAAACGGATTCCCGCATCTGTCATCAGAGTTTGCATACCTACGTTCCGTTTTATGACATGCAATCGTATTTCAGATACGAACCCAATTAAAGTTTATGAAAGGTCAGTATAATGGGAAAGTGCAAAAGCAGTATCCCTTGATGAAACGTTATGTAGTTTTGAATTTTGGAATGGAAGTACTAAGAGATATTAAACCAGTTTCTTGGTACACATCTGCATATGGGATTACATCTTTAGGGATATGTATCTTTCAGTGAAAGGAGAAAATAAGCATTGAAGGGTTTTCGGTATTGCGTTGGGATTTCTAACTTCAATTTAGGAGTAAGATTTCAGAATGTTGGAATTATTGACGTGGTTTGACAAACTTGAATTAAAATTAATTTCAGTTGAATTTAATAACACATCTTAACATTTTCTTCTTCTTTAGATTGAAGTGCAGATTTCATATGGACAACATGATGTTTGGCACTACTATACCAAACCGCGTATTTCAATGCATTTCCTGTGCCGTCAAAGAGAACAAGCCGCGAAGTGCGACCCTTGAGGTCCACACAGTCAACTTCCCAGTAATATCTAGATAAACATTAAAAATATTAAACACAATAATAATTTTGAAAATACTACTACTTTAAGTAATAACAATGAGAGGTATTCATAGCAGTAACAGGAATGAGTTAATATTAATCATATCATCTACGGGAGCATCCATTGATTACGCAAGGCTTTTGGTGGATGGGTGATGATGATTGATTACCACAAATGCAAATTTAATTGAAATTTTGATGGTTTTCAAAATTTAAGCCGCTTTTTTAATTAAAAGACTGCAAAAAGTATTAAAAATCTGCTCAAGTTATCCAAATATTTTAAAACTTTGATTCAGTTTACAACAAAGTCTTTAGATTAAAAGAGATAAGGTAATATCAATCGGAAGAACCCCGTTTATATGGTAACTTTGAATGATTTTTAATTTTTAATGGAATTTTTTCAGAATCATGAAAAAAGTTTTGCTGGTTTTTCTTCAAAAACTGATAGGAATGTATAAATTTTATAAACATTCATCACTGTGTTGTGAAAATCAGGTAAAAAAATATTTTTTATGAAAAAACCCCTAAGTTTTCGCATTTTTTTCTATTAAATTCAAAAAAACCGCAGAAACGGATTTTTATAATGTTAAAATAATCAAAAAGATGTTACAACACGTCGATTGACCCCTTAATGATGCAAATATTATATCTGGTTCGTGAGATATAGTGAATGGAAGAAATGACCTTGAAGATCATGATGACTGTTAATGATTTTTTATTTTTTATTTTCTTTAATTTAATGTTTCTTATCATGCGAACAATTTTTAATGATGTTTTTTCAAGCATTGCTTGAAGTATATAAATTTTATAAAAATTGAGTACTGTGTTCTGTAAATCAGGTTAAAAATTTGTTGTTTATTAGAAAAAACCTAATTTTTTCACTTTTTTTTCTTAAATTGAAAAACGGCTCCAACTATTTTTTTGAAAATTTGGAAGATTCGCACAAATGCTAATACGCGTCGATTGACACCTTAACCATGAAAATCGTATGTTTGGTTCGCGAGATATAAAGCATGACAGAAATGACCCTCAAAGAGTCAAAACAGCAAACCCCCCGACCGAAGTATCCAAAAAACTAATCAGCTCTTAAAATTGTAAAGACGCTTCGATTGACACCTCAACGAAGTCGATACGACTTTGTTTACGTGAGTTATGCTCGTAGAAACAAGTGTAAACGAACGTACGTACGTACGTACACACACACACATACACACACATCTCCCTTTCTAAAAACACTTTATATATACTCTATAAACCTCAAAACGTAAAGAAATGTTGAAAATTTCAATTTCGATTTTCGAGGCGATTACAAGAACTTCCCATATACTGGGAAGTTAAAAAATAACTGTCCTAGAAAACTTGGATGAAGTCCGAACAATAAAATTTATTTATTTATCAGATTTCAACAGAAAATTCCAATTACAAAGATGTGAAATAACAACTAATTTATATTATAAATTGAAGAGAATTAGAAGAAGTTATTTGAATAAAACATTTTCCAAGATTCGTTTAAAAGCTGCAATACTGAAGGGAAAGGATCCAAGCTGGAGCCTATCGTGAGTTCTAGGCAAACGGAGCAGCGGAAAATGAAAGTATATTCCCGTTTTGGCGAAAGGTAAAGTAAATATATCGGTAGAACGAGATGGTCTATTGGTTTGTCTCAGTGAGACTTGATGATCGATGTTGACTTCAATGTAATTATGGAACAACTTGTACAGGAAACACATATCTAAATACGTTCTTCGCTTAGCTAAAGACTGTAAGTTGAGTAATGAAAGGCGTTCTTCATAGGGAGTGTAAAGGATGTTGAATTTAAATAGGGACATGCGGGTAAATTTACGCTGAACTGATTCGACAAGGTTTATATAGGATTCGAAATAAAGAGACCAAACTTGGGATGCATACTCCAGAATAGAACGTACGATACTCACAAACAATTGGACAGCAGAGTGAGGGTTGGTAAAAACAACGGAATGTCTTAACACAAAACTCGAAAGCTTTGAGGCTCTGGTAACTATATAATGGATGTGAGCGTCAAACCTTAGCTTCGGGTCGAAAATGACTCCAAGATCTTTCACGCGATCAACCTTTTCTAGTGGGATTGAGTCAATACAATACAAAAAGGAGATGGGCAGAGTCTTAAGAGAGAAAGTCAGAGAGTGACACTTAGTAATGTTAAGAGATAGGCAGTTAGCTTGACACCAAGAACTCAGCATGATAAGAGCTTCTTGAAGAAATTTTCAGTCTTCAGGAGTTCGAATCACCCAGAAAATCTTTAGATCGTCAGCATAAAGAAGACAGGGAGAGTTAAAAGCAGAAGTAAGATCATTTATATAAGGAGCAAATAGCAGAGGGCCAAAAATGGACCCTTGTGGCACTCCCGATTGGGGATGAAATGGAGTAGAGTGCGTGCCTAGAACAGTGACACGACAAGACCTACAGGATAAATAGGAATACAGCCACGAAAGGAGGGAGCCTGATATACCATAGTGCTCAAGCTTGCGACAAAGTATGAAATGATCAACTGTGTCGAAAGCCTTTGAGAAGTCAGTGTAGATGCAATCAACCTGAAGATGATTGTCAAGAGACGTAGTCACATTGTAAGAAAGAACAAGTAAGTTTGAGATAGTGGAGCGTTTAGGAAGGAAACCGTGCTGCTCAGAGACAATAGCGTGCCCTTAAGCCAAGTAGAGATTGGAGTGAATAATACGTTCAAGAATTTTCGGGAAAGCAGATAAAAGGGATATAGGACGATAGTTCTTAACGGATGAAAGATAACCAGATTTAAGGATAGGTACGATGTTGGCCGTTCTTTAGCACTGGGGAAAAACACCTGAGCTTAGGCTTAAATTGAACATTATCGGGAGTACTCAGAGATGATGATAAAGATTTAATAAAAAAATTAGGGATGCCATCAGGACCCGGACCAACATTGGTGTCCAGGGAGTCAATGACAGAGTTTGCCAGGAGAGGATCTACAAGTATGGCCGATATCACATGATTTTGAGAGTTGCTATCAGGGGAGAAAAAAGTTGGAATATTAGGTGAGAACGTAGAGGAAAAATATGTAGCAAAAAGCTCGTTGATATCCACAGCCGATGAGGCAAGGATATTATCCCAGTGAAAAGAGCTAGGAATAGAAGTGGATGATTTCTTCTTCTTATTCTCATCTACATGTATGTCTGATGCCTTCTTTATTTGGTTTTAATTTAGTTCAGTCTTAAGTTGTCACCATTTATAAGCCAGATTGATTGATTTCCACCCGCATTTAATCACCACTAAATTGAAAAAAAAACTGAAAGAGGTTATAGCCATAAAGATGGTTCTGTAGTCTGTATCGTTAGATTAAATTTTATTTTACTAGATAATTGTATTTCAAATAATCGAATGCATAGATGATGGCTTTTGAATTAAAGTATCCGCCCTTTAGCTTAAAAAAATAGGCAGCCTCATTACTGTTGTCGGTTACTCTCTCACCACTGCTGTTTGAATTTTTTGAAACTGACGCGTTCATGGTAAACCTTTGCATTATAATCCTTTTATAAAACAGCCTTCCAGTAAGGCTAGATATAAGTGTAGTGGTGATTCAAAGGACACTAGGCACCTGCTAGGAAACTGCCCTGCATGACACCATATTTTTGGCTTATAAAATGTAAAAAAATCAGAAGCAAACAAATTATTTTTTGTAAGTCTGAATTTTCAATATTTGCTAGGAAAGGAAAACATAGGAAAGTGCAAAATGTAAAAAGTCTAACGAGTCAATTGACGAAAAGCACCTGAAATGCGAGTCTAAAAGTGGGGAGTTTTGGGCGGAAAATAAACTTTGTTCTGTTACAGTTCTTGAAGTGGCATTGTAAATGATAAATTTACCTGTATGGATAGGCTAAATTGCTTTGATACGAAAATTAAACGGTTATTATCTTCTCTAATGATTAAATCAGGCCAGTACTGTGGCAGCCAAATCTTCAGTATCCTCCTGTAAAATTTTAGGTAATACCATTACTCCGTCGTTATTGATTTCCTACTATAACATAGAACTTAAATATAAAAAAATAATTCGATATACCCTTAAACAAGAATATCTTTAAAAAAAATTACGAGATTTGCCCATTTATGTGAGCATTGGATGTATGCAATTTTTACTTGCTTGAAGAAAAGAAGAACATGTTAGAAAAGATTCCTGGGATGATTTTTTGGTTCGAGTCACTTTTATTGCAGCAGATTATACAGCAGTTTTATTTGCCGTTTTCTCTTTACTTGCTATGAGACAATTCCAAGCACAAATAATTTTTTGCTTCTTAAAGTGTTGCTACCAATTGTGATATGTTAGTTTTGAAAAAAAAAATGTTTGGTTTTGTGGTTAGAGTGTTGGTGTCCTATGCACCAAGTATCTGGTTCGAGGCCGCTTGGCAACAAGGAACGTTTGGAAATGGGATTTGGTTCTGGTCACTCAGCTGCAAATAAGTATCTTTGTCAAATCGGGCTAATAATCATAAATAAGCGGGAACACTTCTCTTGCTAGTGCTCGATTAGTCAAGTAAATGAAGTAACTTTAAAATTACTTCAGGCTCAATTTCGGCTGTTAGGTCATCGATTGTTATAAACATTACTAAAAATAGAATGAGAAAGGGCAACACGTTCATTGAAGCACCTGTTAAGATTATTCGACAATATTCAGATATTTAAAAAACTGGCTATAAAATTTGCATGATGCCCATCTGCTGTTCAAAAAACTTTTAGATGATGCCAATTCACCAGACGATTTCGCAATAAATTGTTATTTTAAAAAGGAACGACGAATCACTTCAGCAACGTCGATTTCAATTTCAGTGTTTCGTACTAATGTGATTGCCTTCGCAGGCAAAATCAATTCATGTCCTTGTGAATATTTCATCAATCTTAGACCGCACATAAGGCCACCAGCTCATGAATAAGCCACAGAGGCGCAGTGCCTGATAGCATTAAGAAAACATTGGGTTCGTCGGTTGCCTCCTGGCGGATTTGGTGAATTAGAATAAGCAATCCGAATCCCGGAAGGAGAGTCCTAACCAGGTATCGACAAGTGATCCAACCGTATTGGATTACATACGACACGTCTTCAGTCATGTGCCGCAAAATCCAGCTCATGCTGTCTAAGGCTTTTGACGAATTAGGAACCGGAACCATGACTAACGATTGGGGCTTTCAAGCTATTGATACTTAATTCACAGGATAGTGTTTAGTTTCGATTATCTGATCCGGCTGCATATCACATAATAATGTATCACAGGAATGTCGCTGCCGGCCTCCTAATCACACATTATTTCCATCAGTTGCCAGGCATGCAACATTTAAATTATGTCCTTGCTATCCTTTATCTGTACAATAAACACTAATTCGCACACTCAAAAACCGATGCTATTAGGCGTAATGATACATTTGCACAATTTATAACAAACAGGCGTGCCGAACCGAGGCTCATAATTTAATGAAGTTTGCCGTGGAAGTGGTGTGAAAACCGCCACTAATTCAAGGCTTGCGGCCTCCGCGCAACCCCTATTTCATTAGTGTGTGCACTGAATTGATAATTAAAAGTGCGACGGCCGGTGTTCGCGCTCCCACAAGAAAGTGCAAGCTGGCAGCTCTGCAAACCGCTCCGCAAATTAAATTTGCATTATTGACGGCAACTAGTTTGATAAGAGCATCAGGCTGGTGTCGGGGGTTAAATAATTATCGGACGACCCATCGGTGGAGTCGGAGAGAAGTCGATTTAATGGTAAAACGGACATGGCGGCTTAGTGTTAGCCGCAGATTAGCAAGCAATTGGCAGAGAAAATGTCCTGGAACTGTTCGGTTTTTCATGGGGATATTGGTCCAATTCCAGCTAGCTGACACTCAACCAGAAAGAAAAATGGTTTATTTTTCCATTGACCCAGTTTCGATTAATCGAGGAAAAATTTAAATAGGGGGTGACTGATTTGCTATAATTTTTTTGGTCATTCGAAAGCTGGTCGTGGTTTTCATTGCTGATTGGAAAAGAGCTGCAGACGGAACTTCTGGAGCGTTGAATATTTGGAACATTTAGCGTTTATAGATTGTGAGAAAATTCGACCAATGAGGACTTTAAACATTTTGAACTGTGATTAAAAGTAATGATGCATGACATTTTTTTAGACTGAAACATTCACTGTTTCAAACCAATTTGAATTTCGGTGTCAATTAAAGGACATCAAATTGTTGCAAGGAAGCACCAAAATCAGAATGATTGATATTAACGTAAAAAGCGTGAGTGAAGGAGTCTGAAAATACAGTTCTACAGAGAAAAAGAAGAGCTGGACACCATATGTAAGCCAGCGTTGTCAAAGGTCACGAATTAGAAAGAACTCACCCATCCGGAGAACAAGAAGAAGAAGTGAAATAAGTCCTGGAAGTGGTAGAGTGCATGAAGCGGAGACGGAAGTACCAGACTGCTAAAACATCTGTTTATGATCCTCGTTAAGAAAAACTCATAGAAGTGGATTTGGCTGGTTTTAATGCTGGAAACACCATAGTTGAAGCCAAAAAGGCAGAGTTCGGAAGGAAGATGGTCAGATCCACAGCGGATGTGGGTTCAATTCCAAACAAGCCGTGAAGTGCGACCCATGAGGTCCACACGGTCAACTTCACAGTAATATCTAAAAAGATATTAAAAATATTAAACACAATTATAATTATGGAAATACTACTACTTCAAATAATAAAAATGTACTTCTCGTAAAAGTTATTGGAATGACTTAATATTAATCAAAACATCTACGCGAGCGTCAATTGATTACGTAAGGATTTTGGTGCATTGGTTTGATTGATTATTCACGCGGATCAATCGGAAGGGGGGACAGGTTACAAAGCAGTTTTTTCATTAAAGTTAAAACATGGTGCTGTGAAGACTATTAAAAATCTGCTCAAATTTTGCAAATATTATTAAACTTTGATTAACTTTACAACAATGTCTTTAAAATAAGAGATTTAAGGTATTATGATTCGAATGAACCCTTTTTACATCGTGACTTTGAATGATTTTTTATTTTTAATTTAATTTTGTTTGTAATCATGAGAAAAGTTTTTGCTGGATTCTCTACAAAAATTGATAAAATTTTATAAATTCTATAAACATTTATTATTACGATGTGCAAATCAGGTTAAAAACGAATTTTTTTGTGAAAAAAACACTACTTTTCCTATTTTTTTAATAAATTAAAAAAAAAACGCTTTAACGATTTTTTTAAAATATAAAAACATCATACAAATTATAATACGCGTCAATTGACACCTTAATGATGGAAAGATTATATTCAGTTCTCGAGATATAATGGATGACGTAAATGACCTTGACCGTTTAATGATTTTTTATTTTTTATTTAATTTTTTTTGTAATCATGAAAAAAACTTTTGCTGGTTTTTTCACAAAAATTATTTGGAGTATGTAAATTATATAAACATTGATTACTTACGTTTGAATATCAGGTTAAAATTTTTGTGTTTTTGAAAAAAACCCTAATTTTTCGCACTTTTTTCAAAAAAATTAAAAAATCGTTCCAAGATTTTTTTTTAAAACATTTGATAGAACCACAGAAATGTCAATACGCGTCGATTGACTTCTTGTTCAAAAAAATCGTATGTTTGGTTCGCGAGATATAACGCATGACAGAAATGACCTTCAAACGGGCAAAACAGAACCCCCCCCGACCGAAGTTTCCCAAAAACTAATCAGCTCTTAAGATTGCCAAGACGCTTCGATTGACACCTCAACGAAGTAGATACGATTTTGTTTACGTGAGTTATGCTCGTAGAAAAAAGTGTCCACGAACGTACATACGTACGTATATACGTACGTACACACACACATACATTTCCCTTTCTAAAAACACTTTATATATACTCTATAGACCTCAAAACGTAAAGAAATGTTGAAAATTTCAATTTCGATTTTCGAGGCGATTACAAGAACTTCCCATTTACTGGGAAGTTAAAAAGAAATAGTGATCAAAGTCGAAGGAAACTGTTAGTCTGACTGTTGATGAACGAAAAAATCCATCTAGATTGTGGAAATTGAAAACAGCAAACTAGGGAGACAGTGGACGGTACTGAAAAGGTCAATTTCGGCATCACTGTTCAAGAATATTTCTCAGTACCGAGGCAGATCATGCTCAACTTACAGGGCTGCAAAAATGCAGTGTACAGTTCAGATCCTGGAGTGTAAGATAGGCTTGTTTTGGGAATTCCTTCGACAGCTTGCAGTAGAAGTTAAGGCATGCTGGGAAGGACCAAGCCTGCCAAAAGGCAGGGCTTGGTTTCCAAATTACGACGTGGATGAGAAACACTTATGCAATACATCTTTAAAAGGTAGCAGCCAGCTAGCGAGGAGATGGAGAAGCAGGTTGGCTGCAATGTTATTTCTCAAACTAATCCAAATCAACGTTCTCTATAATAAAGCAGCTTCAGAAAATCTGGCACTGATTCTGATACAGCCTTGATCCTGTAACTATGGATTAATAAAGATCGAGTTTTTTTTGACTGGGGGTGAGAGGTGAAAAAAACCCGCAAGGAGAACCAGCTAGTGAGGATTCATGTAGTTTAAATAATGGAAAGACTTGCTCGTTTTACTCTAAATAAGTAATTTTTGTTGCATATTGGAACTTTTTAAAAGGCTATTGACATATAGAAATGTAAAACGTGTATTAGCGCATGGCATGGAAAAAAAATTAATTTTGTAATCTTTGGGTGTAGTCAGAAGCGGCAACTAAGGAACAAACCATCAAACAATTCGGGAAGTATCATAATTAACTAAATGAAATGACAGTATTACGCGAAATAGTTGATTAGGAATTCCATCTGAAAAAAAAATCGTCTTTCGCTAGTTTACTATATTGAGTTTCAATCGCTAATAACTATATCACACCACATTGCATGAAACAGAAAAAATGCTAAAATACTTCAATCTAAAAAAAAGAAAAAAAAAGAAATAAAAATAATTTAAAGACTAAACGCTAAGTTAAATACTAGATGAAGGTTCCTGTTGAACAGATTGTTGAACAATCCCAAGAAAATAAGATTAAGTAAATATTTATAAATAATTCATAAGTCTCAAAAATATAGAATAAGCGAAAAGTGAAAGAAAACATAGAAAAATAAGAAAACCGTGAATGTATATAATCTAAATGCAAATACTTAGGCTCGTTACAATGATTTACACATGTTATGTAACCCAAATGAAGATATCACGAAACAGTGAATGGTGACAGAAATACATTAGTGAAAAAAATATAAATAATTGAATATATCGACAAAATTATTTGCTGTGCATTAATTGAAAAACAAAACAAACATGTGAAGATTGATTTTTTTTGATTTTTTTTCTTGCCAAGCAAAATCGATGCTTTTAATTTTATCTGCACTGCTGCTAAGGCGCGTGATTTTCATTGGCTATGATTGTTTTTTTTTCTCATCAACATCAACCATTTTTTTCGTATAAAGTAAAATTATCATATTTTCTATTCCCTTATCTTTCAACTTAAACCGAACCAGTATATATTTGATGTCCACGGAAAATGAAGTAATTGAATTGGATATACGAAACACTGGTTTGGTAATTAGATTACATGCATATGATTGATGACAATTGGTTAATTCGCTATCTTAATGCATAACCCATGATTAGTAATAATAAAAATACAGAAAAAAATGAATTATAAATTGTCAAAGGCAGGTTGAAAAAAAATGGAATAATTAACCTATTCAGCGAGAGTTTCCTAAGATTCTTCCATCCTTCTGGCTTTAAGGAACAGGGTTCACCCCGGCTGAAGTAAGTATTGGTGGGCCTAGTGCGCACAACACATGCGGACACGCAAGCGCTAGGCCATGGTAGGGCGGGCCCAGGCAGCGACATCTGCGCCTGGCGAGCTTCGCTGAAGCTCGTCTTTCTATTCGAGAGTAGCACGGCCACCCGAGAGATTGTTCCGGTACGCGGTAGTCTTTCGTTTTTCTTCTTCTCTTTTTCTTTGAGTTGTTTCGGAATTTCACCAATGTAACATAAAGATTTTTTTCTTCTCTCGGGTAGGTCTTGAACGCGTTAGTAAGATGAATAGTTTGTTTTGGTTGATCAAATTTTTTTTGTCGGTATGTAATCGGGCAACTTGATGGCTGAATCTCTGGAAATGAGATTCGGGACTGATGCTAGAGAACGCATTCACGACGATACGCGCCGAGCTGAGCTGGCCTGCCAGCAGCCATCACTCCTCTAGCTAGATAGAAGCCGAACCCGAATTTGTCTGAACGACACATGGGTTCGTTGCCTCGTCCCGGGGACTTAACGTCCATTGAGGCCAACAAGACGAAAGTCCTGTTGGCTTGAAATTTCGCAACGATAACGTTCGCACGTTTCATTTCATTACAAACGGAAAAGAAAACATTGAACATATTCCCTAATTTCCAGATTTCATCATACGTTTTTAAAATTTTTATTTGAAATGAGAAAAAAAATTTAACTTTCGTTTGACGACTAAAGGTAGACATAAAAAAAGCTAGTATTTTTATATCGTCTTAATGTTTTATGTATTGAAATTGTCAATTTTATTTCAACCGTTGCACTATGCATTCGACCATTTTTAATTCAGGCTGCGACCAAAGGACTCTTCGAGGCAATCATAACCAAAAGTAAGTATTTAACATTTCAGATTCAGTGCATAGCTGTCACGTGATTTCAAATCGATTTATGCGATTGGAAATTCAATAAAATCGAAACTACTGTCCACGACACTAAATTATATGTTTCGGATTATATTTTGTGGCTGTAATACAGTTCATATTTGCCAATCGCACACAATGGGAGCTTTAAATCCTGTGCTACACAAGTCAGAGTGCTACGTGTTTCCTGGCCAAGGAAAGAAAGGTCATGGAAAAATGAATTCCGGGCGGTGGCGCTCGGAATTTATATCCTTTGAGTCGTAATAAATCAAGCAAGTTCCATATCTGGCCATTGGCATCGCATATGTTGCGTCCATAAGCAGTCAATGTAGGGAACACTTTGGAAAGTTTCAGCATTAGCCCGGCTGGACTCATGCTTCGTTGCGATTTGGAAAAAAGGGACACATAAAGGAGTTGGCATATGGTTAAGTATTCTGGTTGGTTTTTTATTGGAGCCGTTCATGGAGACATCGAGTATGGCTGATGTATGGATTACAATGAAATCCGTTGCAATATTTTCGTATAGTTTGCATCACAAATAGTTTGTTCGTTCTACGAGGAACGGCAAACATAGTTTCTGCAGCATTTAGTAAAGACTGATTGATTTATTTAGTTGGTTGAACCCAGCCAATCTTTTATTTATTCATTCAATCCGCATGTTAAAAAATTATTGAATAAATTTTACGTAATTTTTTTAAAATTTGTATAAATCTTTGTGCCTTTTGCTAGCGGATGGACTTTAATACAAAACAAACTGTGAGAGAAAGCCGTTTAGCTAGAATTGGATAAAAATGTTAATAATATATTATAATAATGAGAACTCTTGAGTCAGTAAAGAATTAATACATTTAATATTAGCCGATACATCTTTGTATTCATTGTACATATCGAAAGATTATTGAATTTTTTTTGAATACATTCAAAATGTCATAAAAATCTAGGATCATTATTATTAAATTAAAACCAACTATAGCAATTGATGCTGTAGAGCATAAAACGTATCGTTCGAGGTATTGGTTACCACAAGAAAAAGCTAGATTGGATGAATTTTTATCAAATAAAATACATATTTATTACAATTTTTGTCTGTTTATTTTTCAAACCAAAAAATCATTTAATTACAATCTAATCAACTCAATTAGAAGTTTTGGTAGGCACTCTTTTAAAGTCTATGTAAATTTTTGGTCTGCGAACATCATAGGAAAAATAAATGGCCACGCAAGCGTAAGGCTATCAGTCTCGACTTTACTAGAGAAGTAAGGAAAGTATTACTTCCCTTATCAATATTAAAATATATGTTATTAAGGTTTTTCCTTTTTTCTGGAAAACTTAAAGGCCATTTTTTACTTGAATCTTTCAAAGTTACTCTGACTAAATGGAAAAACATATTTTTTCCGTCTTGGTGTGCATTGGTTAGAGAACGTAGGATTCACATAAATGCTACTTCTAAAGTAGTCATGATTATTAAATTTCCGCTTCATTGATGCGACGTTGTTGATTGAGGAACGTAGAAGTAACGTAAGCGGCACTTCTAATTTTTTCAATACAATTTTCAGACTTGAAAAATCATCTATTCGTGTGAAAAGTTTGCATCGCAACCTATTTATTTATTTATCAGCAAGTAAAGCAACTAGATAATAAGAAGTTATAACAAGTTCAAATTTAAGCCCTAAATTGTGTTTGAATTTGTCTACTTTAAAGCAGCTTTGTCATAGGGCGATGGATTTGACTCCTGCTGCATTAATTTGAAACTCGTTCTCGATGTAGTTCCCTGTTGCCTATTTCCCTAATGGAAAATGTTACGCCCTGCTTAAAAAGTGTTTAGGGGCTCGTTTGCCATTTATGAATTGGTTTCCTTAAAAAAAAATAATTCCTCCTGACAAAGGCTGTGAATGAAAAAAAATCTATACCATAATGGGACAACACATATGCCTGGAAAATAAATATTTTAATTTTGAAGGAAGTTGATTTAATTAACATGAAAGTAATATGTGAAAGTTATGATGAAGATGTAGTGATACAATACTGAAAACAGTATGAAATACTTAAGAGTGGATCATCTATGCCTCGAAATATCTATATATTAGATATATCAACAATAAAAGTCGTGTATAAGGTTTAAGAACTGCTTTCCTATCATTTGAGAGACAAGAATTAATCGATTCGGACTATTTATCGTTTCATTTGATTGTTTGCTTGTTGAATTGTAGACTGCATGCTTGCTGAGGTTCAATCAGGATTTGATTCAAATAATATTTATCGCATTTTGAAGTCTCAAACTGGTTTATGCACTTAGTTTTGAAGAACAACTCCTTGCCTTATAATTTTTGTTAAATTTTATTCTGAAAGCAACTGTTTTGAATAATTAATTTTTAATTAATTAATTTTTTTAATGTTAATTTTGAGTACTTCAATAGTGTTATCATTTATCTTTACAGAAAGTAACTTAAACGCACTTTCTATTATTTCGTTTAATTTATTTGCGAAACATAAGGGCGAAAGTTTTCCCGCAAAACAAATTAAATTTTTTTGTTTAATATTAATTCGAAGGTTTTTGTAGAAACTTTAGCAGTGAATGATGTATTCAATGAAAAAATGATCAATGATTTTGCAAATGAGACAAATGATTTATAATACGCTTCAAATTGTAAATCATTAACATTTTATAAAAAAATATTTTTTTTTCATCGTTGGGAGGTGGAAATCTTCAAAAGATACCGATCGGCTCCTGCCTTTTGGCATACCGGATTAGTACCGACTAAAACCACCTCCGTTTCCTTCATTCATTCTCTCCATCAAATGTAGTAATTCTCCGTATTTAAAATTTTAGGATATAGAACTTCCCAGACGATAAGAATCGGTATAAGGGATAGTACCAAATTTGTTAGTTTAAATGTGCTTTTTGTTAGATTATTAGCTCAGTTTATATGTTTATGAATTATTTCCTGTTGATTACATGTTTGGTTTTGAGTTTAGTGGAGCTGATTGTACTTGTAAGTTACTGTGAAAGTTGGTCCTGAGGGAGATATTTTTTTAGTGTTGTTTTAAAAGAAGCTGGGTTCGATATGTTTTTAATTTTGTCCGGTAGCGTATTGTAAAAGTTAGCTGCTTTGTTGAAGGGTCTTCTTTTAGCCGATCAGTTCTGGCAAATGCGATAGCTATATTATTCATGTTTCTCATTCTGTAAGTGTTTTTCTCTCAATTCTGTCTAATTTCACAGCGGTATACTCAATACGGTGTAAATTCTTATGTATGAATTTAGCTCTTTCCATGAAAATCATGGCTTGCAAATTCAATTCTTGGGGTGTTTTGAAAACTTCGCTCGTTGGAGTTAGCATAGGGAGATTGTAAATGTTTTTATACGCCTTCGTTACTAGTCTGGAGATGATCATGAGGTTACCTTTAGAAGTTTAGCTCCAATTCAAGATGCCGTAGGAAATTTTGGAAAGGAGATGCGCATACATAATTAACTTCCCAGTATATGGGAAGTTCTTGTAATCGCCTCGAAAATCGAAATTGAAAATTTCAACATATCTTTACGTTTTGAGGTCTTTAGAGTATATTTTAGGTGTTTTTAGAAAGAAGTATGTATGTGTGTGTGTGTCTGTATGTACGTACGTACGTCCGTATGTACGTATGTGCGTTCGTGGACAGTTTTTTCAAAGAGCGTAACTCACGTAAACAAACTCGTATCGACTTTGTTGAGGTGTCAATCGAAGCGTCTTTGCAATCTTAAGAGCTGATTAGTTTTTTGTACACTTCGGTCGGGGGGGTTTGTTGTTTTGCCCGTTTGAAGGTCATTTCTGTCGTGCACTATAACTCGCGAACAAAACGTAAGATTTGCTTGATCAAGGTGTCAATCGACGCGTATTAACATTTTTGTAATTCTATCAAGTTTTTAAAAAAATTCTTGGAGCCGTTTTTTAATTTTAAAAAAAAAGTGCAAAAAATTAGTTTTTTTTTCAAAAACACAAAAATTTTAACTTGATTTTCGAATCGAAGTAATCAAGGTCATTTACGTCATTCATTATATCTCGAGAACCAAATATAATGTTTGCATCATTAAGGTGTCAATCGATGCGTATCAACATTTTTATGATGTTTTTATATTTCGTTATAATAGTTAAAGCGTTTTTTTTAATTTAATATTTTTTTTTTGGAAAAGTAGTGTTTTTTCTAAAAAAATTCATTTTTAACCTGATTTGCACATCGTAATAATAAATGTTTATATCATTTATAAATTTTTATAAATCTTTGTAGAGAAAGCAGCAAAAATTTTTCTTCGGATTAAAAAAAAATTAAATTAATTAAATAAAAAATAAAAAATCATTCAAAGTCACCATGTAAAAAGGGTTCATTCGAATCATAATACTTTAAATCTCTTATTCTAAAGACATTGTTGTAAAGTCAATCAAAGTTTATTAATATTTGCAACATTTGAGTAGATTTTCAATAGTCTCCGCAGCACCATGTTTTAACTGTAATGAAAAAACTGCTTTGTAACCTGTCCCGCCTCCGATTGATCTGCGTGAATAATCAATCAAACCAATGCACCAAAATTCTTACGTAATCAATTGACGCTCGCGTAGATGTTACGATTATTATTAAGTCATTCCAATAACTTTTATGAGAAGTACATTTTTATTATTTGAAGTAATATTATTTCCATAATTATTATTGTGTTTAATATTTTTAATATCTATGTAGATATTACTGGGAAGTTGACCGTGTAGACCTCAAGGTTCGCACCTCACGGCTTGTTTGGATTTTGTTTTTCTTTGGAAAGAAGTAGAAGCGACGTAGAAGACCAATGAAGACAGCCAGTTTTTTCCTTAGATCATTTTTGTGCATCGTATCTCAGCAAATTTTTGACCGATATTCAAAAATCAACAATTTTCTGAATTAGTATTAAATTGAACCTGAAATAAAGATAAAAAATTCTTTTTAATGTTTTTTTGATGAAAACAACACGAAAAAACACTGCAAAATTTTCAATTTTTAATAAAACGCGTCACAAATTTTCAATTTTCTAAATTTTCACTCGAAACCTGGTTTATCTGGCAGCCATACAAATAAATAATATGAAATGCTTGGATGGCTTTCATTGCTTGCAGCTTTTTTATAAGTCAAAAAGGATCTGAGGTGAATTCTTTTAGCGATCAGTTTTGGCAAAAGCGAAAGCTATATTATTCATGTTTCTCATTTTGTAAGTGTTTTTTCCCTCAATTCATGTTATTTTTCTTTAAATCTAAAATTTACATACTGTTTTGAATTTTCTGCATGAAACTAAAAATATAAGATTGTAATGGTCCATGTTAGCAAGTTTTTGGGGGCAGAATAACCCTACTCTAAAGGGTATTTCACATTATTTGGCCACTTCATTTATCACAAATTGGTTGTGCGAGTAGTGATGTGACTAACGGAAAAGCTGGCTCAGAAGAATATTTAAAAATATCTCGCCACACACAAATTCAATGCTCGAGGGAGCTTGAAACATAATGATTATAATGATTTATTCTGTTACTGCTCCACGGTTGTTCAATAAACTTCCAAATCAATTAAGAATCGAACAGAACATATCATTTTTTTCTAGATCCCTTAAACAGTGGCTTTTTCTATAGATAATGAGGAAATATTCAATCTAACTAAATCCTTTGAATAAATGTGTTATGATGTTTTCTTTTCTGCTAGCATTTATACATATCTTATTTTATTTTTCTTTATTTTTAGTTGTCCCCAATACACTTTTTTTCTTTTCTTTTTAGTTCTGAATAATTCACTCTGAGCATACGACACTTATCAATTTTCATAACTGTATGCTTGTTACTTATTTTGCAGATCTTTGCAATGTCCTAAGTTATATTTTTTACGTAAAATTTGATTGAATTACCTTTTTCAGATTTACTTTATTATGTATTTTTTAGTTACTATTTCTAGCATTATTAATGTATTATTGTATTTGGTGAATTTAAAAAAAATATATTAAATGTTTTTCCACATTACTTTCGTATAAACTGGAGATATGAAAAATTCAAAACCACATCCACTCATTCTAGGGACGTAAATTATTTTTATAAGTTGAAACCTACCCACTTGTTTTGCTCGTCTTATCTTTGGTTCTATTTCAGTAGGCAACATTCATTATTCCTTTGATTCACTCGTCTCAGTTACTTTTCCATTTCCAGCTAAGCCCGAAATCCGTCTTTGCTTTTCCTGGTAAACAAGTCTCAGCCTTATCCTTGTCGGTGCTCATTTATACTTAGGCTAATAAGTAAAACCCTCGGCCAAGGTTGACGAAATTTGCATAGCATTACATAGCAACGTTACTATGAACCACAATAGCAACAACGCGGCTTCTACCGTAAAGTGCAGATGATCCTTATGCTGGTTCCTTTGCATTTGTGTCGCGTACAAAGCATTTATTTGCCTTTTTTCATACCACCAGCAAATCTTTCAGCGTTCTCTTCCACGTCACTGTTGTAATCCATACAAAGCTTCGACGGCAACATATTTTCGTACGTTGAAATTGTGGTTGATATGTCGGAAAACGATTTCGTTAATTTTGTTGAAAATGATGGAACGTTCGTAGGTGGACCTTCCGGGAACGAGTGTTTAAGGTGCAACTTGTGGTGCAAAACTGTGGTGACCTTAAATACGAGAAGTTGTTTGCAATGGGAATCGCAAAGCGGATCAAACTGTTTATGGACGCACGTAAAAAATGTGTAAATTTTCATGTTTATTTCAGGACCCTTTTAAACAGCTTAAATCCAGGTAGGAATGATTTATTTTTCCATTTGTACTCGTCGAAAATTGGTTGATTTAAGCTATTAAGCGGATTTTACTATAATATAAATGTTCTCGCTCGCCTTCTTTGTTTGAAGATGCATTGTACATGTAGTTTTAGTTCTTTGTCAACGCAAAACTGGTAATCGTTTTGGCAATCCCTGTATTTGGACAGCTACGGATATTCAACAATCGCATTGTTCAAAACGACATACATAAATGAGATGCTGACTAAAAGAATAGAAGAAAAAAACTAGAAGAAAACGAGCCGTACTCATCCACGCAAAAACAGAGAAAATTATTATGAAAATGTTTTTTTAATTTGTGTTTTAATTTTTCATAATATGTAGGTGAATGCTGGTAGCCACGCCATATAATAATTGCAAAGCTTTTAACCATTTTCTCAGCAGATATATGGAAAACGAAAAATGCGGGTTAACTTCTTATGCATTATGTAAAAAGAAAAAAGAATTTTTGCAGATTACATATTTCATGTTATCAACGCAATTTGCACAAAAAACATTCAATTTGAATATGTTCTATGAGAAGTTCGTAAAACAGAACGAATTTGATTCTATGAGAAATCGATTCAGATTTGTATGGTAAGTTTGATAGCTAAACCGAAAGTTTTCCGGTACTATTGAAGTGGCCTGTATGTTCAGCAACAAATTGGCTTTAGATGGAGCCTGAAGTGAAAATGGAATGTTTTATATTAAATCAAAATGTAACGAAGCTATCAAACGACAAATGGCTAAAACTTAAGAAGATACCCATTCAAGGAAAATGGCATTCTGACTAGTTTGGAATTTACTATGCTGTTCCAAAAGTAAGGATTCGATCAACAGAAGGCGCTACAAAAAAAAGTGTTCTAAGTGCGACCCTTGAGGCCCACACGACTAACTTCCCAGTGGGGTGAATAAGAAGCTATAATTTGCTTTTATTATTAATTTCTATTATTAATAATTACTATTATGAATAATTACTATTATTAAACATTATTATTCTAAATTAATATAATCACTTTTATTATTTTTATCAATTTTTTATCTAACCATAAAAGCTTTGGTAGAGGAAGACGTCTCCACCACCTGGTCATCCTCTACCAAAGCCTCGGCAACCTTGTCCTCTTCGTCCTCGTCATCCTTCTTGTCCTCCACTTCGTCCTCAACCTCGTTCTCCATCTCGGCCTCGGAATCCACAACTGTTATTGAGGGTATTTAATTATTATTTACAATAATCATTCGTTATTAAGAATGTTTGATCGTTACTGAATACCTATAATTGACTTTATATATACAATATCAAATTATAACTAATATTATTTGATTGTCATTAACAATATTAAATTATTTTTAAAAATATCCAATTATTAACTGCATTAGCATCTCTACTCCCATTCACCCAAACCTGATAATATAAGTTTGGAATTTTATAAATTAATCTTTATTTTTTTTAATAACATTTTTTACAAATTTGATCACAATTTTGCTAAAACGCACAATAATAATAATATTACTATGAAGGTATTTGGTATCTGCACGAATTAATAGTGCGAATCAACAGTTTAAAAATAAGCAATTTTAAGTCGTTTTTTTCAGTTTTTTCATCCTGAATAAAAAACGGCCCAAACAATTTTGCTGAAAAGTCATTCAGTTTTAAGTCAACTGAAACCGGTTCCACGTCAATCCGATCTTTGTTTCTTGAGATAATCGAGACGAAAAATTATTCCGAACGCCCATACGTACAAACGCACATACGTACATACACACTCACAGACATCTCTCTAAAAACGATGGATTTGGATTCTAGAGACCTTAAAACGTGAAGATATGTCAAAATTTGGGATTCGCAAAATCGACCCCATTACAATAACTTCCCATAGGGAACTGGGAAGTTAAAAATCTCTTTGTTGCTTCAGACAACCTTATGTCAAATTTTATGACATGCTGTACATTAGTCTTTGTGTAACAGCCGTAGAAAAGGAACAACTTTGATTATTTTTCTCACAATGGCAAAAAGTGAATTTCGTGTTATGATTGAACACTATTTTTTGAAGGATAAAACTCCAAAAGATACAAATGAAAAGCTCGATAAGCATTATGGAAAATGTGCCCCGTGAGATAAGTTGGTTACATTCTGAATGGTTGGGAAGGTTATGGAAAGTATTTTTTTGGGATGCACATGGCATAATCTTTATCGACTACCTTGACAAGGGAAGAACGATAATTGGCGCAAATTTTTCAGCGTTATTGGATCGATTGAATATCGAAATAAAGAGAAAACGGTCTCATTTGAAGAAGAAAACACTTATGTTCTATGACAACAATGCACTTTCTCACACATCGCATAATGTACAACCAAAAAGTTTGGATCAGGCTTTGAAATTCATTTTCAGTGACCGTATTTGCCAGATATGACCCCCTATGACAATTATCTGTTTCCAATCCTCGAAAAGACGCTGTCGGGCAATAGTTTTAATTCGAATGAAGAATTCGAATGAAGAATTCGAATATGAAACTGGCAACTATTTTGGACTATTCGACAAATCGTATTATTTGGAAGGTGAAAAAAATTTGTAGGACTCCGAGTATCAAGCTAAAAGGAAATTATGTTGAAAAATAAAATCGAATTTGGCCAAAGAAGTGCTTTCATTGTTAGGTGCCTTGCTTTTTGAGCAGCCTAGTAGTAAGCATTTCTTTATTTTGTTTTATTCAATAATAAAAGTCACGCCAGAAATCCATTTATTTTAAATATTTTCAGATGCCATCAAGAATTATATGATGTTGGCTCAAATGCTATTTATTCAATCTATTTCACCACACTCACTTGAAATGTGATTAATTCTTTCGTGATATATTCTCTCGTAAACGAATTAGTTCAATCCGGTCGTTGATCAACTCTCATTAAAATCGGATTAAACGGAAAATACCACTTGATACCATTCTTGCTGAACATTGATTTATAGCAACCACCCATTGAGGCCTTTAAGCGAGTGTTAATCGATTATCCCTAACAATCGTTCCCGAGTTGTTCACAATTGGCTCAGTCAGCTCGTGTTGAATTATTCAACTCGATTCTGTGAAAAACTCTCCAAAAGAACTTCGAAACAGAACGAACGTTAAGCTCACCCACAGCTTAGATTTTGCTTGGAGCCTATAGCGTTTTCGTCATTTATCAAAGTGCCTCTAATCATTCTAAATTGTAAGGACGTCAAATTAATGTCGTGGTTGTACTTACATTATCGTTCAATTGAATTTCCATTTCATGGTGCCTTCAGGGATGCTTAGAAATCGTTTGAAAAGTTTCGAAAAGTTTACACGTTTGCTTCTAGGTTAATTGTCGTTTCCGAAGACAACCGATTCTAATTCTGTAGATATACAGGCTTGTTGTAGCCACGATATATTTTCTTTGAAACTATGACTTCACATTTATTGGTGATCGTTTATACAATATATTTAATGTTCCTTTTTTAAACAATTATTACAATCAACATCCTTCATCGTTGCCATAAATGAAATTCCTTTTCATTGGTTTGAGTTCCAACTAAACCAAAACAAACGAAACCTTTATAATGTGAAAAAAAATTTCGTCGTTCAATTTTGCTGAGCATTTAAAATATGTTCAATTAAATTCTGCTCATAAAAAACCAAAGCGGCTCCTCTTTATGCATAGTATGGAACGAAATTTCGCCCTTGTATAAAAACGGAATTAAAATTTTAAATGAAATGGTCATTTTATAGTTCATACTCGAAAATCATGAACAAGTTGCCTGAAATTGAAGCTGGTAACGAAATGGAGTTTTTAAGCTCAAAACTCGTTCGCTCATTTGAAGTTTTTATTATTTAAAATATTTTATCGATAAATTTACATAAAAAAATGTAAGTAATATTAATCTGGTCAACAAATTTACGGTAAAGAGGTGTTTTTTTAAGTTTCGCTATATTTTGTTCATAACCAGCGTTGCTTGTGATGACTCGCCAACTAACTAGGTTTATTGATTTGAGATTTTCATCGCTACTTTTGTTGCAACATTCCAAATCTTTTCTTAGAAGTAAGATTCAAATTCATGAACTACTCCTATAAAATATCAAAGCAGTTTATTTTTACTGTTATCATAACAACATGTTAAAATAGTGTCTCAGGTCTCACAATCAATTTAATTTTTTAAATAATTCAACCTATTGTTTGAAAGGTTAATAAACATGACCACGAAATATAATATACATGAAAACACAACTGACTTTAAGGTACCAGTCCACTTTAAAAGGCGAAAAAGACCATTTTCAATCATTTGTTCCTCAGAGACTGCATTTTTTATAGTATAATTTCATATTTGAGTAATGCAAAAAAATATAGCTTTTGTTTTTTATTTATTATTTTCTTTCATAGAGGGCGCTGAAATTAAGCTCTGAAAAATCGTTACTCCACGGCAGGGATTGATAGATTTGAAACAGAAAATTTCAACGGCACTTCCAAAAGCAATGTTGTTGCGCGCTCCCACTTCCACACCTCCCTCCCAGCCAATCATCCCCATGTGCCCCGCCAATTCGGACGCCACATGAAAGATGATCGCCGAGAGTGGGGCCCGTGCGGAGCACCCACCAATTGTGGCCGCATAGTGGCGACCGTAGAGTAACATTTTTTTTTGAAAACCGGCTAGCTCACCGGGTCGTGGGCTAATCAAAATCACAAGAAACCAATAAAAAACCGAACAAACCGAATCGCGCACAATCTGAGGAAGGGAGAAACTATGAAAAAAATTCACTTCATATTAGATTTCACTTTATTCGTTCTTAAACTCTACTTGAACACTTTCTCAATACAATTCAGATGCGACCGCATTTACTTTTATAAATCTTCAAAAAACCATTAACACAAGCGGTATTCGATGGAAAAGTTCTCTGCATCACAGGCGGGACACCTTTGTATCACGCTAAAGGTCCTTCATTTTTTTCTCCATTTGAAAATCATAACTCTCCAAAATCACTCTACATTCGGGAAGAGAAAGGTTTAAAATTGAGCTACCACATTACTTATTCTTGCGTTTCTTGAGCATCCATAAAAAACAGTCGGGACACCTCTTCATGTGGTCCTAACATAATACGCGCTACGAAAAGATAATCCTCGTCTTCCAAGCGTCGTTGTTCGCCATTGTCACGAACAATGAACAGAGAAAGGTTCGAAGGTCTGCTGTCCACGTTATATTTTTCCAGAAGTAAATTGATCACTTCCTGGGCACTAACTAAGGACGTCACTCAAACGATCATTTGCAAACCGTATGGGGGCGTAAAGAACGAAGTTTCACGATTATAAAAATATCCATTGATTGAGCAACGTCGTTTCCATTTGACACGAGATCACCTGTTTTCCGATCGTCGTCCGAATGCAGTCGATCCAGCCTTTTGTCGTCGGCGCAACACAAGCCATCTTCGGCTACTCAGAGTCCTTTGTTTTTTTCGAGGTTCGTCTATCTCGTCGCGTCGCGCTGGACGAGTTAGTCGCCATAGCAAAATATCGATTCAAACGAAAACCATAAAACGTCTCGACTTTCAGATTAGTTTGATTGCTTGATGAATAATTGGCCGTCGGATTGTATGTATATAAAATAGAAAACTTTAAAATGTCGCGCGGAGCTTATCTTTCGACCGATTCCTCGATCACAACCTCTCCAACTGACTTTTCTCACCTCCAAACTCACACCATCAACTTCCCACCTCGTCTCGAGTTGGAACATTATGCCCATATATGGCAATTTGCTAATTCGACCAATCAGATGGGCGACCGCACCCTAAGAGAACCGATTCTCGCTCGATCACCTCAGCTCACCACATCAGATACGCGTTTATCACCTCTCTCGAGAGACAATTAGTAAATTTGATTTAAGTACTGCCAAGGGCGATTATTTGACAGTGTACAGATGCAATTTATATTTGGTAGAAAATAAAGGAAATTTTAATACAATGATCCGCAAAAAGGTCTCTTACACAGTAATCCACCCACTCATATATTTTGTTTAGCTATTTTCAAAATCAAAACTATCATACACACTTTTGTTAGCTTCAAAAAATAGTAAAGTATTCTTTTTGGTGATGATTGCGCTGTGAGGAGTGACTTTAGAGGAAAAGTAATATAAGAATTTATCAAAATAGGTTAATTATTTATGATCAGAGTCTTTTTCAGCTGAAATGGTTGCTAGACAACAACAAGACAATGTAGTTTGCCAATTATATGCTGAGTTGGAAAGGCTAGACCTGATTATGAATAAAAAAAAAAGATGTTCACCAGTGAAAACTCTACCATTGCCGTGAGAGAAGCTTAGCCTCGCCGTTCATAAACAAAAATCTATTCGCATAACCGCCGAAAAATTTCATAAAAAAATAATTCATATATAATTAAAATAAATATAAAATAATACAGATTTTCCTTGAAATGTATCATTTTTGAACAAACTGTCTCTAATCATTCAAATCGTAGCCTATGTATATATGTATGAGCACTATAATCCACAAACTAACCGTTAAGGTACTTCACCAAAAAGATTTATTTATTTTTATTTGATGACAATTATGCCAAACCGAAAAACACTGGGCAATCTTTCGACGAACAACACTATACAATGATCTACAGTTTCTCGATAGTCGTTTCTAATTCATGCTGTTGGTTGCTTTCTTTATCTTGGAGAAAAATGCCTTCTGCGAACCGAGTTTCCCTATTACTTTCCTTAGTAGATTCTCGAAGTTTTCTTATCTGGACTACATAGTATTATTCCATAGATTATTCAATAAATATTCCAAAAAATAGACGGTAAAATCTTTCCCGCGAAAATAGCCACTTTTAATTTCTTTAATGTCGATAAGGACGATCACTTTTTTGTCACCGACTGTGTTTTTATCGAAACCTTACGTGATTTTAAGGAATATTTTCAAAACCTAGTATTATTCTGCAAAATATTTTTGTGCGAGATGTTTTTGTGCTGGTTTTTTATGTAGTTGAATATTTTTGGAAAGGATATCTAGCATTACACGAAAAAATTCCACCTCTGATTCAAAAATCTTAGTAAACAGATGAAGGAAGGGGTACAGAGTTCGCTGAACGAGGCCATATCTGTTACTACTTACTGTAAAATTCATAGCTGATATAATTTTTGAAGGACGACTAGGCAAACATCGCGGAATTTTTTTCAACGTCTTTTAATCATCTCTTTCTTTCAGTTACATTTCACAAGACTATAAGGACTCCGAATAATCTCCTACATCATATCAGCACAACCTATTTCCATTCACTTCGCTAAAAGTCAGAGCTCATACCATATCATGTCGTGTATGTACAATTGATGTCCTTCTTAATGATAAGCAGTATCAAACTTCACTGAATCCTTGATATTTTTACTGAAACTTGTAAGAAAGTTTTTGTAATCTGGTGGTGAACTTATTTTAAATCGTGCGTCTAAATGGTCATGGTTAAAGTTAGTTTTTTGATCAACCAATCCTTTTGCAGCTTGTTAGCTTCCTTATTTTGTTTGTTGTTGTTGTTATTTTAGTGTTTTTTTTTTGTATTTTTTCTGTTTTGTTTTTAACTTAAAAAGCAATCACTATTGCAACGCTACCAGCTTCTACTTTGGATCTTGAATGTTAAAAAATAAACTGAGGTTCACACAAGCTATCGCAACGAGTTTTTATTCAAGATTGCGTAATTGTTTGCACAAGTTGTGCTATCGTGAATGACTCCCTTAAGAATTAGTCATTGGCTAGCTGTTTTGCAATACTGTAATGGGTTGAATTTTTTAAAGGTTTTTAAACCAAATATTAGGCTTAAGGTATAGTGTCTTGAAAACTATAAACTTCATGAGTAACCAATTTTAGTTTCCAGTATATACGATTCTCGTCCACGCCTTACGCTCCATAAATTCACAAAATAACAATTCAAACAAGTCGTACACCACATGAAGGTCATATCCTTTTTAACATTTGCCTCTGAGTAGCGAACATGTGAAACAGGAAAAACTAGTTAGGAACAGGAACAAAAGCCAAGGAAAATTTCCTCATTCTAAAGAGTGACGGAGGCATCACTCTGAAAGATTCCAGAAAACATTTCGAACATCCTAGCTTCATTTTACGGTTAAAATATTCTGAAAACCGCCAAATGAGTTCGTGTATCACTCATTTGATGCGCCGCAAGAATTTCACTATGGGTAAGATGAGAATGAGATACAACCTTATGATGAGCTCGAGCAACTGATTGTGAGTGAGACTCGGAACAGCAAGGACATAATGAAAAGTTAAAAAACAACAGCCACAAGGAGAAACTATTTTGGCTAAACTCCAGAATGGTGAAAATGCTAAAAGAACATGGAGAATATGTTGGACGCTAGAAACAAGACCATCTGAATTTATCACTTGCTTCTCGAAAGTATCCTGACAAAGTGGACACAAGTAGCCGAGGTAATTAAAAAAGAGACGGAAAATGGAAGTACCAGGAAATGATGAATGACGGTGAAATCAGATAAATTAGCATCTGATTGATGTAAATTGGACACCAGTGTGACAGTGTTGAAAGAGTAATTACGGTGGAAAGTTGAATTGAATTTTTCGGGATATCGAGTGAGTGGGAGTGATTGCAAAATTTTCAATAAAACTAAAAGCTCATTGCTAAGAAAACACATAACTAATTCAAGGCAATTACATATCAGTAAGTTTATATGGGTTAGAACCTCCTAGTCTAGTCGACAACTTTCGTCTTCTAGTGCGCTTTTAATGTGCAACAATAGTGTTAGCAAGTCGTTTTCAAGTGAAAAGTAAAAGAAAATTATTACAGACCACACAAGAGTTTTTACGAAAAAAACTTTTTTGGTTGAATTTGGAAAACATTCCACTTTGTAGTATACTGATATAAAATACATGTATTATGTGTACATACCAGTAATGACTTTCCCGTGGAAGTAATGAGCTATGCAGTGTAATAATTTAGCCTTTACATATTTTGGCACCATACTAATATAGGAGCCGAGAGACGACCGCAAGATTATTTGGCTCATCGATAAAAGGATGAAGCTTTTATTGAACTTAGTGGGTAATATAAAACTATCAATACATTAAAAGTGCCTCACAAAGTTTTGGGATGATGGTTATGTGGAGGGTCACTTGGCAAAAACAAAACCAACTTAAATTAATGGAAATATTGATAATACTTGGCACAATATTAAAAACACCAAACTTCCGTGAAAAAAAAACTGATTTTTTTGAATTTATATGCTAATTGTGTCTTGTAATGGAAAATCATTAAAAAAATATTTGGCTCATTCTGAAAAGCGCCAAACTATGTTAAAGTAGTGATAGTGTCTTTTGCAATCTTAAAAAATAGTCTGCTTACTCAAAGCTTGAAACGAAAATCAGACAAGTCCCATTTGGAAAACAAAACAAAATACGCTAGTTTTCTAGGAATAAAAAAAATTAAAACACGTCTGCCTGCCTGGTAAGAATGATCAGCGCGTTTTGCATCTTTCTGGCTCTGACCATATGTGGATAGACATTAACAGAGTCGATTGCGTCATATGTTCCTTAGAATTTGTGCTTCCCATAATGTTGGCTGTGAAACATGGACTTGATTTTGATGATATATACATCATCTATACTGGATAAATGGTTCTGTATGCCCTAACGCTTGCCTACAATTTCTTCATATCATCGTTCATTTTGATTTCGACCATCATTTTTAATTTCGAAGATATTCAACACGTTTTATCTTATTTTTCCAACATTGAGTTCTTGTTTTTCAGCAGTTTATATCATTATAGCATCAGTGTCTTTCATCCCGTATAATGCCATCAATAACTGTAACAAAAGATCATATTTTTTTAAAAAAAGGGCAACAATGCCCTTTATTTATTTTATTTATTTATTTATTCAGCACATTTAACAGAGTTTAACTCCAATTACAAAATGTAAAGAAAGAAAAAACAAAGTAAATAAAAATCATAAAAAGTAGTTAAATGATTGAGTAAAAAAAGTGAAATAAATCAATTAGCTAAATATTACATTTGCTAAGTTACGCTTAAATGAAGCAAGAGAAGGTGGAAAAGGTCCAAGCTGTAGACTATCATAAGTTCGTGGGAAACGGAGTAATGTAGAATTGAAGTAAACTTCAGTTCTAGCAAATGGTAAGGCAAAAATATTCGGAACACGAGATGGTCTGGAGCGTTGCCTTAACGAAATAAGGTTGGATATATCAATTTCAATGTAGCCGTGACACAACTTATAGAGAAAGCATAGGTCAAGACATATCCTTCTAGAAGCCAATGGAGAAATATGAAGAAACAGAAGACGTTCATTGTAAGGCAAATAAGGGATTTTAAATTTACAAAAGAGAAAGCGTGTAAACTTACGCTGAACAGATTCAAGTAGGGCAATTAAATAGACATAATGAGGTGACCAAATTTGTGAAGAATATTCAAGCAATGAACGTACGATGCTCACAAATAATTGCACCGCAGAATGAGGATTAGAGAATATACGGCAATGCCTCAGTACAAAACCCGAAAGCTTTGAGGCCCTGATAACAACACTGAAAATGTGAGCATCAAACTTCAGTTTAGGATCAAAGATCACTCCCAGATCCTTCACTTGATCAACCACATTCAATATAATGGAGTCAATGGAGTAATCAAAGGAAGTGGGCGAAGACTTAAGGGAAAAGGACATTGCATGGCACTTAGGAATATTGAGGAAGAGAGAGTTTGCTTCACACCAAGAACAGAGAGTGATTAAATCTTTTTGAAGAGCTTTGCAGTCGTCAAGAGATCTAATCACTCTAAATAACTTGAGATCATCAGCATAAAGAAGGCAGGAAGAGTCAAACAGAGAAGGAAGATCATTAATAAAGAGAATGAATAGTAAAGGTCCAAGAATGGAACCTTGAGCGACACCAGATTGGGGATAAAATGGAGCGGAATAGCTACCACAAACGGAAACACGACAGGCTCTATAGGACAAGTAGGAAGATATCCATAATAGAAGGGAACCAGAAACCACAAACAACTCAAGCTTACGACATAGTATCGAATGGTCAACAGAGTTAAAAGCTTTGGAAAAATCCGTGTATAGGGCATCAACCTGAAGATGATTATCAAGAGCGAAAGCAATATAATTAGACATGACAAGTAGATTGGAGGTCGTGGAGCGGTTCGGAAGGAAGCCATGTTGCTGCGGAACTATAAAATGACCCAAGGCAGTGTAGAGACATGAATGGACAATACGCTCAAGGATTTTAGGAAAAGCAGAGAGACGGGATATGGGACGATAGTTTGTAACGGACGAAAGATCACCAGATTTGAGAACAGGTAATATATAAGCCATCCTCCAGCATTGAGGGAAAGTACCAGTAGATAAGCTCAGATTAAATATGAAGGAAAGAGGAAAACACAGTGAAGATGATAATGATTTAATGAAAAAATTTGGGATGCCGTCAGGACCAGCACCAACATTGGAGTCTAAGGATTCAATAACAGTGCTTATTAAGAGATGATTAACTGTAATTGAAGAGATCACTTCGTTGTGAGAGGCTGCATTGGGAATGAAGGGGGCAGGGACACTAGAAGAAAAAGTTGACGAGAAGTAAGAAGCAAACAGATCATTGATGCAAACAGCAGAGGAGGCAACGGAATCATTCCAGTGGACCGTATTAGGAATAGACGAGGAAGACCTTAGAGATTTTATATAGGACCAGAAAGGCTTGGTCTGATTGGAGAGGAACGAGTCTTCAATGGAAGAATGGTAAGAACGAATAGCCCGACGAATTTCCATCTTAGCGCAGGACCAAACCCTTCGAAACTCGAGTTGCGTTTCAAGTGAGTCAGACCTTTTCATCTTTTGGTGAGCCCTGTCTTTAAGCTTAATGGCATTGAGAGCCGTAATAGTGAGCCATGGAGGATCCGTTCTTCTAGAAGAACGACGACGGGGGGTGAAGTGGGGGATCAGATTGGAAATCAGTTGGTAAAATTTGTTTACGGATTCCTCACAATCGAGATTGGAGAAGAATGCGAACCAATCAACTGATGATAACTCACAAGATAAGGAGAGATAGTCAGCTTTAAAGAAATTATAAGCAGCTGGGAAAAAAAGTCAGGTTGCCTGGTCATTGGCAAAGTTACCAAGATATTAAGAGGAGGATGATGCGGGTCAATAGGAACATACGGAAAATTTGAGTTAAAGACAGAAACAAGAGAAGATGGAAAATTAGTCATGACTAGATCGAGCAACCGGCCATTTATGTTAGGGAAAGAATTATGCTGGAACAGGGAAAATGTGAAAGAAAAGAGGAAAGGGGGATGGAAAGACTGTTGGACGATTTGGTGATTGAAGAAGGATACGAAAACCATTCAACCGAGGGACAGTTGAAATCACCACATAACAATAGATGTGGAATTTTTTTAAGGGAGTTAGGGTACGTTGAAATTTCATCAAAAAAAGTTTCAAAGACCGACAAAGGACAGTTACACGGAATATAGGCCGAGAAAACCAGTATATAGGAGCTGCTAGAAGTTGATACTCTCACTAAGACAGATTCAACCGGATGAGATGGCTGAAATTGATGGCAAAGGGAGGACGGAATGGATAAAATCAGTCCACTCTTACGTCTGGCAATGCAAACTTGAAAGTCCAGATTACTATATTGCATTCAATCTTTCTTTAATCCTTAATGAACTTATCGATGACTGTGTTCCTTCAGGACGTAGAAGTAGGTCAAACTGTTCTCCGTGGTTTTCTTTTGTAATTAAGTTTGCTTTGCGAATCTGTAACAAGAGATATTATATTTAGTCGAATCTCACCTATATAAGTTCGTCAGTGTTTTGAGCATCAAATTTTTTTTTTGAGTGGATTGAATTTAAATTTTAATGTATTATTTTATATAAAACTGTGGATTTGACCCCTGGAAACATATTATTTTGAAAATTACATGTTTGAAAAAACAATGAAAAGAGAGCCAAATTTCACTATTCCGAATCCCGAGCCATGTTTTTTTAAACTTGTTATCGAAACAATCAATTTTGTAATGTGTTTAAAAAAAATTACATAAACCCAGGAGGAGTTACAAACAGAGAAAAACTCTTCCACCGAACGCGAGTCACAATTTTTAAAAACACTATTTTATACAAAAACTTATTTGCAGCATTATTAAAATATTCTATTCACGCGTTTGTGTCACCATATTAGGTTAAATAATTACACAGTCCTACAAATTTGAATTTTTTTTTCCTTTTTTGATGTGAGTGCTCATTTATTAGGTTTCGGGACCTCCTAATGACGAATCTGAAGTCGGTTTCTTTCTATCACATCAGTATTTTTCAAAAAAACACATTTATAAAAATCATGTGAAAATTGAGGTATTCAAGAAAAAAAACAATCAGAAGTAAACAAGCAGCTGAATAATGAGAATTGTTTTTATTAAACGAATATTTAGTGTTATAATGAACATTAAAAAATATTACAGAGTTTTGTGAAACCTTTTCTTTTTTTCTGAAAAGCTTCTGTTGAGCGATTTTCTCTTGTGTGCACGGTTTGGATCATCACGCTTCATCATCCAGCAGTAATCGGCCATCATGCTAATATTACACTTTCCTTGGTACCTTCGCTCCATTTCCTTACTATCTTGGTGAAATCTTTCGCCTTATTCTTCACTAGCTGCTCCTAAGTCCTCAGGAAAGTAGCCCAAATGTGAATGAAGAAAATCGACTTTGAGACTCATGAGGCAACCTAATCTTTGAAAATTTGAAGCATGTTTTCGATAATATTTTCATAATCGGGGCTTTTGTGATTTCCTAAGAAGTTTTTAATAACTTCTTTTAACGATACCCACGCTGCCAATTCTATAGGAGTCCATTTTCCATCGAAATTTGCATCCTTCATCAGTTTTCGTACCCTCCTTCAGTTGATGGAAATACTGATGATCAAAGATGGAAATACTGTAAGTAAATACTTGAACCCATCCCCTTATTTATCTAAAGCCTTTACAAATTGCTTCATAAGACCAAGCTTTATATGCAAAGGTGGTAGTAAGATTTTTTCTGGTGGGACTAAATTCTGTCGAACTATAATTTTATTTCCTAGGTCTAAATTAATGCTCTATTCCTGCTATCCCATTCGTATAAAAAACATGGATATTTTGTATAACCACTTTGCTGTCCTAATAACATTGAAAGTATTTTTAAATCTCCACACACAATCCATCCATGCTGCTCGTAATCAACTTTAGCCAAAATTGATACCAAATTTTCCTAACACTCCTTCAAATGTACAGAGTAGGCGACTTTTCTTCCTTTTCTTCTGGGCTACAACTTTCAGATGATTCGTTAGTATGCATAGTATTGGAAGAAGATGGAAGCAACGGCTGATCTTCATTCGGTTCTCTTAGTACTGGATAAGTCACTGATTGAATTTGCGGGAAAATGATCCTTTTTTTTTGTTTTTGCGTTGTACCCTTTCACATTGCAGCAACAGAAGTAACAATCTTGGTAGTGGTTTTGAGGTTTCCTCCATTCCATGGGTTTAGCTATGTTAAAACAGTTCTCCTTGCCCAGTGACCACTTGCGAAGTTCTGATACGCAGCTCCTACAAACTTTATTCGGTGTCGAAGTTTTGTCTAAGTTACGAATAGCAATACCGAAGTAACGTTCGTATACATATGTTTTTCACAAAGCGCGTAATGGTGTTTTGTTGTTTTAACACCAAATACTCACCACAAATGTAGTAAAAACGTTGACGGGAGTTAGCACATAAAAAAACTTTCTATTTATATATAATATATAATATAATTTTACAGTACATTTAACGACGGATTTATTACATCCATAGATGATTCTATATATACCACATAAGATCAATGCTTAAATATTGACTTAATAACTATCCTTTTAAGAATGAAGACCCTAGATAATTTTACTTTTATGACGATTGGCAGGTAAATTTCCTTTCTATCGCCCTCAAGCTAAATTCCTATAGAAAAATTATGCAAAAAATAAAAAAATTAAAAATTAAAAAATTCCACAAAATTCTGATGTGATGGAAACTTTTGACTATTAGTTACGTAATAAGCATACAAAAAGGTAGTAGAAACACTACTTAACCTTCAAAAAGGAAATTCGTTGTAGGACAGTGTTATTTGTCTTATTATTAGTATCAATATTAAGATCATCATTACCTACTGGTATTAAAATACTATCAAACCGTTGTGTTGCCATAATTACTGGGAACGTATCTAATGGTCCATAAGAATTGATTCAGTAGAAGTAGTCAAAAAATCGATCCCAAATTGGAAGCAAATTTTCGGCATGTGAAACTATAAAAACTATTAAAAATCATCAACTAGCAGGGTCATTGCTATATTAACTTCCCAGTATATGGGAAGTTCTTGTAATCGCCTCGAAAATCGAAATTGAAATTTTCAACATTTATTTACGTTTTGAGGTCTTCCGAGTATATTTTAAGTGTTTTTAGAAAGAAGTATGTATGTGTGTGTGTGTGTGTATGTACGTACGTCCGTACGTACGTATGTGCGTTCGTGGACAGTTTTTTCTACGAGCATAACTCACGTAAACAAAGTCGTATCGACTCCGTTGAGGTGTCAATCGAAGCGTCTTTGCAATCTTAAGAGCTGATTAGTTTTTGGGACACTTCGGTCGGGGGGGTTTGCTGTTTTGCCCGTTTGAAGGTCATTTCTGTCATGCGGTTTATCTCTCGAACCAAACATGTAATTTTCATTATTAAGGTGGCAATCGACGCGTATTAACATTTTTGTGATTCTATCAAGTTTTTAAAAAAATTCATGGAGGCGTTTTTTAATTTTTTTGAAAAAAGTGCAAAAAATTAGGTTTTTTTTCATAAACAGTAAATTTTTAACCTGATTTTCGAAACACAGTAATCAATGTTTATATAATTTATATACTCCAAACAGTTTTTGTGCAAAAACCAACAAAATTTTTTCTCATGATGACAAAAAAAATTAAATTAAAAATCAAAAATCATTAAAAGTCATCATGATTTCAAGGTCATTTCTGCCATTCACTATATCTCACGAACCAAATATAATATTTGCATCACTTAGGTGGCAATCGACGTGTATTAACATTTTTGTAATGTTTTTATATTTAAAAAAATCGTTGGAGGCGTTTTTTAATTTAACAAAAAAAATGCAAAAATTTATAATTTTTATATCAAAACTGCTTAAATTTTGAAAATCAAAAAAAATTAATCAAATTTGCATTTGTGGCAATGAACGCTTTGAATGGTAAAATGTTTCGTAGTCAATACTTTGCTAGATCATATGCTATAAAAAAAGCTTTCATCAATATGAAAATAACAAATAACGTAGAAACCCCCCCCCCCCGCGTGATCCGCGTGAATATCCAATCAAATCAATCTGTCCCCATCGACCAAAAATCTTACGTAATCAATTGACGCTCCCGTAGATGATACCAAATAATATTAAGTCATTCCAGTTACTGTTATGAGGGGTACATTATTATTATTTAAAGTAGTATTATTTTCATAATTATTATTTTGTTTAGTATTTTTAATATTTATGTAAATATTACTGGGAAGTTGACCGTGTGGTCCTCAAGGGTCGCACCTCGCGGCTTGTTAAAATATGTCACAGTAATTAATTTATCATTGCAAATTCAATCGCAGACTTTTTTAAACATTTTTTGAAGCATAGAGGATCATTTAAATGTGAATAATGGCTTACAATATTAATCAAGAGTGTTTCATGAAAAAATCAGTCAATTTTCTAACGAATTCCATATGGTTTTTTCCTATTACTTCCACAATTCCACCTAACTATATAAAGGACATTTGTTTGCACTCATTTCCCAAATACCACTTCTAAAATTCACTGTTTTCGGTTTACTCTTTCCAAACGTGTCTTGCGGTGAGTTGAAGCAGCAAGGATACTTGGTATGAATGTATTGTATCGTTTGCACGCAATGTCATCCACTTAGTCCTGATAAATGATGTTGTACTTCGTTTCGTGCGAAATATGTAATATAAATGCCTTGTGATTTCGGTGTAACCTGTAACATTCTATTACAGGAATGTGCTTAGAAGCTCAGAAAACAAGCGCTCCTTTAATAGTGGAGAGTAGTCATCCTTCACTGCTTGGTTGGCATTTTTAGCAGGGAAATGATATTTCAAAACATTTACCATGTTTGTATATGTTATCGAATTACGTGGTAATGTTCATTTTTCCTATATAAATTGTATAAAATATGTATCTCCGAGTTCAAAGCGGTTGAAACGAAAATCTAAAGGAACATACAGAATGCCATTTACAATAATTTATAGTCTACACATCACAAATCTTTAGTTAGTGCATACATCGCCTTCAGTTCATCTTCACTGCGCATTCAAGATTTTCAATTTCATTTCGAACAGATTTCATCTTCCGGGACTAAAAATGGCATCGCCTTGATTACTATCAACAACCCTTATTCTTCACAACTGTCTGTCCTTTTTTCATGATAATCATCATCTTCGGCAACCAGGACGCATTTGAGCGTGGCCATAAAACCCCAAAACGTTTAGAGAAACCCTTCAAATCCGAATAATTGAGCACAAGTCCTTCGAAAGCAGGTAGTGAAGAAGTTTGCAACCATTTGACTGGCATGTTGTATGAAAAGGTGCCTGTCATTCTCCATTAAGTGAAATTCGCATGAAGAAGGTCCCTGCAAGACGTGCCAATATCTATTTTCCTGCCAAAACAGTTTTGGCTGAGATTTGTGATCTCTGGCTAATTTATTTGCAAATTATTTGCCAGTCACAATTCCAGCTTGAGTTGATGGTGGCGGTGACGGGTGAATTTCTATTGCCACTTGGAAAAAGGATAATTTTGTCAGTTTAGTGGAGTTTTCGTTGATAGCGAAAGCTACGACAATATTCTTCGGATTGCTCATTGCACCAGTTTTAAGAAATTTCACGCAAGATATTTACTTTGTTTAGCAGCACTATTCAGAGTTGTTTTTTATATTTCTGATGACATTAGCAATTTTTCAATGGATTTTTCAATATTATTATTGAATTACAATTTGATGGATTTAATTCAATTTTCTCAAATTTTAAATTTAGATGTGGCCACAATATCAATTTTTGTTATCAAAATAAATTTATATACTTATAAAACCTGGCGATGTATCAAGGACACAATAGACTGCTGTTGCATCGAGTCTATTTTCTTATCTTAGTGAAATATAGAAAATGATGCAATACATCTATGCATAATCGGTAGAGGGACTTCATCTGTATGAAATTCATTTTTATGCTATACAGTTCTTTGAGCAGCGAAATGGACAATGAAAAAACTGGCTTTATTTTCATTAATGCAATTTTTAAATGATAAAACCTTCTGTGCTTATTGCAATTTAGGAAAACAAACAGCCGTAAGTACTATCAATAGTGCAATATCATAGACTAAATTCTTTGTTTTCTTATTGTTTACTAAGCACTGCTTAGTAAGCAGATATACTTAAATCGCTTAGCTTTTCCCAGTGACTTTTTCTCGACACTCTAATACAAAACGTAGAAATCAGCTTTAAGTGGGTATTCTTCATTTTATGAATGTGGCATATTAGAACAATATTCAGAGAATATATTCTCGACAGAGCATTTAAGTCGCAAGCACTTATTTCATGCGTGGGTGTTTTTACTTATCCTTTGGGGCATGCTAGTGAAACAGCTAAATATTAAAGCTAAGTAAAAATGATGATTTATTTTTGCGCACTCCTTGAGGAAAATCAATCACGGAGAAAGAAGGTAATTGAGTTATCTTAAGTTAATACGTTGGACTCATCGTTTTGCACTTAACCAATTCGAGAAATTTGTCGATGATCTGCAATGTGTATCCTAAGAATGTTCTCGTGAGGACTTTACAACTTCAACTTGAGAACTAATCAGGGAAAATTGGTAAGTTTCTTCATAAAACTATCATAAAAAAAGTGAAGCTGATGACTTCAAGTAGAATTCATCAAGTTGTAAAAAAACTGTGGGACAAACTTTGCCTAATTATGATTCACAAACACAAACCAGATTAGTTCTCCTTTAGAAATGATGATATGCATAGAAAAAGATGAGAAACTTCAACTAAGTCAACAACGAAAATTGAACTAGATATGATATGATTAGTTGGATCTTTGCAAAGAGTAGATATATCCTGGACCAATATGTGCGATAAAATTAATGAATATTTGCATTCAGAATTTAGTGAGTTCTTGAAACTTAGTACTTTCCATTAGCTAAATAAGCTTATCAAACTTTGAATATTAGTCCGGAAAAACAGTCTTGATAAGATTACAAACTTCTACACATTGATCGAATCAGATCGTAATCATGGCTCAAGAATATTATTGGCTCTCTATAACTGCAAAATGTTCTCAATAGAATGTCATCGTTTGTCGAAATCTTCTGATTGTTTTTTATTGTAAAATTTGGAAGAAAGTGAAAGTTTTGCTGAATTTCCGGTATGTAGTTAAAAGTTATCTAAAGCGTGATTCAGAAAAAAATCAGCCAGGTAAAAGTAAAAATATATATGAAAAGAAATTGGAATGATGAAACAGAATATTATAAATTTATACAAAAAAATTATGATTTTCACTCGATCTAAAGAATCCACGGACTTTTGCTTTGCATCCCGCCATGAACGCAAGCATATCTTTTTCATCGAACGCATTTGCTGCCTGTCGCCATTTTTGACGAAACTGCTGTATTGCGATGGTCTCCGATTTCAAGCCCTTCAATGTCCTTTCCATTAGAGCCTAACACTTTTTATATGGCGGAGTTTTGGGCAGTTTGGCGGATTGTGGTCCTTAGGGATCGCTCGTCGGCTGTAATGGCAGGTTGGAGGGTCTGGCCAGAAAAAGGTTGTAGGAGGGTGGATCTCAAAAAGGGCAAACGTCTTTTTTGAATTTAAGTCCAGATTTTGGGCTGGCAGGCAAAGTTTTGGGGCAACGTGTGGGCAATGGTAAAGTTAGCTTAGGGTGTTACATAAGTCTTGAAGAAGAAAAAAAACCACAATTTCTTAAAAAAATTGTATTTTAAAAACGAAAAATCTATTTTTTTTTTAAATTTACACACGTGAAAATTTAGCATTTTAAGAAGTTGTATAAAAAATTCAGCTAAAAACATTGAAAATTGTCAATTTTCGTGCAGCTTTTCTCGTCCAGCTTTTTTTGCGGTAGGTAGCATATTTGGGTGCAGGTTCATCTCTTATCAAAAATTCTTATAGTGTATGCCCTTTTTTAAAGCATTTTTCCGATTCTCATCGTTTTCAAAATATTTTTTTTCGTATAAAACAAAAACGAGTCTGACCGAATAAAAATCCCTTTGTTGAAGCACGAGTCAATACTGTAAAGAGGAAATGTGCAAAGTTTCAGCAAAATCGGTCGATTTGTTTTCGAGAAATCGTGCCTACCGTACGGAAAGAAAAGCGCGTTTAAAGTTTTTTTTACCGCGATTTAATGAATTGAATTTTTTTTAAGCGACTTACATCGAGTTGTCTTTTCCAGGTCCATACAGTAATTTGTTCGCCTCATTCACGATGTTCAGAGCATCCTTTTGATGTTGTGACGTTTGATGAAAAAGAAACGAGCTAGTTTTACGCGGTAGAACCACGCGGCATGCATATAAAACGCTATGTAAGGCCGAATTGCGGTATTTAAATCTCTATAACTCCGATAATATTGCTCGAATTTACTTCAAATTTAGGATGAATACTCTTGAAGTACTATATTTTCATATAAAATAAAAAAACTTCGATTTATGTTTTAAAATACAAGACCTATGTGACCCCTTAAGTTCAAGTTTCCGAAGTCGCAGCTCCAATCCTTTGGGTTCCATCTTAAAAACAAAAGAAAGTGGGACACTTTCATATCTCAGAAACCATGGCTCACACAAGAAAGTTGTGTATGGCAAACTAGCGAAAAATCAAATTTGTAGCAAGTCGTGCATATATTAACTTCACGTGGTGACGAACATAAAAAAGTTACAAGTCATAAACGACACCCAAAAAGAAGGAATTGTCTTTCGAGCGCCACAACTTTTTTATTTTCACGTTTAACGCAAAACATTGAAACTTTTCTAAGACAATTTTGTCACAAATCGTTTGCGGTATTGATTGTTTGAATCACTGTATATGCGGGAGAGTTATTCCATCCCGAACGGAAGAAAGTTGCGTGAAAAACGCGTATTTGAGCCAAGTAATCGGCTTCCGATAGCAAAACTCTCCCATTGCGAAACTCACGGAGCATTTTGGTAAGCAGACAGATTTTTTGGTGCAACGTTTAGTATGTCCTACTGTGATAAAAATTTGTCTGCCAGCCCAAAATGCACGGGTTGCGTCAAAATTCGGACGATTTTACTTAGTTTCCTGAATGATAAACTCCTGACTTTTCGACCGCAAGAACAACTGGCCTGCCAAACGAAGAATTTTGTAGGATATTTTGATACCTTTTTATTTTTAAAATTTTCAGAGATACCTCGTTTCGATTTTGCCGCATAAAAGTTTTGTCGCGGAATCAGGCCTAATCGCAATATGTTTCGGTGTCTCCGACGCAACATTCGAACTTTGTAAAAAAGTTCTTATACAGAGAAAAAGTATGTTCGACTGAGGTAAGCTTAAATTTGAGAAGATAATTGAATTCGTTTATTTTGGATTCGATATTTTTTGAAGAATTTCGTGTCATCAAGCCTGAATTGTGATTTAAATGCACATAATGAGAAATGTTCGAAAATTAGAAACAAACAAAGTGCATCCTACCTGAACGAAATTTTTTGTTCATTGCTTCGTCCTTGAACTAAACTTTCATCAACTCTTTGAGAAGTACGTCTGATTGACTTCAACCTTGATAATTAAAACGAGAATTCTGTGCACATCTTCAATGACATGGATTGCTAGACGCAGTTCGTGTAAAATTTTAATCAGCAAGCATTATCAGGTCCTACGAAAGTTGCTTTGACTTACTGTTGATTACATCACCTACTTTGACTAGACATACCGTGCATTACTGCATTTCTTCTTCTTCTTCTTGTCTTTCTTAAATCTTATAACTCGAGAATTTTAAGTAGACTGAACTATGCAGGGAAGTCTCATAGATACCTAACTAGCGTTGAGAGAGCTGTGATATAGTCGACTTCTGAGTTCAACGGATGAAAAGAGTATTTCGCCGGGCCAGGCTAAGTTTTTGTTTTGGAATCGTTCATTATGATTACTCTTTTGGAAATTTCCGATTATGTTTTTTTCCATTTTTCGGTGTATGTATATAGTAATTAAAAAGTTTTTCGATTCCAATCTTTGTATTATTTCAACTCAAACAAATGCAATCCAAATTACCTTCGATTAAAAACTTTGTTAGTAATAGAAACACAAATTTCAGAATTTCACGTTCTATGTTACAACCTTTAGGAGAACTTATTAAAATTGCATTGCACCCTCTGGTTTATCATGTTCTTGTAATGTAGAATAAACTAATGACTAGTACCTGGCTGCGAGTTAAACCAAACTATAGATTGTCTCACAAATTAAAGATACAAAATCAATTTGAGTTCAAAAATACCAATTTCAATGTCAACTTCAATTATGAAACGGCTTTAGGCCTTCTTAAAAGGAATATCAAGTAATTACAGTTGTCATTTAAATCAAACTGGTATAATTCCTGAAATTCAAACTTAAAATAAAGCATATAGTTATTCCAGGAGAGGAATAGACCGGTGAATTGAATAGTTGTTCACAGAATTGCTACATGAGAATGATTCGAGTAGTACTGTAGAGTATCAGTAGTCGCTTCAGCTATTCTTGATTAAAGTAGTGTTATACGTTCCACTAATTTTCGAAATTTCCGATGAAGGAGCATTTAGAAAGGTCAACGTTTTACCAAACTTTCAGCTCATTGCATGATGTGCGTGTTAGTTCAGAACTGTTTTCAAAACTGATTACAGCAGATGCAGTAGAGTCTGGAGAAAATTCTAATGTTTAGGTCTACATTACAGTCCGGTCCATTTTACGTAGCGTTTTGAGAGAGATTGATCATTCTGATATAGATCCTTTTATTTATTTTGCAATTTTCAAGAAATGATTTTGATTTTATAATTTTATCCCTGAATGTTGTGGATGATATGAAAATTGAATTTCTGAAGACTTATAGTAAAAAATATTTCTTTATAAAAATATTTTTAATTTACTTTGTTTACGGGGAATTTTTTTATTTAATTTATTGGATGCAAACATTGTGATCTCATCCTTACAATGTTGAGTGAGGTGGATCGTTTCTTCTTTGTTCAATGAAATAATTTCAATTAAGTTATCTTTCCACGAGAAGAACTGAATTAATAGACTCTTTAACTGAGTTACTTTGTAAAAATTTGTATGCCCTCTCATCCCTTTTTTGTACAACGCGATAGAGTCACTCTCAAAACTATAGATCTTCTCTTCGGTCTTCTACTATCCTAAAAGATTGATCTTCAGTAATCAATACAGACATTCTATTGTCGTTTCTAGTACAATACTTACACTATATCATCCAGTCGGCAGAATAATTCTTAGCACATTTTTTCTATTCACAAAAGCCAAATACCCTCACATATGACTCAACCATTCCACCCATATGATATCCTGTTAGTCAAGAGGGTATCAAATTTATGACCTTCTTCCCATACGACAAGAGGTAGCCAACACACCTTCCTTAGTCCTGCATTTTCCGAATATGAGCGCCAAGCCATAGGCACATCGAAGCCAGCCAATTTATGGCACACCTTATCGCTGGCACCCTGCCAAATGTCCTCGAATTTCCGATTTATTTATCTCACAATCAGATCGAAATCAAAATGAACTGTCTCCTCTGAGTATCCTCGCCGACGGTCACACGGCCCGAAAATTCTGGGAAATGCTCTTCAATAAATACTCGAAATTTTATTGCAATTTTATTGCGAATCCATTTCAATTGACAGAGCGCACTTTATGAAAATGAATTTTCGCAAATCGTCATTGCTGTCGTCATTGCCCATCGAAATCGGTGCCGACGGCGGAAATTCGAGTGGCACTTTTCAATGAAAAGGACGAGGTGAAAAACACTACAGACAATATTGATTCAGGATTGATCGGATTGCGGGCACACCGAGACAGAGAGCCTCTAATTTAATTCAGCGTTGGTTCGCTAAGCTCGTCGCATCTTTATTAGATATTTAGATTCGCCGAAACGATTGTTTGTTGGACGAAATTGTTGCAGAGCTTTTCCTGGCGTTCTATTGGACCGCAACGAATTTGCATATAAATGTAGGCAAAATCTTTTTGAATTCTATCTTAAAATTCATTATTATTGAACACAATGCAGTGTTTTTCTACTTTTAAATGCTTGCCACCAACGGCGGAAATCACATACAAAATTAATGAAGAAAACATTTCATTGACAAACTACATATCTAGCTGCGACAATCTTCGCAAGACAATTGGAAAGCAACTGCCTACGTATGCACATGTACACATGTATCTATCCAATTTAACAATTAATTAGAAGATTTAATTAAATCACCATCCTGCATGTGTCCTAGTGCTATGTGCCATAAAGCGCTCCATCAATGTTGCTCACGTATTTTCTTACCATTCTGGTGCTACTCTGCAATACCTGCTTCCTGAATAGTTCTTTCGTCATTGTGCCTCGGATAACTTTCCCGAGAAAACATGTACAACATAATTCACAGGTACATATGTATGTGTGTGCAAAGTAACTGCGAGCATACATTTGTTATAGCACATCATTATGAATGGCTGGAGGCAAGTACAGTGCAACACATTTTAAATTGTGGCTGTGTATACTATTTATATTTTAACAATGTTTGTGAAATATCTTACTCTTATTGCTTATTTTTGTTTTAGTCTACTTCAAGAAAAGAAACACCCAAAAACCCTTAATATGGAGTTATCATTGTTGCGTAGCCGCAACATCTGTTTTAACCACCCCTTTTCCATTACGTTTCTTTTATTTTCGCCTCATGGTACCGTTACATATTTATCTTTATACCACGAGAACAGGCAGGCTTCAAGAGTGGATTCAGTACAGTCGATCACATCCACACATTAAGGCTGAGGCTCCACATACGATTCCAAATCGGTTTCGGTTTGTTTGTTTTTAAGAATGAACGTCATAGCGGCGCGACCTTTTCTTATTTTGCATGTTATCTATATGAGAACCGGGCGACCCTGCGTCCACGTCCGATTCGATCAATAACGCCGGTTTTACGACCCGTCTGGTTCATAACGACCCGGGTCGACGTTCCGATTCATAATCAGAACGAAGGCGCTTCCTTCTCGCTCATTTACACGCTTTCCCCATAAGATCGGATGGCACCCGGCTCCACGGGCGGTTTTCTGAAACCGATTTTCTGTATGCGCATGCGTTGTGGTCATTCGTTAAAAGGCAGTGAACGGAGAAGGCCATGGAGCAGGTGATAACGGCAGTTGGAAATAATCCGGTAATATGGAGTATTGTGGAGAAAGATGTTTTCACGTTGAGCACCGACACGAGAATGAACACTAAACAAACAATCTGATTCAAGAGCCTCGCACGTTTTTATTTCAGATTTGGAATCGGACGTGGAGCCTTGACGCCCGTCGTTCTTATTGTTTACGCATTCCAAATAATAATCGGTCTGGAATCGTACGTGGAGCCTCAGCCTAAGAGAAGTCATGAGCAGAGCAAGGGAATACGAACTCCCCCTAGCCCTGGCATACATCGACTTTGAGAAGGCCTTCGACTCAATATACCCCGAAGCAATAATACGAGCGCTCATAAGTCAGGGTATTGAGAAACCCTATATAGAAGCACTGGCCAACATCTATAAGAGCGCTATAGCGAAAGTTAAAGTGTTAGATGACACGCCGAAATTCCCACGCAAAGAGGGGTCAGACAGAGGGATACCATATCGCAAAGACCGTTCAACGCCACCTTAGAAGAAATTTTCCGAAACCTGAAATGGGATATTAAAAGACAAATCAAAGATGGAGAGCGACTAAATCACCTACGATTCAAAGATGGCATAGTCTATATCGCCCAAAATCAACATGAGCTACAGACGCTGCTCGAAGTTCGAAGCGCAGCTAGCGAGATAGTAGGGCTAAAAATAAACCTTAGTAAAACTAAAGCTATGTACAATGAGTTTGTAACTAGAAGCCAGGGTGAACTATCAGTAAACAACACCGAACTGGAAGTTGTAGACGAGTATGTGTATCTGGGCCAATCAGTATACAACTCTGGATCGCTAATACCAGAAATCAACAGAAGGATCAAGCTAGCATGGAGTGCGTTCGGGGTACAACAGATGCAAGGGTACAACAGATGCCATTCCTGATGTAATTAGATTTGTAAATGAATACTTGGATAAGGGCCACTACGTTACAGCAGTTTTCGTGGACTTAAAGAAAGCCTTCGACACAGTTACACATGAAACTTTAATCAACAGGCTCGGTGAATATGGAATCGTTGGAAAAGCAAATAAATTTATACGCAGTTACTTTTTTTTTTTCGTCGTTGGGAGATGGAAATCTTCAAAAGATACCGAGTTGCTCCTGCTTCTCGGCATGTCGGATTTCTACCGACTAAAACCACCTCCGTTTCCTCCAGAAAATCTTTACTCCATAATTCATTGCTTGCACTGTCCGTGTGCAATTATTTCCTGAAAACTTGTTCATTTAAATAGTACTTCCCAGACGATGTATATCGGTATAAGGGATAGTACCAGTATCTCAAAAGTTTTATTCAGAGTTCAATATATCTAATTTTGTTTCACATTTGTAGCAGGAAAAAAATATTAGCGTTCTTAAAAAAAGATATATATGTATATATACACATACATATACATATATATATACATACATATACATATATATATACACATATATACATATATATATATATATACATGTATATACATACACATACACACACACATATATATATATATAAAGGAAAAAGGAAAAAAAAAGAAAAAAGAAAAAAAATTAAATTAAATTTAAAATTAAAATTAAAAAAGGAAAAAAAAATTAAAATTAAAATTAAAAAAAAATGATAATAAAAAAAACATTACCGTTCTTAATTATTCAAATTGAATCTTCAGTAAATGTTTACGTAGCATGATTTTAAATGTCATTATGTTACGCGCTTCTTTTATTGTTTGAGGTAGCTTATTGTAAAAATTTAATGCGGCGTTAATCGGATCCATCCTCAGGCGCTCTGTCCTAGCAAATTTTATTAAAATTTCATTTGAGTTTCTCATATTGTAGTCGTTTTTTCTCCCATTTATGTCTAGTTTCGTTGTTTTCATTTGTTCAATGTGTAAATTTTTAAAAATGAATTTTCCTTTTTCCATGTGAATCAGTCCGTCTGCATTAAGTTCTTGTGCTGTTTTATATACTTCAGATGTAGCGGTCATCCTTTGCAAGTTATATATGGTTTTGTATGCTTTAGTTAGTAGTCGGATAGATTTCAAAGTACACTAATTGGACGTGTCAAAAGTAAAACTGCTGAATTTAGCATAGGTGTTCCGCAGGGCTCGATCCTAGGACCAACGCTATTTCTACTTTATATCAATTCCATAAAAAAAGCAGATCTTGTTGCGAAAGTGGTTATGTATGCAGATGACACTGTGCTCGTATACTCAGGTAAAACTAGTCTCGAAATTGAACAAAAAGTAAATACTGACCTGGACAAGTATTGGTATTGGCTTCTACAAAGTAGATTGGCAATAAACGCGGGGAAGACAAAATATATCATTTTCAAACAAAAGAACAAGACTGACATACAACCACACGTAAAAACCAATGACACAACCCTCCAGAGAGTAGAACAAATAAAATATCTAGGACTTCTAATAGACGAGAAACTAACATGGACTCCACACATAAATGATCTAAGGAAAAAACTGGCTGTCTTCATTGGTCTTCTACGTCGCTTCTACTTCTTTCCAAAGAAAAACAAAATCCAAATTATGTATGCGCATCTCCTTTCCAAAATTTCCTACGGCATCTTGAATTGGAGCCAAACTTCTAAAGGTAACTTCATGATCATCTCCAGACTAGTAACGAAGGCGTATAAAACCATTTACAATCTCCCTATGCTAACTCCAACGAGCGAAGTTTTCAAAACAGCCCAAGAGTTGAATTTGCAAGGCATAATTTTCATGGAAAGAGTTAAATTCATACATAAGAATTTACACCGTATTGAGTATACCGCTGTGAAATTAGACAGAATTGAGGGGAAAACACTTACAGAATGAGAAACATGAATAATATAGCTATAGCAAGACCCCTTCAACAAAGCAGCTAACTTTTACAATACACTACCGGACAAAATTAAAAACATATCGAACCCAGCTTCTTTTAAAACAACACTAAAAAAATATCTCCCTCAGGACCAACTTTCACAGTAACTTACAAGTACAATCAGCTCCACTAAACTCAAAACCAAACATGTAATCAACAGGAAATAATTCATAAACATATAGTCTGAACTATTAATCTAAATAAAAGGACACTAAAATTTACAGATTTGGTACTATCCCTTATACCGATTCTTATCGTCTGGGAAGTACTATGTCCTAAAATTTTAAATACGGAGAATTACTACATTTGATGGAGAGAGTGATTGAAGGAAACGGAGGTGGTTTTAGTCGGTAGAAATCCGGCATGCCGAGAAACAGGAGCTGATCGGTATCTTTCGAAAATTTCCACCTCCCAACGTTGAAAAAAAAGAACTCCTTAATATTCAAGTCAAAAATAAAATGCCACCTGAAAAAGGAAGCCTTCGATCAATGAATCCTGCGAGTCATGACCTATGGCTGTGGAACATGGATCCTAACAACAGACATCATAAGGAAGCTCCAGGTTGTCCAGAGGGCAATGGAGAGGTGTATGCTGGGCATCACAAGGAGAGACAGGAAAATATTAACCTGGATAAGAGCGAGAACACAAGTAACTGATGTGATCAAAAGTATTAGAGCTCTCAAGTAGCAATGGCGAAAATCATACCGTGGTACCCAAGATGAATCAAAAGACCGAGACGACGTCCGAAACTCAGATGGGGCGGCTACACTACGTTGAACAGTATTACAGACTTGGCAATGGCCTTAATCATCGTTCCTCGCTACACAAAAATCCATATAGCCACCTCTTTCTCACTCACATGATGTATGCTGACTTTCTGCTAACGCTAGAAGACGACCATGTACTACTACGTACGAGAGATTCGACACTTTGTGAACGATCGAGAGTGGATCGAGATCGAGATGAAAATTTAAAAGAGAGAGTTGGAATTGAATCATCGACAGGTGCAAATGTATGAACGCTGGACTTAGGTCACCATCAATTGCTTGAAACATTTTCTTTACTTTCATAGTTCAAGGACAACTTTGGTGTGTGCACTCCCGCTGGTAACATTGCTTTGCAGTATTGAGTTTCTCCTAAAAATATTTAGTTAAATGTGAGGATATTAATCGTAAATAATTGGTTGAATTTAATTCAATTCAATTGGACTAGGTAACGCCAATTACCTGCTTATACGGAAAGTCCTAATTATTGGAATTTTGAAAAGTGCTCAATTGAATAACATAGTTCTGCAAAAAAAGAATTATGAGTTGAATTTAATCTTTTTATACCCGTGCAAAATTTAATATTGATGGAAGCAAATCTTATTTCAAGATCGTTACATAATTTTGTCTCAGCGAATGATGCAATAAAGGGGCCATCCATATATTACGTGACGCAATTTTTAGAGTATTAGAGTATTTTATTTTAAATTTTGTTACATAGCAATTTGCTAGACCCCTCCCCCCTTCCCACGTAACACTTAGTGACATTCTCAAATACCCCCCTCTCCCATGGAATGTTACGCAATATATAGATGACCCCTAAGGATAAAGTTCAAAAAACTAGGGAATATAGTACAAACAGAATTTTTTTTCATAATTTGCTCTGCAGAGCGATAGCACGTTTCTGGTGGTAGAAACTTCCAATCGGAGTTCATTGTTTTATTTTGGCTTATATGATACGTTTTCTTTTCACCTTCGACTTGTTGAGCGTATCGACTTGAAAACTTGTTAAGCAGAAATCGCCACTATGTGATCGACTTTTGAAAGTTTTCATGAGATGCGTCATCTCGGTGTCTGTTAGTCGTACAGCGCTCAAAAAGGTGGGGCCTTTAACTAATGGTCATAAGATTAAGGGTTCGAGATGAATGTGACAAATTTGATTGACCAAATACAAAATAATAGCTTATATCCAAATAAGAGTATCAAAGACCATACAATCACCCGAATATGGGTTACGTTTACTTAGTTTTTTGTGATTGTTATTGATAATTAGGCTTCGGACTCTTGATACATTTTCGATTTAAGAAGAAATTGATGGTATTGTCTATGCTGAAATAACGCATTTTTCCGTGTTGCTTCACTTTATTAATTTTTACTTTTTGTTTAGCGAAATTTTACTTTTCACCGATATTCTACCAACCTGTCAACTTTCTTTTCTTTCTCAAAACTTTGAATTCGGATGGAAACTGAATAAGCCGTTACTTATTTTCGCTTTTTGATTAATGGCACAGGATTTTTGAAACTATTTATCTGGTCGTTTGCTCGTTTAAAAAGTATCCCTTTCTGAAGGAGACGTGTCTAGTTGAGGTCTGAATATGTCCAGAATGAACTTTGGCTTTCGGAAAACATCTACGTGCCTTGTCCCAAAATAACCGACAATTAATTTTTGTTTGGAAAAATTTGAAAATGGTGCCTAAACTGCAGCTTTTATTCTTTAATCTGAAACTTATTTTACTTCGATGGGGACTGTAAAATAAAACCTGGATTTGTTAGCAAAGAGTCACATGGAATAGTCTATTTATTTTATTCAATTTGCAGTGAAGGTGAATTGGTAATAATGAATAGGACAAACATTTTTAAGCTCCAATATTAAGACGTTATCGAATCCAAAATATTTTAAATAGGGTTTCTTAAAAAGATGCTGGACTATTTCTAAAATGTTGTCATGTAAATGCCATTTAAAGTTTTTCATTGTTCTCTGTGGCCATTTGTAAGTGCCAAGAAAGCAAGGGCAACATCAATACAATGTAAGTTGAAATAAGTTTACCTTGTCAGGAGCTCACATTCTCTGGGCACGGAAGCATTTATAGAACACCGTGTAGAAATAAGTTTTAAATGTGTGCCAGTCATGACATGCATCTGAAACGATGTAATGCATTGCAAGCAAATGGAAGGACCAACAAAGTGGTCGTTACATAATTTTCATGTATGCTCGAAGTTGTATTCTTCACGTGAAAGCAAACGTTCCACCCTATCGACCATAACATCAACATTCCGCACATTTTATTCTGCATTCATAAAAGACGAAGATACTAGAGGCAATTATTCTTTAAGGCTATGTTTCGTTCATACATTTGAAGCATTTTAATTGCCGCGAAAGGAAGCGTGCTTGTCACGGATTTTTTTTATATGATTTGATTGATAGTAAAAACGATGATGGCGAGAGCAAAAGACAAACTTGCGATTCATATTGAAAGTGTCTGCAATAAATATAAAAGCAAATGCTGTAGTAGATCTATTCTTTAGTTCCTTTTAAACTTAGATTTAGGGGTTGAACTGTACTTATATTCCACATGAACATATTATCTTTTTTAATTCATTCATTTGCTGATCTTGACGTGTCATTAAAATAAATTATTTGAATTTAAAAAACAATAAACTTGCAATTTTCAAAAGAAACAAGCCGCGAGGTGAGACCCTTGACGTCCACACGGGCAACTTCCAAGTGATATTTACAGAAATATTAAAAATATTGAACACAATAATAATTATGGAAATAATACAAGTTTTAATAATAAAAATATACTTCTCATAAAAGTTATTGGAATGACTTAATATTAATCGTAAAAGTAAGTAAAATATATGTATTACAAATAATGAAGGAAGTAACTGAAATTTAACGAATACTAAAGAACAAAACTCCTAAAAACTACAATTTTTTATTTGATGAAAGCTTTTCAAAGCATACGATTTTAAAAAGTGTTCACTACAAAACATTTTACCATTCAAAACGTTGATAATCACAATTGCAAATTTGATTTGATTTGTATTGGTTTTCAAAATTTGAGCAGTTTTTTTATTAAAGTTAAAACACGGTTCTGTGAGGACTATTAAAAATCTCCGCAAATTATGAAAATAATAATAAACTTTGATTGAATTTACAATAATGTCTTTAGAATAAGAGATTTAAAGTATAATGATTCGTATGAACCCTTTTTCCATGGTGACTTTGAATGATTTTTTTTTTATTTTTTATTCAATTTGTTTTGAAATCATGAGAAAATATTTTGCTGGTCTCTCTACAGAAATTGACAAAAGTTTACAAATTTTATAAACATTTATTATTACGATGTTAATTTTATTAATTATTAATTAATTTTTTTATGAACAAAACACTACTTTTCAATATGTTTTTATTAAATTAAAAAAATAGCTTTAAAGATTTTTTTTAATTTAAAAACATCATTGAAATGTTAATACGCGTCGATTGACTTCTTAATGATGCAAAGATTATATATGGTTCTCGAGATAAAATGATTGACATAAATGACCATGAAGGACATGATGACTTTTAATGATTTTCTATTTTTAATTTTTTTTTTGATCATGAAAAAAAAATTTTGCTGTTTTTTTACAAAAAATGTTTGGAATATATAAATTATATAAACATTGATTACTGCGTCTCGAAAATCAGGGTAAAAATTTGATGTTTTTGAAAAAAACTCCAATTTTTTGAACTTTTTTTCAAAAAATTGAAAAACGGCTCCAACGATTTTTGAAAAATTTGACAGAATCACAAAAATGTTAATACGCGTCGATTGACACTTTGAAAAAGCAAATCGTACGTTTAGTTCGCGAGATATAGCGCATGACAGGGTTGACCTTCAAGGGGTGAAAACAGCCAACCCCCCCCCCCCTCCGACCGAAGTGTCCCAAAAACTAATCAGCTCTTAAAATTGCAAAGACGCTTCGATTGACATCTTAACAAAGTCGATACGACTTTGTTTACGTGAGTTATGCTCGTAGAAAAACTGTCCGCGAACGCACGTACGTACGTAACGTATGTACGTACGTACATACACACACACATATACATCTCCATTTCTAAAAACGTTTAAAATATACTCGTAAGACGTGGTAAAACAGCAAATGTACACATTTTAATGTGTTCCGCGATTTTACGAATTTCGGATGACTTTTCTTGGAAAAAATCAATGGAAGTGGTACTCAAGAAAGTTCCTCGAAATATAACTATTATGTCGACTTTAAAACTAAAATATTTTTTTCAAAGATTTATATCATGAATGTGAATGAATGAAACTCACCACCGATTTTCTTATCAAGCAAAGTGGCTGCTATTTTCAGGACTCAATGACTCTATTATTTAGCGTTTGAAATTCGGGAAAAAACACTGAATAATTTGGAGCAATTCTAGAATAAAACGTTTTATTAAATTATTATGATACGCAAAGAAAGGAAGTGCTACTTTACTTACAGAGGCTATCAAAAATGGACAAAGTGACTAAAGAATAACTTTCATATGCGACACAGATAAAAATATATCAAACTGTGAACCTCGATATATATAAAGACCCAAAATTAAAACATTGAAGAGGCATTTATTACAGGCAACACAAAAAACGAGTTTTCTATTCAAAAATCAAGTAAAGGTTATAACGAAGAAGGGATGATGGTATTGAGCGAAAAAAACTACAAACCAAGTGCATGTCGAAAATTGCATAGAGTGTCATGAGGCCTTCACTATGTGCTATAGCTTAAAATCATTTTTAGGGATGCATCCGCTATTCAAAAAGTTCTTTACAAGAAGAGAATGATAAATATACAAAATTTGATGTACATTTTAGATGCTTTTAAAATTGACTTACTTACTTATTTTGCAAAATAACAAACTTTTAGACTTCTAGTTTGATTGAAAGAAAAATCAAATATATTTTGAACTGAAACGAAACACGATTTCCTATTGTTAAAGTGCATCTTCTCTTAACATTGGATACAGTGACGCGTTCGAAATACTAACAAAGACGTATTTTAAATGTTCATAGCAATAAATCAAACATTTCATGACTAAAAACAGTGAATCGCCCATGTAATGCATTGTGATTTTCTGTAAAAATCGGCACTTCAGTGACATGAAAAGTGAATTTATCTAATATGAACGGTGATTTCCTGACTCTGGTAGTACTATTCACCCGCCAAAAATGGTGAAAATACACGTAATTTATTGATAGAATATTTGACTGATTTAAATGAAAATACCTATTCAGAAAACCCTTTCGAAACAAAACAATCTTCCATACTCATCCAACATATGTATTATTTTTGGAATTTTTCCGTACCATCACAGAAAAAAAAACAAAGAATCACAAAAGTATGTTGTTTTTATCTCACAATTATTGCAGGCTTTAGCTGCATTAAAAATTCCAAGACTGTCGCAACCGAGAGATACAGGAAAACACTTCGTAAATTTATTTGAATATGCAGTGCAGTCGCCAGAATGCAAAATTATCCTTTTCTGTGTTATCGCACCGAAACCACTCGTGCAGCAAAAGATTTGACTCGCGCTTTACCACGAAAAGCAAATAAACGCGTCTCATATCTCACTACGTTGCGATTACTTGGAATCCTTTCGGATGTTTGAAAATCCTTTTCTAGAGGGAAGGACGACTGCATATGTATATATTTTGTTCAGTGTTTGCTACTGTGCATTGGATGTAAGTGTTGTATAGTTTTGATATGTATTATCGGTGCGCAAGTAACAGGAATGGACTGTGCAATGCAATTAAATGAGCGCCTGTTAGGAAATCCTAATAAAAACAGATTCATTTTCATAATAACGATAAAATAATGGACTCAAGAGGGTCTAAAATAATGACTGAAAGCATCATTGATTTAAAAGCTTCAGTGAAAACATGAGCATCCACCGCAACCATAACACTCTCCTGTACTCTGGTCCTACAATATCGCTGAATATGGAGGGTTAACAAATGGGTGCCATTTATCTATGTATGCAGCACTGTGAAGTCTACAGAGTCCTTGAGCACACAGAAAGCATTCTTACTTAAATCCAGAAATGATTTGCATCACACCTTGCTACTAGTCCCCGGTTTGTCAAAGGGATAGAAATTCAATTTAAAATAATTACTGAAATGTTGGAGGTGTTCAACCAACTATTCCTGTTTGAAAAAAAAATTAGACTACATGGCTTCTTAGGTTTCGAATTTGCATGTAAAGTGGATCTTGATTTGGTCTATTTGTATCAAATTTGAGAATTGAATCGAGAATCCTATTTTTTGAGCGTTTTTAGCAATTGTATGACATTTTAAGCAATTTTCTTTTGAGTGTAACTAAAAAATGCAATTTTGACAATTTGGAAAACATTGAGCTAACATTCTGTTAAAAACTCTTATTAACTTCCCAGTCTATGGGAAGTTCTTGTAATCGCCCCGAAAATCGAAATTGAAATTTTCAACTATTCTTTACGTTTTGAGGTCTATAGAGTATATATAAAGTGTTTTTAGAAAGGGAGATGTATGTGTGTGTGTGTGTGTGTACGTACGTACGTACGTACGTTCGTGGACAGTTTTTTCTACGAGCATAGCTCACGTAAACGAAGTCGTATCGACTTCGTTGAAGTGTCAATCGAAGCGTCTTTATAATCTTAAGAGCTGATTAGTTTTTGGGATACTTCGGTCGGGGGAGTTTGCTGTTTTGTCCGTTTGAAGGTCATTTCTGTCATGCGCTATATCTCGCGAACGAAACATACGGTTTTTTTGACCAAGGTGTCATCCGACGCGTATTGCCGTTTGTGTGATTGTATCAAATTTTCAAAAAAATTCTTAGAGCGGTTTTCAATTTTTTTTAAAAAAAGTGCAAAAAATTAGGTTTTTTTTCAAAAACAATAAATTTTTAACCTGATTGTCAAGTTTTAGTAATCAATGTTTATAAAATTTATGTACTCCAAACAATGTTCGCAAAAATGTCATCAAAACTTTTTCTCATGATTACGTAAAAAAAATAAAATAAAAATAAAAAATCATTAAAAGTCATCATGATTTGCAAGGTCATTTTTATCATTCACTATATCTCACGAACCAGATATAATATTTTTATCATTATGGTGTCAGTTGACGTGTATTGACATCTTTTTGAAGTTTTTAACATTATAAAAATTCGTTTTAGCCGTTTTTTTAATTTAATAGAAGAAAATGCGAAAAATTATGGTTTTTTTTCATAGAAAATATTTTTTAACTTGATTTGCACAGCACAGTGATCCAGTTTATAAAATTTATACATTCTTATCAGTTATTGGAGAAAAACTGGCAAAATTCTATTCCATGATTATGAAAAACCTAAATTAAAAAAAAAATCATTCAAAGTTACCATGTAAAGAGGGTTCATACGAGTGCTATTACTTTATATCTTTTATTCTAAAAAAATTGTTGTAAATTCAATTAAAGTTTTAAGATATTTGCATAATTTGAGCAGATTTTCAATAGTTTTTATAGTCTTTTAATTAAAAAAATTTGCTTAAATTTTGAAAATCAACAAAATTTTTCAACACTAAAAAGGCTCCCACCGATTGATCCGCGTGAATATTTAATCTGCCCTCATCGACCAGAAACCTTACATAATCAATGGACCCTCCCGTAGACGATATGATTCATATTAACTCATTCCTGTTACTATTACCTCTCATTGTTGTAATGTTGTTGATGTTTATCTAGATATTACTGGGAAGTTGACCGTGTGGACCTCAAGGGTCGCACCTCGCGGCTTGTTTCAAATTGGATTCAACCAACATGCTTTTAAAAGACAGAACTAAATTTATTAGCATGTGGCATTTTCCTTCAATTTAGCTGTTTTCCAAACCTAATCGATGATTTTTCGAATCAAATTGGTGCTTTTTCAAATAATATTGGTGTTTTGCCAAAAAATATTGGTGTCTTTTCAAATGAAAATGGCAGGTTTTCAGTATTAGTTGCGATGAAAAAGTTCTAATTTGATTTGAAAGTGTAGCAATTAGATATGGACTATGAGAATCACAAATTAAACACAAAAATTAATAAGACACTCAAATGGAAGGGAAAATTCTATGTATGAGGTTGTTTTTTCATTTGACCAAGTATATACATTCCAATCTTTGTTCTATATACAAAATAGTCTCAAAACTGTGTGCATCTCTATAAAAATAACATGACTTTAACCCTATAAGGGACTCAATTTTTTTTGGTGTAATAAGTACAAAATTAAATATTAAGCACATATATATTTCAGAATATCATAAATAACTTTAATAATGCTGTGAAGTTTAAACTAGGTTTTGTCTAGCTTCATATGAAAGATTTTGTAAAACAAAGCTCTTAAAAAATTTGTTTAGCTTAAGTAATAATACCAAAACATTCTTAGTATAATTTTATTACTGCAGATGAATATGTTTCTACTTGTTTCGTAACAGCAACATCTTCAATAGCATGTTCATGTTTCGTCCATGATATCGAATAACTATGCTTTTTTTCAAGACCAAAAATGTGGGTATGCCAGTCACGTCAAAACCTAGAATTACTCATCAGCCTCATCTAGTATTGCTTCAGCATAAACTGTCGTCATACCTATCAACATTTTCGGGTACATGGCAGCCATCGTTGTGTCGAGAACATGTATGACATCGGTCAGCAAGGATAGCTATTGGATAGTGTTGCCAAGAAAAATATCCGTTTGACTTTATAGAAGAGAATCGAATATTTTCCGATCTTAAAAATTAAGGCCGTTTTTGTTGAATCCGTATACAATTCGTCCAATAAAGTTTCGGCCTCTGATCCTATTCCTACCCATCAAACATAATAGCTTGTTGGCTCCAACAATCATGGTACCACTGAATACATCTTGTAACTTTGTTACTAAACTATGTTGTCCTTCGAATGCCATCAGCAATTTTTCATAAAGCTAAGTGAAGTGGCTGCTCTTCCGACCTTGTGTTCTTTCATTTGAACACAATGTTCCAGTCTGTGACCGAAGCCCAAAACATGAAACGTTGCCTGGGAATCCTAGGACGATTCAGGAAAATGGTTTTTTGTACTTTCACTCGGAGTTTCCTATTCGAATTCAAGTTTCGAACTAAATTTCCATTGCACTTGTATCCTTTCCGACATTAATTGGAAATTCGATTTCAGCTGGATGTTGCTTTATGTTTTTTTCTGTTGATTTCTTGGTGTCGAAATATTGACTTGAACGGAGAGAATATTTGGAAAAAATCTGTTCTCAATTATTGGGCTTAGTGCTTTAATATTTCCGGCAATTAAAAATTTATAGTAGGTTAGATATAAATAATATCATTGATATTAATAATATTAATACTACATTTGTAGTATAAATTGGAATGAAAATTGTTTTTGAAATTATTGATTAAATGATTGTTTCGTTCACTTTTCACAACGTTAGTCTTTCTTGGGCATTGTTTGGAAGTTTTATTCTTCAATCACCTGTGAAAAAGGACATGAGGATGAAAATAATTTAGCTCGCCATTCATTCTAGCACCGGTAATGCCTCACCGCGAATCTTAAACGGAAACTTAATATGTGCTGAAATACTCGTATAACAACATATAATCAGTTATAGTAAAAAAAATTCCACAAAAAAAAAAGAAAATGAAGAATACTTTCTTATCAAACTCCACACTAGTCAAGTTGCCAATTAAGGAAGCCAGATAACGGTACTATTAATTCTACGATAAGTTTGATCCTGCTTAAAATCGGTCAGTCATCTTTATTATATTATCTTATATTATGCCGCCGCTACCACATTTACATCCTGCTGCGTTGTAAGGCCGCATAGCGTAGTGAAGTTCTTTTCTCTTTACATTTCTTTTTGTCGTCTAAAATTTCGGTGTTATTCCTTTTTTTATTTTTTTTTAAATTTTATTTCAGTCTTTTTCTTATAAAATTTTTCACCCTGTGTGCAAGCGGAAACCCGGTGCATAAGCATTAGCACTAACAAATCAGAAAACTTCCGGTGCTCCATTGGATAATGATAGTAATGCACGCTCGCAAGCGACTTTTTGCCTTGACCGAGCAATGATCCAGGACAAAGAATGCGTTTGGAAAAGAGTCGTTGTGAGCTATAAAACGAGCCAGGATTTTCAGAAAAAAACGATTCGTTCCAGCGGTTTTACTTTTATACGTGTATTTTGCAGGTTCCGTTCCATCATAGAATGTGGTTGTCTCGTTAACTTCATGTTGAATTCGTTTCGTTCCGCTGAGCTATGGTGATTTTCACTTATAATCAGCTGGTGGTCACATTTGGCATTTGCTGGTTGACAATTTGCAAGCAAGTATTTTTACAGTAAGTTCAGCGAGATAAAGAAAATCGGCGTTTAAACCTAAAAGGCAGAAATATAAAAGGCGACAGTAAGAGAATTTTTCGAACCGGGGCCAATGACGTGAACAGCTGACCATCGCAATGCACATTGTTTATCCTCAAGTATTTCTGCATATTTAACAAAAAAACAACTGTTAGTTTGGTTTAGAGATAATTATTTCTACTGAAAAAATGTTCATACCTCCCAGTGGCGAGGGGTGAAAAATTACTGTGGGTAAGCCGATGATTTTCTAGCATCAATTTTCACAGCTGATTCGCAAGCCGAGAACGCTACCGGCTTTTTGATTTGTTTCCATATCCTATTGAGGAAAACCGAGCTGCCATTCCAACAAACGGTAGTTGAATGGCCACGGCACCTTAAATTATTGATGAATTCGTGACTCGGAAAGCTTTGCTGCAACTCTTACAGATGTTGATCGCTTTGCTGGCTATTATGGAATTATGAGGATGTGTAGAATGAAGAGAATGGAGTATGATGAAATAAACACTGAGATCAAGTGGAACGATTGTGCATGTTTACAGTGATGCATGTAAGTAAATAAACACTTGATTCCCTTATAAAACTGAAGTGACATTTTTGGAACATATTTGGAAAGGGAAGCCGATGGGAATCGGCTTATATGAACGCCTCGCCACTGATACCTCCTATTATCTATAATTTACTAATGACTAATTGAATTTACATTAAATTGCATCATTCTCTAATAACACCACCTAGTTCTTAATCTTCTAATATTCACCGAAATTATTTTAATGTTTAAAGCAATAAAAACATGGTGTCAAAGGAATTTTGAAGCCAACTCCTGGATTAACTGGCAGCTTATAGAGTTGCAGTTTGAAGATGGTTTTGTTGCCTGCATATAAAGATTTAGTTTTGCAACAATACAAAATTATATTTTAATAATCATAATGTTTTTATCTATTCGTACTCATGTTTTATGTTTTACAAATTGAAACACTTTTAGCGAAAGGCAGCACCATTTTTCACTTTAGGGCAACTTAAAATTTTCTTTCGAAATTTGAATTTTTACTGTTTTTCAAAAGCACGTTTTTCCATTCATATTCCGTGAAATTGTGCATGATTTTCTGCCAAAGAATTTCAAAAATACAATTTCTGTGATGAAATGAGGATATTTGACACGAACTGAAAAAACGGAGTTGTCGTGATATTGCTTCAAACACTTCAATTTTATTTTATTTTGTCCTGCTAACACGTGAATGTGATATGTGTTACATATTTGATGCAAAATACCTTTAAAATAAACACGAAAAATGTGTTTTACATACCTCAAGTGGATAATTAATTAATTTTGTAAACATTTCAATTACAAATTTTACTTTAATCTTCCATTTAAGATACAACTACGAAATTGCAGCATCTTCCACATATGCTCTTTACTTCTTCATGCGTTCACTGATTACCTTCCCGGAAAAACATCATTAGGAAAATCAGATAATCTGAAAGAGTACATTACATGGCTGCATGAACGTAACAGAATATTCTGCAAAGATACAGAACGGAAGCGAATGTATGTATTTATCTTAAGGGAGTTTCAGCAATGGCGAGGAAATATTCAATGGTAATGCCAGATAATTTAACTCTGCCCGTGGTTTTTTTTACAATGAAAACATTGAATATTGCAGTCCGGAAAATTTGTGTTTTTTTTTACTCAGACTATTACTTATATTGAATGAATAATTCTTCAGTATTAAAGCGAAGTTTCGGTTTGATAAATGAAAACACTATGACCTGTTTATAATAACTTAAATTTTAAGAGTTTTGTTGCTTTATTAGATTACTATTTTATTCATCTCTTGTTCAATTAGCCATCGAAAAGCTTAACAGCGAAAGTGTTTTTTTGATAAAAATATGTTCGGTTCACTCTGCCCGCATTATAAGTATTTGTTTCTTTAGTGGCGCAATTTTCAAACCGTGGTTATAAAACCCATTTTTGTAGGGTCTCTGCATTTGTCTTACTGTGATACTTCGCTTCATGCCAAACAAACATGGGGCAGAGTGATATAGTCCCATATTAGGGATCATTTTATACTAATTCTAATTGACGGTTCATCCGATTATCATCAAAAAATTGTATGGAAATTATAATCAAAATCCTAGAAATAATCATTCCAATATCAAATATTATTATATTGGATCAAATATGGAAACATTTGCATGGAAGCAAAGTTTCTAGAATATCTTCTGGTTCATGTAAAATAGAAATTTACTTAAGAAAACTCTTAACACTTATAACCAAACTATATTAAAGTTAAATAGTTTTATCCACTTAAAACATCTTTGACCAGATTTTCTCGAGCATATGAAAGTTACTTTTGCCGCAGAACTGTATTAAGAATTTTCCATCTCATTTCCGTATAATATGCATAACGAAACAACCGTCCACTGAAGTACGGATGCTCCATACATAGATCGGGGTATGCTTTTCACATCTTCATGGCTAAGGGGATAATAAAGTTTTATAACTTAACTATAAAGGTGTAAAATGTGGCTCCAATAGTTTTGACTTACAAGATTCGTTGGTAGAAAGCAGAGGCATAGCGATAGAAGGGACACAAGATTGTTCTATTAAATGAGCTAAAGCTGGTTTTAATAAATATCCCACGAATGCCTGTTGAATACATATGTTTGTGTAACAATCACTACCCTCTTCTACTGATTTCTCCATCTTGAGATAATAGAGATTCATATGCATACAATATTGTCTCTTGGAACTCATTGAACAACGAATTATGAAAAGATCCATTCGTTATATGGAACGAGCGATTGTTCCCAAAGTACAAATTCTAGTACACTTCACCTTAATCAGATTACTTCATCCGGATTAAGTGTATTCGAGTGTTTGCTACGTACTTATTTAAATAATCTTCCATTCCCAGTAAAGGCAACTTGCTAAAGCACTAACATCGTTAACTCACATGTAAATAATTTCGTTGGATGGTTATCCTGGAAGTATTCATGGATTGTTGGCTTGAGAATATCAGCGGAATTGTTTTGTTTGTGTTTATTATTTAGGAAGTTGTGAGATTTACGTGGAATATATTCAGTACGTAGTTGGCTTTGAGTATTTAAACTTTTCATTAAGGGATTAAGGAACCTATTAGTGGGATAAAAGTGGGTAACGGTAAAATTTTCATTAATTTGTGAAATGCATACACTGCTTTTGATTCGTTGATCTTTGCAGAGAAACGATGAAAAGTCGTCACTTTTGTCAGTTACGTTGGTATCCAACTATTCACGTACTCGTTGATACGAATTGAAATCGGATTAAGGACATAACACAATACCAAAAGAGGACAATTTCTTTACTTGAACCCTCACTCAAATTTTAATCTGTAAGCACAATGAGAACATCCTCAACGCCCAGAAATAATGTTGCTTTTTTCGTAATCTTCAAATAATTATCAACACTTCAACATCAATTTAGTAAAACCCATTTGCGTCTTCGACACCTCCTAGCAATGACCTTCTGCATAAGTTAATTATCATCTCAGATAGAAAAATATCTGAGATTTCAGTAAAACGGCATCAAGGGCTTCTTGGAATTGTTGAAAAGCAAGAACATCAATTCTTGAACACGAAGAAGATGCGATGAATATCATGGATTTGCTTCTTGCTGAAATGATTTTCATACAACTCCAGGAATTTAAGGTATGTAATCAAATTCAGCTCGTTCTAATAATAATCACGAAATGATGGAGCTTGAACGAAATTCATACGAAATGATTAAGATTCGTACAATGTTATGCATGAAGATGTTTCATTCCGAATTGAAATCATCTTATTTTGATGAAGACAATTAATTTGGTTTTTGCATATTCAGGTGGAAGCGATTTAATTTCGGTTATTTTAGGCCATGATCCTGAGAACTTTAGAATGAGTTAATCCGTGTTGAAAATATTGTTCTTAATTTTAAATATAATATTGTGTTCATTTTAATTTAGTGTTTTAAAAAGTTAAAATGCAAATCATATGATATCAAACATAATTAAATCTGAAAATATTAAGTACATAAACTGAAATAAATATAATAATTAAAAATAGATGTTTAATGGAATTGCGGAAACTAATCTATCATCTACATATAAGAATTTGTCAATATTGGTATTAGGAAGTCCAAAATTCCAAAAAGATTTCTACAGGTATGAAAAGAATGACAGACGAAAGTGTAAGGATTTTTTTAAAGAAATCCAAGAGAAACTTATAAAGTAGGCAATTATTAATATAGAGTTAGCTTCACTGGTAACTCCAGGCCAATTTCTAAAGGTAAGAAGTTTAAATTTGAATATCAAATATTTTTATCTTCAGTTACATCACTACAACAATAAATTTATGATTGATGATGTGCCCAGGAACTACGATGTGGAAGAAATGTGAGGTAGGTCAGTCCTCAAAAGTTTAGTTCATTAGAATGAGACTGGTAATACCTCAAATTTTTCCATGTAGTGATCGGACAGAAGTCAAGTTGTTGAGAATTGCGTCGAATCGATTAATCTGCCACACAACCCACTACGGCAGTGATAACTGCCTCGGTACACACTGTACGAGCTCGTGTTGGATGAATATTGTCCAATTGAGTATACGTAAATATTTCTATCGTGTTGCGTATGAGCTGCTCAGATGGTCGATTATAAGCACCATCTGTTGTAGGAAGTGCACTATAAGCATGGCACACACATATTTGTTTTTAAATTTTGCTACTTTGTATTTTTCAATGATATTTGTTGCAATTATAATTTTTGTTTTATGAGAATGTAGTAAATAATAAAAAAAGTATGATGAAAAATAAATAAAATAAAATAAAAATAATAAAATTGAAAACGCTAAATAGCAACAATTATTCTTTTAATTTTATTTGTATTTGAATACTGTCAAAAATAAACTAAAATTAAAAAACACATAACTAGAACATAAAAAATCGCAGACTTTTAAAACAAATATTTTAAGTTTCCTTCGAAACGATATCAATTTTCACCAGGAGTCAAATTTCAAAAAAAAAAAATTCAGTGGAAACCACACTTAAGGGGGTAGTACCGGTTAAATGCTAAAAAAAGCCTGATTTTCAATGTTTTTTTTCAGCTCTTTTATTTATTTAAATTTTAAAATTTGCATGGGTTGATGTCTCGAAAAATGCTTCATCCCACTGCGGACAGATAATCTCAGGAATGTAGAATTTGAAATAGAAAAATTAAACCGCATTTCAAAGAGAAATGTTTCTTACGTGGTAATCTACCACAATGTTTTGAAAAAAATGATAAAAAAATAACCGCTGTTTGAATTTTTTTTTCTTCGAAAAATCGTTTCTTTTTACTTTGTTTTGCTTGCCAAATCTTTGGGGAATGACATGTGGTCTATATTGTGGAAGATTATCACACAAGATACTTGAATAAAGTAGCACCTCAAATTTGACTTATATCAGTGTTTCCAATCCGGAGAACAAGTGTCCGCAGTCGGAAAAATGCAATTTCAGGAAAAACGCGTTTAAAGTTTCGATTACCGAAAATATCGCATCCAAAGCAAAAAAAGACGTGCGCGCTCATACAGCGGTAACTTCTTAATTTTTGGGAATATCTTAATAAAATTTTGAAACGTGATTTCTGAAGGTATAATAAATTGAAAAATGAAAAATTGATTTTTCAAAATTATATATATTAAAAAATTTAAGCGCGTTACACAAACAAATTTTGATTCACTTTAGCATAAGCATAGTTCTGTTTTGGTAGTCAAAGTCAGCATCAATAAATCTATAGAAATTTTATAAATAATGAGCGAAAAAGCGGTTAGAAAATTCGAGCGGCATAAACTTTTTGTCTATTTTTAGAGAAGCCAAAAATATATTAATTTGATTTTAGAAAAAAAACTGACATTTTAACAAAGCTTGGCATAAAAAACAATTTAGGTAAAAACATGCAAATCACCTTTTTATAATATATGCTTATCTATATAAATAAAAATGTGGTCTAAGTGCGACCCTTGAGGCCCACACGACTAACTTCCCAGTGGGGTGAATAAAAAGCTATAATTTGCTTTTATTAATAATTACTATTATTAAACATTATTATTCTAAATTAATATAATTACTTTTATTATTTTTATCAATTTTTTATCCAACCATAAAAGATTTGGTAGAGGAAGACGTCTCCACCACCTAGTCATCCTCTACCAAAGCCTCGGCAACCTTGTCCTCTTCGTCATCGTCATCCTTCTTGTCCTCCACTTCGTCCTCAACTTCGTTCTCCATCTCGGCCTCGGAATCCACAACTATTATTGAGGGTATTTATTTATTATTTACAATAATCATTCGTTATTAAGAATGGTTGACCGTTACTGAATAATTATAATTGACTTTATATATACAATATCAGATTATAACTAATATTATTTGATTGTTATTAACAATATTAATGTATTTATAACAATATCCAATTATTAACTGCATTAGCGTCTCTACTCCCATTCACCCAAACCTGATAATATAAGTTTGGAATTTTGTAATTTAATCTTTTTTTTAAATAACATTTTTTACAAATTTGATCACAATTTTGCTAAAACGCACAATAATAATAATATTACTATGAAGGTATTTGGTATCTGCACGAATTAATAGTGCGAATCAACAGTTTAAAAATAAGCAATTTTAAGTGGTTTTTTTTTGAGTTTTTTCATCCTGAATAAAAAACGGCCCAAACAATTTTGCTGAAAAGTCATTCAGTTTTAAGTCAACTGAAACCGGTTCCACGTCAATCCGATCTTTGGTTCTTGAGATAATCGAGACGAAAAATTATTCCGAACGCCCATACGTACATCCGCACATCCGCACATACGCACATCCGCACAGACGTACATACACACTCACAGACATCTCTCTAAAAACGATGGATTTGGATTCTAGAGACCTTAAAACGTGGAGATATGTGAAAATTTGGGATTCGCAAAATCGACCTTATTACAATAACTTCCAATAGGGAACTGGGAAGTTAAAAATGAATCGCCAAATGTGTTGCTAAGCGCAAAACTCGAGAACGCCTCGACCGATTTGGCTATTTGTTTTAAATATATTTTCCTTAAGGCACAAGGATGGCTCTTACGGAGAGAAAAATTTAAAAAACTAAAAAATTATAAAAATTAATTTTAATATTTATATAATAAAATATTTTTTTTCTATTGGACTGCAACAGACCAATAACTTTTGACAGAACGAAGTCTGTTCGGGCAGCTAGTGAATAATAAAAGGGTTACCAGAAATTATTTCTAATCAAACAAATAAAAGTTGATTGCATTTTCAAACCATGTTCGGCGAGAACTTATTTCGGAGTAAACTTTGGGAACATTGAAATATTCAATTGAAATTTGAAATTGCTGCATGTGAATATGCTAGGCCATGAAAAGTTGAAAACCTAAGCTTCTGAGCATATTTCTTTAATGCGCCTAGTCAAAACGGTAGTGATCATCGTTCTCACTGGCATACCTGGATGACCACCAGAAACCGCAGTTGCTGGTAGCGGAACTGCTCACATCGCCAAAAAACGTTGACATGCTGTGTAAAGTGGTTTGAGAGTGAAGCTTTGTTTAATGTCGCGAACTTAAGCGACGAAAATGAATTAAGGAAAATATCGCGATTACTGAACGTAACTATGTTTCGAGAAGGTGGGATGGATCACAAAATTTGTCAAAAATCTGTACAAATTTCGATTGTCCGTGCCATTTTTATGGTGTGGTTTGAAGAGGACGATTTTCCGATAGTGTCAAAATAACTGACATTGATATATATATATATCCTTTTCACGGTTTTGTATAGGACGGCACCTTTAGTACGCAGGTTCGGTTCTCACCTGTCTTAATTATTTATTTTTAATTATAACACAACGTTCTCAAAATATATTTCAAATAATTTTCAGGAAAATTTTAAATTAAAACCCTAGTTCTCGATCAAATTGTTGACTCCGTTGTTGAGCGCTCTGCTCAAAATGGTGCCTCGTGATGACTATCAGCATTTTTAAGTGGCGTATCCCAAATCAATAAAATATAAAGAAATCATTGGTTCACTACTTTATATTATACTTGTTCAAAAAATTTTCTGTTTTTTTTTTTTAAAATGAGCAAAAAAGCAGCGTGTGAAAGTTTATATATGTATTCAATTCTTAAAATTATATCATTTTAATTTTCCACCTCTCTTTCCAACAATTTTCCAAAAATCATACTATCACTATACTCAGACTTTTCAAGAATAAAATTAATTTAATGTCATTTTTTAGTAGTTCAAACCTAAATCGGGAAGAATCTTCGCACCATTTGCCAGAAATAAAGCAATACGAATAAACGAGCCGCAGTAATTACATTCATTTATTACAAAATTACATACGCTGTTGATTTTCCGCGTGGTCATTAAAATTTTCCTGACATTTATAGCCGTTCATTTAATTTTCCACCATGTTATTTCAGGCTACGTGATAAATTATAATAGGGATCACATGAAGGTGAAAGGTTTATAGCTTACATATGCATATGTATGTGGAAAACCTTTGACTTCTATAATGAACCAAAATGAAACATGTAGCTTGGAAGGTATTCGTGGGCGAAAGAAAGAGAATGAATTTGATTTATAATTTTTTGGATATTTCGTCAATTCTGTTTGAACAATGAGTGCTAGTTTATTTAAATTTTCGATAGATTGAGACCAAATTTATTTGGACGAATTTTAATTCATTAGCTACTACTTGGGAAACCCGAATTGGCTCATAGAGAGTAGAATCAGTCTATGGTATATTTTGTAATTTGACAGGCTGATTTTCGGTGCGCTTCAACTATGAAATTGAAAATTTGATAAGACCAAAAATAGAGTAAAATGTTGAAGATCGACGAATAAAAAAAGGAGGCAGCTTTTTGGGGACCTCACTTATAGCTGTTAGTTAAAAATAGGTAAATCTTCATCAAATAAGGATTGGCGATATTTTTTTCCTTAACAAATATAGTTTCTTTCTTATTTCAATTTGCAAATATTTCACAAATATATTTAAATATAAATATTAAAATAATTTTTATAGTACAAATATATTTAATTTATAATTGAACGCGGTTCATTTAGAAACATTTTGGATATGTTTTGAAAAAAAGTATCTTACGCAGGTTTTTTTAAACTACTTTCACACTGTGTTCCCAAAATTCAGAACAGTCATATTTATTTCTTTAACTTTGTTTATGTTTATTTTGCAGCTACGATAATATTACATCCAGTTACCATTGTTATCTTTAATTTCCTGGTACGTTCTTTGACAACTTTGGCTCAATATTTTAGCGTAATCCACACTTAATAAGTTGTTGCGTAGTTGGTATTTTTTTTCCTTTTTAGTTTGATTTTCATGAGCAACTATACATTTTCAATGAGATTCGCATCTGGACTCTGCTATGGCCGGTCTATGGCTGTGATCCTATTTTTTTCGTCCAAGATGTGCAGAGGTGGCCATGTGATGCTTGCGAGCATTGTCTTTTTGGAGGATCTAGTCATCATATGAGGGTCCATACAGCAGCGCAACAGACTTGAATACTCTCTTCTTGTATCAATTAAACATTCAAATTTCTGGTGAAAGCAATCAACTTTCCGAATCCTTTTTCAGAGAAGCACCCATAAACATGCACCTTTGCTGAATGTTTAAAGGTACGTTGTAATAATCTCTCACCTCCTTTAGTCCAAGCCCTTTTCCAGTAATTGGAAATAATAAAAAAACATCGGTAAATATTACGTTACTCCAATCATGGTCCAAATTATTCCATGCCAAACTCAATCTTTTTTGCACTTGTGTTTTTTGTTGTTGTAAGTAGTGGTTTGGTATTTGTGCTTCTGTTTTATGATGAAAGATTCTCCAAGGCTGCGTCTTACTTTATTTATAGACATCCAAATTCCGTTTCAAATTTTTTTCTCTTGGCTTCTTACTTGGCTCATCACCGACATCACCATGCTCTTTATACCTTGTAATCAACTTTTATATGCAGCACTGGTTTGGATGTATTTTGCTGCCTACCTCACACTCATTCTGGGTCCTTTAGGATGGGTCACCAGAAAAACAACTTCGAACTCAATATCAATTTCAAATTTTATAAAGAGCACTCATTCTTAACCTGCTGTTTTTACGAACGATCAAATTGTAATGACCAAATGAATCTTACACAAAATCGGCAGTGGTATATCACACATAGCCCATAACACAGTAAGTATTGGAGCAGGAAGGAAAAAGTTATTTCCGATACGTTCTTCTGGAACACACTGTGTGATAATTCTCAGAAGAACTTTAGGTACAGCTAACAACAAAGCCAGTCACACTGAACATTCTTGTGATGTGGTCAATCTCAAAATATATGAAATACTACGTGGATCAAGAAGTTTGGAATAAGTGAAAGAAGAAAACATTTTTTTTGCGATTTTATTTTTCAACGTACATTCCTTTTAAGTATATACAGCGAGTCCAACGATTTTCTAATTTTTTTATCCCGTCCGAAAAGTAATCTTTCCGAAGCTCACCAAAATAGGCCTCAGTTTCAGCAATGAGTTCCTCATTTGAATAAAATCGCTTACCGGTGAGCCATCTTTTCAGGTTTGGAAAGAGGTAGAAGTCACTGGGAGCCAGGTCTGGCGAATACGGTGGCTGAGGAAGCAGTTGAAACCCGATTTGGTGCAATTTTGCTTGCGCAACTAACGATGAATGAGCAGGCGCATTATCGTGGTGATAGAGAATTTTTAACTTCCCAGTTCCCTATGGGAAGTTATTGTAATGGGGTCGATTTTGCGAATCCCAAATTTTCACATATCTCCACGTTTTAAGGTCTCTAGAATCCAAATCCATCGTTTTTAGAGAGATGTCTGTGAGTGTGTATGTACGTATGTGCGGATGTGCGTATGTGCGTATGTGCGGATGTGCGTATGTACGTATGTGCGTTCGGAATAATTTTTCGTCTCGATTATCTCAAGAACCAAAGATCGGATTGACGTGGGACCGGGACGCGTAATTACGTAACTTAGAACTGAATGACTTTGCAGCAAAATCGTTCGGGCTGTTTTTTATTTAGGATGAAAAACTGAAAAATCGACTAAAAATTGCTTATTTTTAAACTGTTGATAAGCACTATTAATTCATGCAGATACCAAATACCTTCAAAGTAATGTTGTTATTATTGTGCGTTTTAGCAAAATTGTGATCAAATTTGTAAAAAATGTTATTTAAAAAAAAGATTAAATTACAAAATTCCAAACTTATATTATCAGGTTTGGGTGAATGGGAGTAGAGACGCTAATGCAGTTAATAATTGGATATTGTTATAAATACATTAATATTGTTAATAACAATCAAATAATATTAGTTATAATCTGATATTGTATATATAAAGTCAATTATAATTATTCAGTAACGGTCAACCATTCTTAATAACGAATGATTATTGTAAATAATAAATAAATACCCTCAATAATAGTTGTGGATTCCGAGGCCGAGATGGAGAACGAAGTTGAGGACGAAGTGGAGGACAAGAAGGATGACGAGGACGAAGAGGACGAGGTTGCTGAGGCTTTGGTAGAGGATGACCAGGTGGTGGAGATGTCTTCCTCTACCAAATCTTTTATGGTTGGATAAAAAATTGATAAAAATAATAAAAGTAATTATATTAATTTAGAATAATAATGTTTAATAATAGTAATTATAAATAAGAGCAAATTATAGCTTTTTATTCACCCCACTGGGAAGTTAGTCGTGTGGGCCTCAAGGGTCGCACTTAGACCACATTTTTTTCTTCTTCAAATGCGGCCGTTTTTCTGCGATTTCAATTTCCAAGCGATCCAATAATGAAGAATAATACGCGCCAGTAATGGTTTTACCTTTTTCGAGATAGTCGATGAATATTATTCCTGCCGCATCCCAAAATACGGAGGCCATAACCTTTCCGACCCATTGTTGCGTTTTTGGACGCTTCGGAGCACTTTCACACGGAGAAACCCACTGTTTTGACTGTTGCTTGGACTCGGGTGTGTAGAAATGAATCCATGTTTCATCCATGGCTATGAATTGGCGCAAAAACTCAGTTGGATTTTGCGTAAACATTTTTCTGGAGAACTAACATTTTTTGGGCGTCCAGATCGTTCTGCGTCATCGGTGCTGGTACGGCCACAACGAAAGTCAGAAAACCACTTTTGAACTCATCGACGGTGCAGAGTCCGGATAATACTTATCTAGCTTCGCTTTGGTCTCGGTTATTGTTTTCTTGCGTAAATAATAGTGTTTGATCAGAACACGAAACTCATGTTTTTCCATTTAAAAAAAACACAGAAATTGGTTGCTTTTCACTGCTGTAACTTGTAAATGCGTAAACAAAAATGGCTGAAATTTTGAGAGACGTCTAATGAGGGATGAAGTTGGTGTGTAATGGTTCAGAACACTACATACTAACGCCTTCTGTTAGGATTATTCCAAACTTTTTGATCCGCCTGGTATAGCTTTGGGTTTTTCTTTCTTCTGAAGCGACAGAAAATAAGAAAAATTCGAAGCGTGATTTTTAAAAGTGGAACTGAGACTGCTAGTTTTTATGTACATATTTCGAATCATAAAATGTTTGACTAGCATCTTTATATTATAGTAAAGACATAAGAATTAAAAAAGCATTAAAAGCTTTTTAATGAATTTCAATTACAGGCCTGCAAACATCAGCATAAGTTTGCCTGTTAAACTCAAAACATAGCAACATTTTTGCTCAGTTGAACAAATTTTGACTCACAATTTTACCGTCGTTTTCTATTTTTTAGGCTAGCTTATTGTACACTTGGTAATTTATGCATCACTGCAGTTCAAGCCTTTTTTTGCATCCACAATTATTTATTGAAAGCCTTTTCTCGAATGAATTATGTTAAGTTAGTTTTAATTTTTTCATCCTCGAATATATTTTGATAAGCAACATATTTCTCAATGTGGAACTGCACAACTTAGGCACTCATTTGATTCGCCAGGACAGTAGGTACCAAGAACATCAAAAAAGCACCCAATTTTTTATGGTCTTGAGAATTTTTCAGCCTCTTCTGCAAAAACGATTTAAAAATATTATTATTTATTAAAGTTAGAGATTAGGCATGAAAAATAGAAAAGAATCTATCGGCTTCTATTTGCTTGAATTGGGCGCAACTTGAGTAAAAAGTGAGTTAACTGAGACCTCTGAAACAGTATAACTATGTGTTTTTGATAAAGGAGTGGTTTCAAATGAAACGATTTCGGTCTGCTGGTCAGGTGTTTCCCTAGAAGAAATCTCTTGATATCACTTACAAATAAACATTTTCGTTCACTTATTAAAAACTGGCACGTTACAATGCATCGTTAAAAAAGAAATCAATCGTCATACGCAAGGAATAAAATATATAAATGAAAACAACAGAAAATGCTAAGGAAAGTTAAATGATGAAAGGTTTTCCGTCCAATATATCAAAAAGTGTAAATAACCGAAGGTTTAGCCGCTTTTTAAAAAGTCGAACAAGCGGGAAATGTGGATGAAAGTGTCGATTGCTTCTCCTAAAAAATCATGTTATTCAGATAAAATAGCCTTTTTTTCGCGACTCTATGAATCAACGGACGCAGATTTTATTTTTAAATTTAAAAAAGAAATTAAACAATTTTTCGTTGTTTCAAATATTTACCGAGGGAAAAACATTAAAAGTTTGAAATTTTATTCTTGAAGTTCCTGCCATATTGCAAAATTTGGCCTGAATTAAATAATGAGATGATATCGTTGAAGAGTTCGTCGAAATTTTTTTATACATTTTGATCATCAGTTTCAGGGGAAAATGTATATATGTTGTAATATTTTTTGAATGGAAATTGGCTTGGTACCTAGTCTTTTAAACCTATGAGAAGAATAGCCTATTAACTAAAAGGACACTAAAACTTACAGATTTGGTACTATCCCTTATACCGATTCTTATCGTCTGGGAAGGACTATGTCCTAAAATTTTAAATACGGAGAATTACTAAATTTTGATGGAGAGATGATTGAAGGAAACGGAGATGGTTTTAGTTGGTAGAAATCCGGCATGCCGAGAGGCAGGAGCTGATTGGGCAGATCGAGCATTTTTCCGAAAATTCAGAGAAAAAATTTGGCTGCTTAGAAAGAAGAGTTTAATACAATGATCAAAGTTTCAAACCAGAACGTTTTCGATACATACAGTCAGGGTCCGATCTAGCTATTAAGCCGCTCCTGGCAAAAATAATTTTTGCCGCCCTTTATAATGAAATATTGTAAGTCATAAGCATGTTTTGTGTATGAAATATTCACATATATTAGTTTATTAGGGCTTCTAAACAAGTAGGAAAAATTTCATGAGTGTCTGTATAGATGTACGTTTGCTCAAGAATTTCTCAGACACTATCTATGTATTTCAACTTTGGAAACAGTGAAAACTTCATCAAATCCGGCTCAGTAGTTTTAAAGACATAGAAGAAAATATCATATAAAATTGGTTTAAATTTAAGTAACTTTTGTTACATCGACTTCTTAATGACATGTTTTCTCTGCAGTTTAAACGGATGAAAAAAACACAAGAAATATTTTTTTTTTAATTTAATTGAAATAAAACAATACAATATTTATTTCGAGCCACACAACAAATTAGTCATTCTTAAGAAATAAACAAATTAAATTAAAACACTTTTTTCTGAGAACCTTAAACTCTACCTAGTAACTAAAATAATTTTCTTCGCACTTTTTGTTCTGCAAAATCTTTAATAATTTCTGATAAATTTATTTTACTGTTGCAAACCTTGTGCTCTATTGAAATCATAGATAACACTGTCCTAGAACGAATTTCCTTTTTGAAGGTTAAGTAGTGTTTCTACTAGCTTTTTGTATGCTTATTACGTAACTAATAGTCAAAAGTTTCCATCACATCAGAATTTTGTGGAATTTTTAATTTTTAATTTTTTTATTTTTTGCATAATTTTTCTATAGGAATTTAGCTTGAGGGCGATGGAAAGGAAATTTACCTGCCAATCGTCATAAAAGTAAAATTATCTAGGGTCTTCATTCTTAAAAGGATAGTTATTAAGTCAATATTTAAGCATTGATCTTATGTGGTATATATAGAATCATCTATGGATGTAATAAATCAGTCGTTAAATGTACTGTCAAATTATATTATATATTATATATAAATAGAAAGTTTTTTTATGTGCTAACTCCCGTCAACGTTTTTACTACATTTGTGGTGAGTATTTGGTGTTAAAACAACAAAACACCATTACGCGCTTTGTGAAAAACATATGTATACGAACGTTACTTCGGTATTGCTATTCGTAACTTAGACAAAACTTCGACACCGAATAAAGTTTGTAGGAGCTGCGTATCAGAACTTCGCAAGTGGTCACTGGGCAAGGAGAACTGTTTTAACATAGCTAAACCCATGGAATGGAGGAAACCTCAAAACCACTACCAAGATTGTTACTTCTGTTGCTGCAATGTGAAAGGGTACAACGCAAAAACAAAAAAGGGATCAATTTCCTGCAAATTCAATCAGTGACTTATCCAGTACTAAAAGAATCGAATGAAGATCAGCCGTTACTTCCATCTTCTTCCAATACTATGCATACTAACGAATCATCTGAAAGTTGTAGCCCAGAAGAAAAGGAAGAAAAGTCGCCTACTCTGTACATTTGAAGGAGTGTTAGGAAAATTTGATATCAATTTTGGTTAAAGTTGATTACGAGCAGCATGGATGGATTGTGTGTGGAGATTTAAAAATATTTTCAATGTTATTAGGACAGCAAAGTGGTTATACAAAATATTCATGTTTTTCATGCAAATGGGATAGCAGAAATAGAGCAGAACATTATACTTGGAAAGAATGGCCGGCAAGAATTAATTTAGACCCAGAAAATAAAAATATAGGTCGACAGAATTTAGTCCCACCAGAAAAAATCTTACTACCACCTTTGGATATAAAGCTTGGTCTTATGAAGCAATTTGTGAAGGCTTTAGATAAATAAGGGGATGGGTTCAAGTATTTACTTACAGTATTTCCATCTTTGATCTTCAGTATTTCCATCAACTGAAGGAGGGTACGAAAACTGATGAAGGATGCAAATTTCGATGGAAAATGGACTCCTATAGAATTGGCAGCGTGGGTATCGTTAAAAGAAGTTAATAAAAACTTCTTAGGAAATCACAAAAGCCCAGATTATGAAAATATTATCTAAAACATGCTTCAAAGTTTCCAAAGATTAGGTTGCCTCACGAGTCTCAAAGTCCATTTTCTTCATTCACATTTGGGCTACTTTCCTGAGGACTTAGGAGCAGCTAGTGAAGAATAAGGCGAAAGATTTCACCAAGATAGTAAGGAAATGGAGCGAAGGTACCAAGGAAAGTGTAATATTAGCATGATGGCCGATTACTGCTGGATGATGAAGCGTGATGATCCAAACCGTGCACACAAGAGAAAATCGCTCAACAGAAGCTTTTCAGAAAAAAAGAAAAGGTTTCACAAACTTTTGTAATATTTTTTAATGTTCATTATAACACTAAATATTCGTTTAATAAAAACAATTCTCATTATTCAGCTGCTTGTTTACTTCTGATTGTTTTTTTTCTTGAATACCTCAATTTTCACATGATTTTTATAAATGTGTTTTTTGAAAAATACTGATGTGATAGAAAGAAACCGACTTCAGATTCGTCATTAGGAGGTCCCGAAACCTAATAAATGAGCACTCACATCAAAAAAGGAAAAAAAAAATTTCAAATTTGTAGGACTGTGTAATCCAGATAACCTTTTTTCGTTCATGGTGGACCGCAGATGGTTTTTAATTATTTTCAATTTAGAAAAGCTTCTTTCACCAGTTGCAACTGTTACTGGTAAATTCAAAAGGATCCTGAGAGCAATACTGATGTTTGCGCCAAATTTTAAATCTGTTATAAATTTTAAAACGTCTGTAGGAAACAAATTATCATCTAAAATCATACAAAGGACTGACAAGTCCTCTGAAAGTTCTACTCAATTTATATCAAATGAGTCGTCGTAGGTCAAAATAGTCTCGAGGCTCTTACAATGTTCTAACAATTCTTCTTTTGGCAGTTGTCTTAATGCAATTTTGCCGCCCCTCATTTTTGCCTCCCTGGGCAGTTGCCCGGCTTGCCCCCCCTTAGATTGGGCCCTGCATACAGTCTCCTGAGGTGGTTAATGAAGCAAATATGTAAGCGAGCTTAGAGAAACTCATGGTATGCACCTGTTTTTACTTTGATTCACTCATAAATCGCAGGGTAAAATTATATCATAATTTGGAAGTAAATACGTTCTTTTTCAAACTCACATTAAATTTCCAACTCAAATTAGAAACGAAGTCTATCCATAAACTAATTTCATTCACTTAATCAATCAAATCAGAGCTAATTTGATTTCGTCTCGATGTACGCCTTCCTTGTTCGAGCCGTATCATCTCTTCCATCATATCCTTTTCCTAAGTTGATTGTCTAAAATCACAGCGCTGATATGGTGCAGATTATTGAAGGCATTCAATCGCACGTAATGGACTGAACAATGGAAAATCGATCGAAAATGATTTATGAATTATTATGGCACGACGAGAGTTTTTCACGGGCCATAATTCAGTGCTCAACAAATTGTGAAATTACATATGGAAATTTTAAAGTGGGGGGAAGTTAAAAAACCGGTTTAGAATGAGGTTGAGATATAGATGTACAAACATATTTTTTTTGAAACTGCTAAATTTCGGAAAAAGCATTATTTAATATGAATCAGCATCTTTTCAATTCTTCATCATAATTCTTAGCTACATGCTTCGATGATGGTTCAACCTTTTTAATGTATATTCTTGGAATTTTTCTATCAATCGGTATTAAGCTGTTCTGCCTTTCTCTTAGTGTTGAAGTCTCATCTTTATCTAAGACTACTCTCCGTTCTTTCCTTCTTATCTGATATTGCTGTTTAATCTCGTAGACCACTTTTTAAATTTCACTAATCATTGTTGACTTTAAAATGAAATTACAATCAAATCTTTGAATATTTTGAATGTTTTTTTTAAACAAAATTTTCAATTTTTCTAAGTTTTATGGCATTTCAAGCAATGTATGTTCCTGAGGCATTTGGATAGAGCAACACGATATAGACATAACAGACCTACTAAAAAGTGATTGAATCAGGAGTTCACATACTCAAAAACTCTTTTCAAGCTTGAACTGCAGACCATTCGTCAGTTAATCGCCATATAAAGAAAAAAACAGTTCCCTACACGCCGATTAACAAGTTCATACCAGCAAAAGCTATTTTCCAAAATATTTCAGCATATCTGAAAAGCGTCATTTATAGTGGAGTTTCAGCTCGATGTTTTTTTTGCTAGCGATATAAAATACCATTAATAGAAGATTATAAATGAAGCTTGTGGTTTCACTTGCACGCCATCATATTCCAGCTCACTTGCACATATCCATCCGGATCCGGTCGTACTAAAACGAAGGCTTTAAAAACAACTGTAAATCGACTGCTTGCCTCCAACCGAAATGGAAATGCCTGCATCATCTACCGAAAAACGGTAATTTTCTCTTCCATTTCCACCAGGAAAATATATCAAGGCAAAAAAGGGATGTGAAAAAACGTTATGGATAGCGAGAACTTGCTCCCCCGAAACGAAAATATGTAGACTTGTCGGGAAACTGAGTATGAAAAGAAAGTAGTTTGCTGCATTGAGGTCAAATTACATAGCTTCTGGTCTCTATCCTGGATCACTAGATTATTTAAGCTTCTGCCAAGGAAACATTACCCTGCTGTATTTTCAGCTAGAACGGACCCTCTCTAATCCTCAGGATCAACTAGTTATACATGGAGCGAGCATCGAGCACTATGCCAAGTACGTAGAATATAGCAAGAAAATGTTGTTGCCTCAAAAATGCATGTGAAGGCCAGACAAATAACGACCCTCGGTTTACAAAGCGACAGAATACCAAAACGATATACTGCATGGTAAGAAAATGAACTGTAATAATGTAATTAATTGTTACATTTTGTATATGGAAAAACCTATTAATAGGAAAAGATATTCAAAAGAGCATCAGCGAGCCATTAGCAACAAAAGAAATCGCGGGCGTTTAACCTCATACTGGTTGCCTTTTTTGACAATAATTGAATTGTCTACAATTCCAATTACCATGACTGCATATTGGGAAACTTCCTGCTGCTTGTTGGTATGCATCCGCCATGAAACTGCATGCCACCCTTTAGATTGGGCTTCATACGTTTGCCGTGCTTTCTATGGCACAAAAAATGGGAAGAACAATTTACTGCTGCAATAGCCAAGGGTAAATGCACTTCGCACCAGTGTTTTCATTTTATTTTACTTTTTTTTTCAATAAAAGTCCTGCGGCATTAGTTGGAAACCTGCAATGTTCGCTACGTGCAAATTTCAATTGCTCGATTTGGAGTATGGAGGATTGCAGCATTGAGCCGTTTCGTCCTTATTGTCCGTGAAAATTGCCACGAAACAAAGCACAAGTTTGTGGTTGATATGGTATTCCGCAAAAGAGAAATTACGGATGCACAGCTGTTGTATTTTCGCATTTAACTTTAAGTTCATTTCCAATTTGATTGTTTTCTTTTTTTAAAACGTGATTTCAGTAGGAATTGAGTGAATATATGTGAATTATTCTCTCTCTCTCTGTCTGCTGAAGTGTATTAGCTAAGTATCTTTGATTTTCCTTCTTAACCACGCACTAACATTCAACAAGCTTTCCCTATTGAGCTATAAATTTTATGAATACTTACTCATTAGTCCTTTTTATGTATTTACTCTGCAATTTTCGGTTGACCAATAGTCAAACACAGTGTTTTCACAAGATAAGTGCAGCTCATATAGATTTTATATACTAAATTATAGTTACATTAGTTTGAACTCTTATTAAGAAAAAAAAATTAAGATACAAAATATGGAAGCACCCTCTCTTTCGCTAGATATTACGTTGATGTCTGATTCAGAGACAGTTTATAGTAAAAAAAATTGATGGGTGCCATTCATATCGTATTCGAATATTCTCATAAGGTTATATGCCAACTCTTGCATGACCTTCTGGCATTTGCCTAAGTAACCCTGATATCCTTATGAGACTATGCTGTCGATTATGCCCTATAAATACATATATGATTATTTCGACTATTCTGAGGACCTCTGTTATCCCTTTTTAAACGTTTAACTTTTCAATACTAACAAAAATGTCATGACAAAATCGATAGACTGAATACAAGATTTTCATCAGGTATTTCTTATGTTGAACTTTCCTGTAATCTGACACTGTTTCTTGGAGAGTAACTTTTTACTTCTAATGACTTACTGACTCTTCCAGTTTATTTGTTACCGCGAGGTTCGTCCAAGAACTTCTTAACATCCTGACTTCATAATAGCATAATCTATTTTTTTGCGTTGGTTGAAATCTATCAATTCTACATATAATCTGTTTACCAGTATTCTGCTTTCTTTTACTCCACTAATATTTGGCGATGTACTTAACACAAAGTTCAAAAAGATAATTGTGTTTTTGACGATACCCAGATCTGCAAAAGGAATGTGTAGTATTATATTTAGAAAAAAATTAGTTTGCAGTATCGTTTTCAGCGGATCAATTATTATTTATAAAGTAGATCGGTAGATTAACCTCCCTGTCTTAGTGGAATCTAGATAACGTTAAATGATTTGCAGAAACTGTTCGTTTTAATGACTTTTCACGCTCTGGAGTGGTAGCTATTGTCTTCTGTCTCCTCAGCACATAAACATAAGAAGGAATCTGTTTCTGGCTTATAAGACTGCAATCGATTTCTTCGCAGGCAATTGTGATATTTCACAGTTGCCTGCGTTTCAAAGAAATCTTCTCATTTGTGTTCCTTTATTTTGACCGTATTCGAGTCCTTGTTGCTGACTAATTTTTGTGCTGGCTATGAGCGAATATACTCAAAGGTTATAAGTGAACTCTGGCACTTGCGCAAGCAATTTTGATATCCTTATGACATTACACACAAGAGTATAGATAGCGACTACGAGGGGAACTTGAATGCTGTAACCTAAAACTCAACTTCAACTGGTGACAATTCACTCAGCCCAAAAAGTTAGTCTTGTTGAGCCTTGAATAATTTTCACAGAGGGCGAAAATTATTCAGGGTAAAAAAAATCACCCCAAAGAACAACCCACGTAAAATGAAACCACTCCATGAAGGCTTTTAGAGTAAAGAAGCTTATTGAAGTTTTACACTGTTCACAATACTAAAGAAAAAATTCAAGATTATTGCTTAACTTGCTTTTTAACTTCCCAGTATATGGGAAGTTCTTGTAATCGCCTCGAAAATCGAAATTGAAATTTTCAACATTTCTTTACGTTTTGAGGTCTATAGAGTATATATAAAGTGTTTTTAGAAAGGGAGATGTATGTGTGTGTGTGTGTACGTACGTACGTACGAACGTTCGTGGACAGTTTTTTCTACGAGCAACAAAGTCCGATCGACTTGGTTGAGGTGTCAATCGAAGCGTCCTTGCAATTTTAAGAGCTGATTAGTTTTTGGGAAACTTCGGTCGAGGGGATTTGCTGTTTTGCCCGTTTGAAGGTCATTTCTGTCAGGCGCTATATCTCGCGAACGAAACATACGATTTTTTTGAACAAGGTGTCAGTCGACGCTTATTAACGTTTGTATCATTTTGTCAAATTTTTAAAAGAATTATTGGAGCGGTTTTCAAATATTTTTAAAAAAAGTGCAAAAAATTAGGTTTTTTTTTCAAAAACAATAAATTTTAAACCTGATTGTCAAGTTTTAGTAATCAATGTTTATAAAATTTATCTACTCCAAACAACGCTCGTAAAAACATCATCAAAACTCTTTGTCATGATTATGTAAAAAAATAAATTAAAAATAAAAAATCATTAAAAGTTATCATGATTTTCAAGGTCATTTTTATCATTCACTATATCTCACGAACCAGATATAATATTTGCATCACTAAGGTGTCAGTTGACGTCTATTAACATCTTTGTGAAGTTTTCAACATTATAAAAATTCGTTTTAGCCGTTTTTTTAATTTAATAGAAGAAAATGCGAAAAATTGTGGTTTTTTTTTCATGAAAAATATTTTTTAACTTGATTTGCACAGCACAGTGATCCAGTTTATAAAATTTATACATTCTTATCAGTTATTGGAGAGAAACTGGCAAAATTTTATTCCATGATTATGAAAAAACTAAACTAAAAATAAAAAAATCATTCAAAGTTACCATGTAAAGAGGGTTCATACGAGTGCTATTATTTTATATCTTTTATTCTAAAAAAATTGTTGTAAATTCAATTAAAGTTTTAAGATATTTGCATAATTTGAGCAGATTTTCAATAGTTTTTATAGTCTTTTAATAAAAAAAATTTGCTTAAATTTTCAAAATCAACAAAATTTTTCAACACCAAAAAGGCCCCCACTGATTGATCCGCGTGAATATTCAATCTGTCCTCATCGACCAGAAACCTTACGTAATCAATGGACCCTCCCGTAGACGATATGATTCATATTAACTCATTCCTGTTACTATTACCTCTCATTGTTGTAATGTTGTTGATGTTTATGTAGATATTACTGGGAAGTTGACCGTGTGGACCTCAAGGGTCGCACCTCGCGGCTTGTTGGATACTATTTTTGGTATAATATTGATAAAAAGGAACGAAACAGAACTGTCGGTATAGAACAAACGATGCTACGACTTATCCCATTAATACGGTTGGTTGTCTAGATGCACTTGTGAGTGCCTAGACATGCTGACAGCAGATTACAGCTTGCTTAAGTTGTGGCTAACGTGATCTTGCAAATTGTAAAAGTCGTTGACTCATGTTATTAATTTACTAGCCGTGAGAGTGTAATAACAAGTGATATTTCGCTGAAGAAGTGCTGTAAATAAGAATTAAGGATATAAAAATTGATTGGCGGTTGCAAATTGATGAGCCGCAATTGGTTAAAAAAAATTATGTGAAGTTATAGATGGAACTTGCATTAAGAAAAGAAAATTTCAAAATTTTGTAAATCATGAACTGATTGAATTTTCCCTACACACTGTGACTTAGCAAACAAGGACTATGCTGTGACTTTGGTGAAAAGATAGAAGCTGGTTGTTGACTATATCAACTGCGCCAGATCATCAACCCTTAAACAGCAAAATATTGATGAAGATGGCGTAGACAAGCATGGTCTTCGATGTTCTTGATTGGAGTACATAGTAGTGATGAAACCATCTCACCAGCAAAGTGGAAGACGATCAAACATTCTCTACTTCAAGCATGCAACCAAATACCTGGAACCTTCGCGTCATTTTTCGACGCATACTGATTCTACGGCTGTATAAAAGCAATTGCCCTAGCATATCCACACAGAAAATCCATACGAAGGATCTATTGATTAATTAGACATCGTTTAGACTAGAGCGAAGATTAAGGTTGTGTGCAAGGACAACATTTTGAACATGCTATGGTCCAAGACTTTGATACCAGTTCAGTCATTCTCACCAAACGACATTGTTGAGCTCATTGAACTTATAACCATTTAACTTCAGGTGCAGGTAAGTTAACTATTTGTTGAACGCGTTTAACGGTGATTGGTAAGTTCATTTCTTCATGTATTTTGCTAGCAAACATGCGTTCATTGCAAGTTTTTTGTCAAATTTGTCCTTTATCTTTTTCCGAGATCAATGACTTTCGACCGGTTCGTTTTTTTATTATATTCTGAACCTAATTTCACATATTTATTTACTACATCTAAGGGCCTATTGAACCATCTCACTTTTTCAAGCAAGTAATTATCGTCTTTTCAGCTTTAGTTAAAATTTTACCTGGTGGCATCCTCTATGAATAACTTGAATAGAATAATTTCAACTAACATTACATCCTTAACTCTCGTTCATCAATATCGTATTAGTAAACTCCGACATAACTCTAACCTGTTCAAGAAAAACTTCAACAATTCCAGTGAAAGTATAATTTTTTCCCAAAAATTTCTACCGATTTTCACATACCAGTCGTTTGGCAACAATGTACTGCAAAATCATGTGTAACATAGAACAAGCACTGTTTCCGTTATTGTTTGTCACATAGTAAGTAACCGAGTTATATGGTGTACTCTAAATGTGATAGTAGGGAAAAAATAACGTGAACATGTAATTCTTTCGGGCAGTGTATAATGCAGCGGATACTGTAAGTGAGGCAACTAAAAAAACCGAACAAGTTTTACTACACTTCCTTTTGAAAAGAATCTTCTCTCCGATTTTTTTATAAGTGTGTTTATTGAATCTTCTTAAAAAGAAATAACAAAAATGGATAAGATGTGGGTATAGATAAACCTATTTAAATTCTTAAAATCTAAAGGTTGCTTTGAGGTGTGCGGAGGCACTCCCTGCTTAAATTATAACGTTAATTTTTCTTTTAAGTCTATTTGAAACAATTTTTGTACCCAGCTGAGATACTAATTGGTTACAATGTTGTCTCAATTTAAGACTATACTTAGTTCTTGTTCTCAGAATTTGTTCAGAAACCGATGGTATCTGGAGATCTTTTCTGATATTGGTGTTTCTAATGTACCACGGCGCACAAGACATTAGCCGCAGTATTTTGTTCTGTGATCGCTCTATAATTTCAATTAGGGATGAGGAAGCCGTTTGCCATAACTGACACCCGTAGAACCCTATGGGTTTTATCATAGAATTATATAACAAAACTTTGTACTCTAAGGCTAGCTTAGATTTATAGCCTATAAGCCAATACAGTTTAGAAAACTTCAGATCAATCTCCTTCTTCTTTGCTCTTATATGTTTTTCCCAAGTCATGCGTCGGCCAAGGTGGACTCCTAGGTATTTGTAGTGGTCCTTGTGCACTACATCTCTTCCATTGAGTTTGATAGCTGGACAGTTCCCTTTATTTAGCGTAAAGGTGACTTGAACACTTTTTGACTCATTAACTTGAATTCTCCATATATTGAGCCACTGTTCGACATCAGTAACGTGCTCTTGCAAGTTCTTGGAGGCAAGTTTCGCTGATTTTCTTGCACACAAGAACGCGGTGTCATCTGCGAACGTGGTGGTTACGGTTCCTCGACTCGTTGGTAGATCGGCGGTGAAGAGTAAATGAAGAATGGGCCCAAGAACACTTCCTTGTGGGACACCGGCTAGAATTGGACGTTTAGTTGATAGAGAATCTTTAAATCTCACTTGGAATCGCCTTCCGGTTAAAAAGGATTTCAGGATCTCGGAAACATAGGGCAGCGTTCGATTGATTTTGTAGAGTAGTCCTTCATGCCACCACTTATCGAATGCTTGAGCTACATCAAGGAATAACGCCGAGCAGTAGCTGCGCTCTTGGTACGTCTGTTGGATTGTTTCCATTATGCGGTGCACTTGCTCAATCGTTCCGTGCTTTGATCTGAGTCCAAATTGATGCATTGGAATGGCTTTATTGAGGTCGTCTGCAATTATTGCTGCAGTAATCTTTTCAAAGACTGTTGAGAAGATGCTTAGGAGGCTGATAGGTCGGTAGGAGCCTGGAAGGTGGTGATCCTTGCGTGGTTTCGGTATTGTTATTATAGTTGATAGCTTCCATTTCTCAGGAAAATATTCTATTCTCAGCATAGCGTTAAATATTTGGGTCAGCCACCTTGTTGCAATTATCGGCAGCTCTGTAACCATCTTTCCGTTTATCTGGTCGTGACCAGGGCCCTTTTTAACATTAATTTGGTTTTTAATAACATATGTAACTTGCCGATGTTTAATTTTGAGTTTTTTAATAGTTTTTTTCCATTTGGTGATCCAGGGTTGTTCTCTGTTTCTCTGGATTTGGTTGAAAGACACTTTCTAAGTGATCAGCGAACGTTTCTGCCTTTTCACTGTCACTTTTTGCCCATTGTCCATTGTGTTTACGAATAGGTGGGGTGCTGATTTGGAGGCTTTTGAGATGCTTGGTGGCTTTCCATAAGTTGTAATCAGTTTCCACTCTGGGTGATAGACCTTCGAGGTATTTTGCGAACTTCTCTTGCTTTTCTTCGCTAAGTAACAGACGCAAGTCTCTTTCAGCTCTTTTGTAATCTTCCTTTGCTCTTATTTCTCTCAATGTTTGCCATATTCGACGAAGCCTTCTCTTTTTAGCAACAGCCTCCTTGATGTGCGCTGCAGTCAGAATTTTCCTTTTCGTAGTGGACCTCGGAGGTGGTGTAGCGTATCTGGCTGCTTCCGTAATGATCCTAACAAATTCGTCAAAAGCTTTTTCGATTTCCATCGGGTTACTCGGTGATGTTGGTACCATGTGGATAGAGATATTTGTAATTCAGCCAGTTCGTCGAAAAGGAGGCTAAACTAGATGACGCTTTACTTACCTCCTTTTCGAATTGAAATTCGAGGAGAACTGGTGAGTGGTCCGATGAGAGGTCCAGCAGAAGTCGAGATGATAAACTTGTGCGTGAGACGTTTCTGGTAACGGCAAAGTCGATTAGATCCGGAGTGTTTTTGGTGTCCTCTGGCCAATGGGTTGGTTCTCCGCAGGAAGATATGTCGTAGCCTTTATCCTTGATGACTTTGTAGAGAACTCTTTCCCCCGATCTCTCCGATTATGGAACACATACCTTCACTTCAGAGTTGGTAGGGGATTCCATAGACCTCTTGAAAGTGAAAAGAAGAAAAAGACATTGGCATTTGGCATTTTCAGTGCCTTTTTCAGATGAAGCTTGTAAATTCTAGGTTTGCCATTTGTGAAAGGCCTCATCAAAATATCAAGCATTAATGTTAGTGGCATCGTCAGTTTGATGAGAGAATCAAAACGGATTTCAGCGTTTAAAATCAAGGATTTTTAGTTTCGTTTTTTAACCTTGCTTTGCTCTCAATGGGCTTACGTGTATTACCTTTAAATAAAAGAGATGCTGCTAGGTATGTTATCTACTTAGGACAAAATTTGAAAATTGTTCGCACTTTGGCGGGCTAAAACGATTTCTGCGTTTGAAAATGATACTTTAGCTCGAAAGGCAGCTACTCTTTTATATCAAGGTTTCTTCCAAACTTGATAATTGGAAACTGAAAGTGACTGTCGAATATCAGATATAGTTCCGATTTATGGTTTATGCAATTGAAATATGTAAATCTGTTTGGAAAGTTATAGCAATTGTGTCTCGTTATTATCTAAGACAGTATTTTGAACTTGAACCTACAAAAACTCAGAGTAAGGGACCAACACTAAGTTCGTATCTACAAAGCACAGTCAATGTACCCAAATTCGACACAGCAATCACGCAACCAATTCTGTGCCTCAGGCTCTCAAACAAACAAAGAATTCTCAACAAAAGGCGACTCAATTGTTATAACTTTCCAATCAGATTTGCATATTTCAATTGCATCAACCGTAGAGACCTCTTAAGCATCTCAAACCAATCCTCGCGAACTTCAATCTTACGAATACTTCCAACAGTTTTTCCATTCAATATTGATCAGAAGTATGACTTTCAACTGTTCCAAATCCTATCCAATATTTGCATATATGCATCCATATAGGCATGTGAGTCGACACCACGAATCGGAAAAGAATAGAGTTTTTGTGAGTTGACTAGAATCGATCGATTGGGAGAATAGGTAACCGCGAACGGTGTCGTGTATTATGTAAACCAATTCTAAATCACTTCCGCGATATTGGCAAACCTCCAACCGTATTCATTGCCATGATACCTAGTAAATTCTTATCCTGGTAAAACAGCTACTACCGAAAAGATTGAATCGCTGAATATTTATGTGTTTCGAAAGAACTTGGCCTTTTTTGTTTCAGGTGGATTTGCATGGATATATAGTATAGTACAAGTTTTTAACTTTTGCATTTTGATATTCAAATTTCAGTTGGAATGGAATATCTTTTAAAATGTACTGATTTTTTTTGGTGTACAATCATTTTAACAAAATGTGGCCAGATTCATTGATATCTACTTTCGTTTGCTTGGATGCAGATTCTTTATAAAAACATTCAGTGAAGTAGAAACATTGAAATCTAATCAAACCCATGGTTGGACAGTTTTTTAAAAATTTTGTTAAGAAATTACATTAGTCATGCGGTGGAAAATAGAATTATTTATAAGGCATTGCTCGAAACAACGAATTGAATTTCTGTGATTTTTTTTGTGTAGTAAATATAAAACATTATTTTGAAACGTCAGTTATATTTAACGTGCTTCTTTTATAAGGAACTAGTCTGACAACTGACGAGTTGCTCACGTATTAAAGAAACCAAAAGGAAATCAAGCGGCATAAAATGACTTAGTTATTTGCAACACTGCATCTCGCATTAAAATGCATGCAAGCAACTTTTTACCACTTCAATAATCCACTTTGAAGCAAACAATACAGATCCATCTTCCCAGAAACTTCCTAACTCGAGATGTCCTTTGATGTCTGGGCACTTTTCCAGAACGTACATACGTATACACGCCACGAGAAAAATTCACTAAAACAACTTATGACCTCTTGTAAGTTTGTGTAACAGAATTAGTGTAAGGTATCCATCCTTAAGTGGTGGTTTGCACAAAACTTGTTTCTCAAAACACTTAAATACAACTAAAAACACCCTCCACGTATAAGTAACTCCCACCAACCCCTCCAAAAGATTCAACACCATTCCAATATCAATGTCCAAGCCAAAAGTTCTTCGTGTACTTGCAAGCAAAACATCTTGAACTTATCTTGTTCGTTTGCATTCAAACAAAATATAAATTTCGGAAGATTGTGTGGCTTTTGCAATTCGGCAATTTGTATTCATAGGTCATGTACGAATTTATCTATGAATGTTCATGGTGTGTTGATGTTAGTCTGCACAGTATTTTTGGCGAAACATTCAACAACACAACAACAAAATTTATAGTCCCAAGTAGTAAATGACTGAGTTCTTTGGATGCTCTGAACATAATGTTTTATGGTAACCGAACTCTTTGAAATTTGTTATGCTAAAATTTTATTAGCCATCCACATCTCTTGTTTTATCTTATATCTATTGCTGGTAGAAATATTGCATCGATATTTAAATTTTTATTTGTTATTGCATGGAATCGAGACGATCCAGCCAACCACGCGGAGTCAAAAAGGATGCATTTATGATACACCAAGTGAATACTAATTCACTTAAGATTCACTTTTTTTCTCAGTTCAGTTCTTATTCATTTCCGAAACAACTTCGTGTAATAATTTTTCGCCGAGATAAGCTCGTTTGGTGAATTTATGACGAATTGGCTTGAAGGGGTGCTACCGGTTATAATTTTGAAAAATCAATTTTATTTTTCAACTTATTGTACCTTCAGAAATCACGTCTCAAAATGTTACCAAGATATTTCCAAAAATAAAGAAGTTACGACAGTTTGAGTGCGCACGCCTTTTCCGCTTTATAAGCGATATTTTCGGTAATCGAAACTTAAAAACGCGTTTTTCTCGAAATGATGTTTTTCCAACTGCGGACACTTATTCTCCAATTTAAGTCAAATTTAGGGTTCTACTTTATTGAAGTATCTTGTGTGGTAATCTAAGCCACAATATAGGCCAGAAATCAATCCCAAAAAAGTTGGCTAGCGAAAGAAAATAAAAAAAACACGATTTTTCGAAGAAAAAATTTCAAACAGCGGCTATTTTTTTGATCATTTTTTCAAGATTTTGTGGTAGATTACCACGTAAGAAACACTCCTCTTTAAAATGCAGTTAAGTTTTTTTTATTTCAAATTCTTAATTCCTGAAATTATCTGTCCACAGAGACATTTTTCGAGACGTCAACTTTGCCACCCTCTATAAATTAGTAGAAAAATAAAAAAAAATAAAAAATATTTTTTTTGTAATCTTCAAAATGTGTGTTATACCCATGCAAATTTTAAAATTTATATACAATAAAAGAGCTGAAAAAATATTGAAAATTATGTTGTATCATCACACTTCCTTCCCAAAAATTCTGACTCTCCGATATCTAACTAGTTTGAGCTTGGACCATCGGGCCCATCTAAATTCAACTTTTCAGATCCGAAAAGATAATAGACTCCCATTTTCTAGACCAGTTCATGTGGTTTTAAGCGAATGACAATCGTGCTAATTTATGGTGCACCTCTAGGATTGGGTTTTTCTTTGGTTTTTATAAATTAAATGTGGATTGTGATACAAAATTTGTTGGACTCGCCTTTTCGTAGCAGGAAGATCTAACCACAACTTGTGTTGTATTTATGTAACCTATTCTTAGTAGCCTCTGCTGCAATTGAATTTGTTTCTAATCAAGCTTAGTTGCATTTGTTTTCAATTAACCGTGGTATTTTTTATATTAATCATATATTTTTCCGTAATTTATGCCTAATTTTATAAAGTTCCTTATCAAACACTCAGAACGTTTAATAGGGCGCACTATTTGTTTTCCACACTTTGCATATCGGGTCACTGACTGCATTCTCACTGATTTCTAAAGGAATTACTGCTTCTGTTTGTCTTCAACTGAGGTCTTTTTGTAGCCTATCGAGACGTATCTACACGGTCCAAAATTTAGAATTAATCGAATACAATTAAAGTCCATAAATTATTTGTTGAGCTTTCATAGTCAACTCATATCAAAAGTGTATAATAATTATTTTCTGGTGTTACAGAAAATTTTATTTTTCATATCAGCATGGGATCTTCACGCTATGATGGTTCATTTAAGGTTGTATGTCTGTGAAATCCTTTTACTTTACATGGCGCCATGTAACTTTTATTTGTCGTGATGAAGAATCGAACTTCTGATGAAAAGTCCACCTAGCAGTTAAAAACCTGCTCCTCTACGGTTTTACCATGAAAGGAAATCACATCAATGGAAACCGAAAGGACCAAAACTATCTAGCTATCATTCAGAGTATATTCAAAGCTTGTTTGTTTTTATAAAGTATATTGATTTTTTGGGAATAAAGTTCATACACATACTAGTTGAGCTTAAATTTCGTGCAGTTTGCGTTTTGATCTTCATAGTAGCGTCATCAGCTTCATCTTAGATTTATATAAATTGCTTAAATTTCGTTCAGCTTATGAATTTTATAACCAAAATTTATCGAAGAAGCCGATTGGTGTCTTAAAATTTATCCTGAAATTCTGAAAAGTGTGCCTATGTTATTTTAGCTAAGGATGCGCTTTTTTGTAGTAAAGTCCAAAATACGCCAGGAAATGTACGTACGAACCAGTTATTAAAATTAAAAGCAAAGGCCATTAAATAATATTTAACCAGGGGTTCCCGGATAGCTAAAGCTGACGCTGATGAGAAATTTAGTTAGTGGCTTCAATAATTAATATTCAATTGTTCATATCTACATTTAAGTAGGTCACAACAAGGAAACTAAGTTAATATCTACAATTTGAAAAAAATATGCATGGTTCAGAGTGTCGACTTCGATGCATCCTAATCACGAAATTGAGTGTTAAGGGCTAGTCAGGAGCATGAAGGAGTAGACATTTCAAAACCCACGTTTTTGAACTGTTGGGCGATATCAATAAAGATCATTTGAGTTATACTAAATTGTGTTACTATAAAAAAAGAAAAGAAACTAAACCAACTAAAAAAACTTCTTTTTTACACGATTTTAATTTATTTTTGTCAAATATGTTAGTTGAGTCCTTCTAAAGTGCTATGTTTTTATATTGTGGCACTAAAGAAGGACTAAACAAATGTCCGAAATATGTCTTTGATAATAATAAAACCCAATTCGTGTATATAATCATGTATAGGGATAGTTTTTGCCATTTTGAACATAAATGTTTTTCTATAAATAATAAACGAGTGCTTCAACCGCCCTTAACATGCATAAGTAACCTTTAATATGTCAACATTTCGCTTAATTTGAAATGAATTAAAAAAATACCTCGTTTAAGCGTTAGATCTATCATACTTATAATTTGTATTTGTTTTAGAGATTTTTGATAAGCCACTTAGTAGCGTTGAAGTTCACCGCGAAATCTGAAACAATCTCGGACATAGTTTCAGATTTAACTTTACCATTATCCTATAGATTAATTTCCAACATTTCAAAGAAAACTTCAATTTTCAGTGCTAAACCTAAATATCTCACTTCTCTGCCGAATCAATGTCAAATTGCGAAACATGCTTTCCCATAAATTTAATATGTGCCTTGAATAAAAATTCTGTCAATAAAATTTCAAAAGCCGCAAAAATAAAGATATGTAAAGTTTCTAATCGAATTGAATGTCGTTCTTTGCATATCGTTCAGTCTCAGAATGGATACAAAAGCTCCAACAAACCACTCAAATCAAAAAGGATATCATACCCAGACTTGCTGAAATCTTTACAAAGATTGGGCGTTACTCGATAGCAAGAACTTTTCAACAATAACTCCTTCGAAATTTCCAGTTACATATGTTTGTAGTATTTCCCAGAAATTTTATCGTTTCTCGGTTGATTTCATGTAAATCTAAAAGCAAGTGAATTTCATACAAAACAGGATGGGAGCATATATTTTTATTGCTGGTTACATTATACAATGCCGACAGAAATTGATTTCTTTCATTGTGAACGGTAAAAATGGTTTTCCCTACAGGACACGTTGTCAGAGAGCAGAAGAAAAGTTTACATAAAACGATTTGTTGTTCTTTCATGCCGGAAAACATATTTACATTTCCTTTCCTATGTTGAATTTCTGAAGAATGCGGTATTTACATACGATCCCGTGTGAAGAGGGTCATGTGCCTTACGCTTTCAGACATCTTCCAGTCTCTGACCACAAGCTCAACAGTTCTTGGAAATTGATTTTCGTCAGGACTTAACATGATGGAAATTTGATACATTTTTGGTTAATCAATAACAAAGAACCTCCAAACTGAGCCACATGTTTATATTGTTGTAAAAAGAATATACATGTGAGCATATTTCAAGGATTTATGGAACTCATATTATGTCGAGGCTAAACAAGGCTCTTCGATGAAGCAAATTAAAGATTTTCTGCGGAAAATAAATAAATATTACTTTTAATGGTTGACAAGCAAAATTTTTTACTGAGAATTGTTTGCAATTGCTTTTGATGCAAGAAGCATGAAATCCCTGTCGGGCGTAAACTTTCGTTGATCATATAATCAACGAAAGTTTACGCCCGACAGGGATTGAAACTATTTTCAATAATGTAAATACTATTCAAAAAATGAAGTATCTTGTTAAAATATCGGATTGCTGGATGGCAGCCCTTCCAAACCGAAAGTCTGAAAAAATGTAAGCAACATAATTATTACATAGTTATATATAATCTTCTATAAGCTCCATATTTCCGTCGACTCAATGTAAACTCCGATCAGTCTCTGTATTAAGAAGTATTTTGTAGGTCAACCAGAAAATTCCTCAACTTTTTATTAATTTATCTATTTCCTGCGAGCAAAATCTTCAACGTCGGCTTTCACATCCATCGTGTGGTTTTGCCAGTACATTGAAAAAATACTATCGATCCTTACTGGAAACTTTTCAAACTGGAAACCTTCTGATGATTCGTCTGCAAAAGATAAACATTTGCTGTACTTGGCCGTTATGTTGTCCTTCAACTCAGAAAGAGTGAAGTAAACCTTCTCATCGATATATGATTGTTTTTTTCTACGTTGAACAGCAAGAAGGTGATGAATAGAAGTATCCTCCAACCGTCAGTTTATCGTGTTACAAGAATATATATGGAATTGGTATATGTAGAAGGAAGACATAAACAAAAGGATGTGGAAAAAGAGTTTCAAGCTGAACGACGTAATAGTGTTGAAGGCTCTGAGAAAGTGTCCAAGTGACATAATCATTTGTTTTCTGTGTTGGTAAGTATCCCTGAAACAAGACTGTAATGTGAATTGTTGCAAAAAATTATTGGAAATAATATACTTGCTGTGTTTCTGAAACGTTTCGAATTCTATGGAAAAATAATAAAGACTTACAAATTTCAAAACATTTTCAATGTCCAATGATGGAGCCAAGAAAAGAAACTGAGTTTCCCTTGGTTTTCTTTGTGAAATATCAATAAAGTATTCTTAATCTTAAGTTGAAATCCCTGTGAGCAAGTGCAAAATCAGCAATATTATATGAAATAATTTTAAATAAATTCTTGTTCTGAAAAAGGTGGTGGTTTTGAGACGATATTTGCCTCGTGACGATTGAGAAATCAGATTTTACTCGTATGCTCTATTTATACGATCAAAGGAAGGACACTTTGTTTTCATCTTCTGTGGTTTCCGCAACCTTAAGAATTTCCAAATAATTTTTGCGGTTACATAATGTAATCTGACAAGACACTATTGTTGAGTCAATTTTGGCCGGCTTTTAAGTCATAAACGATATGAGACACCGACTTAAAATACACTCATGTTATGTAAGCCCTCAGCTCGAAGACAAACAAAAATAAAAATGACGTATATCATTATTTGAAGGGAACTAATAAAAGCTTTATTCAAACGAATGAACAATATAGAAAAGTAAATGCAAAGGAATCGCTAGATATTTTTTTCAAAAATAGTATCCTTTTATGTACACAAAGAAAAATCAAGCTAAAATCTGTGGAAAATATAACAAATACAGTAGAACCTTGACATCCTGGGTAATGATGAGGAGGAAGGTGCACGGATAATCGAAAACTACGGATAATCGAATTTGTTTGCATATTTACTTATGGTTTATGAGGATGCAAGAAAAATCATCATCTATGACAATATAAAATTTATATATATTCTACCTATATATATATACAAAGTATTAATGGAATTATATGTGTACGTGTTTATATTACATGAAAATTTTAATGAAACAACGAATTTACAGATAATTAAAACTTATTTTTCAGTAGAACAAAAATAATCAAAAATTTTGGTTTGTTTTTTCATCATTTTCTTGTTCAAAATAATTTAGTAGAGTTTCGATACTTTTTATGGCATTTGAATGCGAAATTTTTTCTTTGTTCGTCTCTATTAAGATTTCTTCTTCACTCTGATTCTGGTTGAAGTTCAAATGTATAAGTGCTATTTTGATTCAACTCAGCTATTTCCATATCACTTAATTTTTCATATCCTTTCAAATTTTCATCTACATTAAGCCAATCAAGCATGTCTGCCATAGCTGAAAATTCATCAATTTGGTTTTCAGCAGCCAAAGCTTCTAATGTATGGTAAGTAGAAGACAGACCAAGTTCAGGGACGAGAACTTTGGATTTTAATGTCGGATTTGGTAAATCATTCCAAACAGGGTTTTTACTGCGCATTTTTTAAAAAAAAATTTGAAGATTTTCTTTTTCTGCCACTTCAAGGAAAAATCGAAAATATTTTCTTGTATCACCTTTTTAAACTAGAAATAACTCCCTGGTCCATAAGCTGAATCAGTGAAATAACATTTGCTTGTAAGAAATGAACGAAAATCGAGTCATTATCGGATTTCAAAATTGACTGACCAGGATGGAAGTAGTACAGCTTTCTGAGGAAGCCCTTGTTTTTCCAGATGATTACGCACGGACGGCACACATTTCTCCTTAAACCAAGCCGTAAATATCGCTTGATTCATCCAGGTTTTGGGGTGATTGTAGTAATCATAAGGAAGACTCCTCACTTCGGTTCCCTTAAATGACCGTGGTTTTTTAGCTTTTCCTATTACAGTTAACTTCAATTTCTGTGTCCCAATGACGTTAGAACAGGTTAAAACTGCCAATTTCTCTTTGCGAGACTTATGACCAGAAGCTGATTTTTCCGATTGTAAAGCTAGTGTTTTAGAAGGCAACATCTTCCAAAATAAGCCGGTTCCATCGGCATGATAAATTTGTTCTTCACACAAATTAAATTCACTTTTTAAAACGGCAAAGTTTTCATTAAAAAATATCGTCGTTCAGACCCTCCCTTTGAATCTCGAGTTGCTTAATAAAGTGGTGTTTTTAAAATTACTAAAGCTTATCAATTTTTAACTCTTCATAAAACCATAAAGCTTTCTCGTTTACCATCGGGCCGGAAATGGGAAGTCCTTCTGACGGTTTTTGCTTGAACCACTGGTAACCGGCTCTATCTAGTTCCATCATTCTTGATGTCTTCAACGTTTTCCGGGAAGAAAAAAGAAGCAATTGATTCCGCCGAACAAACGAATTGCAGAATGTATTTTCTGTTGTTATTAAATCTCGGACAGTTTGTTCGCTAACTCCATATTCCATGACGATTTTTTTACACTTTCACCTTTATCACCAACGCGATTTATAATTTCAACTTTTTTTCGAGTTATCAAACGATACGCCAACGTTTTGTCGACATTTTCGACGAGTACAGTTCAAATTATTGAACAACGCACAAATAAGATGTTAGGCCTATCCAGATGCAACGTTTTGCACAACCTTTTGTTTGCGCAGTATGAAAACGTTGCAATTTTTAGAGCGTCTACATGGTGCAGATATCTGTATATTTCGCACAGTTTTAGTGATATCGTCATGAAGAAGGTACTACTCTGGTGAATTTTGGCATGCTGAGTTACGTCATAACATATGTAACCAATACGTCTGCATCGACAAAGGCCGATGCCACCACAGGAATCTAGTACCTTAAGCAATAAATGTAAAGTATTTTATTGTTCACAGATGTCATAAAAGTAGCACCTATTTGTTAGGAAATAAGTTTTTGTAAAAGGACTCAAATGAAGATATTTTGTTAAACAGGTATAAAAAGGACATGTGATCGTAGATTTAAGTTCAGTTGTTTTACGAGAAATAAAGGAGAACGTTGTCTTTTGAATCGTTTTTCCATCTAAAAGAGTGAACATTTCACAGTGGAAAACTTGTGAACATAAGTGGCGCAGTCGGATTGCGGTTAGTTTTTTTTTCAAATCGCTTAATAAAAGAACCTCGACGAATATCGCATCGAAAATCAAATTCTGCATCAACTCATCGATACAATTATCATTTACGGGATAAAGAAACCTGGAGAAACTCGTCGAAAATCTTTCACTCCTAACACTAAACAACAGAATGGACTTCAAGAGCTTGTCTGGTTATATTGCATCTCTTTCAACTTTTGATGGAACGCAGCTGGATTTATTCCCCTTTATTGACGCAGTGGACGCAATAATAAAAGAGGTAAATAGCAGCCCCTCCAAAGCCATCCTCCAGCAGCTGATATTAGGACGCATTGTCGGGAAAGCAAGGGAAGTATTGTACACTCATATGACAGAAGGCTGGTCAGATGTTAAAGCACTCCTCATCAATCATTTCGATACACCTGAAAACGAGATCCAACTCACCGAAAGATTGCTAGCAGCTCGATTCACAACAGCAGGACAACTCTACGAATACATATGTAAGTGCTTATTTAAAATTAACCATAAGATTAAGTATAGTATTGCATACTCCGTCTCACAAAAGTCCGAAATGATTAAATTAAAAAATCAAATAGCTAAAAATACATTCATTAACAAGTGTCCTGAACCCATAAGAGGCATCTTACATGCCTACAAACCGGATTCACTCGAAAGTGCATATAAAGTGCTCGTTGAAACAGGGTACGTTAGTTACAGTGGTGTTAAATACACGAATAACAATAACAATCAGTTTTTCGGAAATAAAAATTATTTTAAAGTACAGGATGTACCTCATACAAGAAATACTAGAATTCCAAACAGGGCAGATTTATATCTTCCTTCCGATGTGTCTATGAACACAGCTACTTCTCGCTCTACTTCTCTTCATGCAAATGCGGATTTTCGGCTATGTGCCTCGGAGGAGAGCCTCAACTACCCATTATTCGACTAACTATGGAAAATAAGGAGCTCCGTTGTTTAATTGACACCGGTTGCTCTACTTCAATATTAAATTCAAAGTTAGTAGCGGAACATAGGCAACATAAATTATATAAAGCGTTACAAGTTTGTTCGGTAAACGGAATTTCATCCACTAACAAGGGATTTTTTACCGAATTTCCACAAGAATTTCAATTCAAGGGTAAAATTGAGTGGAAATTACTACCTTTTGAAAGTAAGACTTTTGACTGCATCATAGGACAAAACATTCTAAGGCCAACGAAAGCAATAATTAACTTTGAAAATAATACAATTTCAATTAATAATATTGTTTTACCTATAAGTGCCCAACAAGAAGTGGTGTATTTGGCCCAAGCAGCACACTTTGAGCCAGAAAATAAAGCCAAGACTGACGATGAGACACATCTTACGAAAGAAGAAGTAAAAGTCATAGAAAGAATAAAAAGGGATTTTGTTGATTTAGAATACCATGAAAACCAAAACCTATCTTTTACCCACGAAATTAAGCATGAAGTTAACTTAACCACCCCAAATCCAATCTACCAAAGAAATTATAGATATCCATACGCACTCAGAGAATTTGTGAAAAATCAAATAAAAGAAGACCTCGAACAGGGTATCATTCAACCCTCAAAATCTCCATACAACTCTCCTATCTGGATAGTTCCTAAAAAAGGGGAAAAGAAGCATAGACTTGTTATCGATTTTAGGAAAATAAATAACTTCACTGTAGAAGACAAATATCCGATACCACAAATCGATGATATACTGGGAAAGCTAGGTAATGCAAATTATTTTACGACAATTGATTTGGCTAAGGGTTTCCACCAAATTGAAATTAAACCAGAAGACAGAGAAAAAACAGCTTTTTCGACCGATGAAGGTCACTTCGAATTCACAAGAATGCCCTTCGGATTGAAAAATTCGCCAGCAACTTTCCAGAGACTCATGAATTCTATATTGCATAAGCATATCGGGAAAATATGTATTGTATACATGGACGATATATTGGTGTTCAGTACTTCACTGATAGAACATGAAAACGCACTCAGAGCCGTCTTCAATACACTCCGTGAAGCAAATTTAAAAATTCAAATGTCTAAAACTTCATTTTTAAAAAAAAGTACCGACTTTCTTGGACATGTAATAACAAAAGATGGTATCAAAGCCAACCCCAAAAAAATAGAAGCCATCAGAAAGTTCCCTATACCCAAAACCCAGAAAGATATCAAGTCGTTTCTCGGATTAATGGGATTCTATAGAAAATTCATAAAGGATTTTGCGAAAATTGCAAAACCTTTGACCACACAATTAAAAAAAGACTCTAGAATTAACCCGAATGAACATGATTACATAGAAGCCTTCGAAAAACTTAAATTGTACATAATGAATGATCCGATACTAAGGCATCCTGACTTTACAAAACATTTTACTTTGACTACGGACGCCTCCAATTTCGCAATAGGAGCGGTACTGTCTCAAGAAGGCCGCCCCGTCTCTTTTGCAAGTAGAACGTTGAGTACACACGAGATTAGATACTCAACAATTGAAAAAGAGTTGCTTGCAATAGTATGGGCGACACATTACTTTAGACCCTATTTATTTGGGCGAAAATTCATTTTACAAACGGATCACAAACCACTAACCTTCCTAGAAAACATAAAAGAAGATAATGCGAAACTACAAAGATGGAAGTTAAAACTTCTAGAATATGATTTTGTCATAAAACATGTCAAAGGCAAAGACAATTCAGTTGCAGACGCATTATCACGAGTCGAAATTCACGCAATCAATAACAGCGAAAATGAATCGTTAGCCACGCAACACACAGCCTTAGAAGATAATAATTATTACATCTTCATATCAGAAAAGCCCATCAATGCATATAAAAAGCAAATTATAATACAGAGGGGAACAAATAATCAAGTAAAAAAAGAAACACACCATAATAAAGTTAGACTTATATTTCAATTTGAAGATTTCCAAGACAAAAATGCAAAATATATTTTGCAGAACCATGTACCAACAGAAGGTACAACAGGTATAAAATTTTACAGCAAAGAAGCAATGCTTATTATGCAAAAGCACTATAACGATTGGAAGAAAACAAATCCAAAAGGAACTATTGTACAAGCAAGTAAAATACTACATGATTGCTCATCCCAGGAAATCAAAGAGCTAATTGGTAAAACCCATAGAAATAGCAACCATACGGGTATTAATAAAACCTATATGCAGCTCAAAGACAAATATTATTTTCCAGATCTCAAAACTATTATAACGAGACAAATAAATAACTGCAGCATTTGCGATCAAGCAAAATACGAAAGAAACCCGAATAAATTACCTTTCAAGGAAACAATAACACCCAAAAAGATTAGAGAAATATATCATATCGATATTTGGTTTAGGGACAGAAACTCGCCCTATATTACCTGTATAGATAAATTTTCTAAATTTCTTAGCGTAATAAAACTTCCCAACAGGCAATGGGACGCAGTTAATAACGCGCTAAGAGCTATTTTCAACAAAATAGGAAAACCCGAAAATCTTATTTCAGACAATGAAAGCGCGTTAAATACCGAAAAAACTAAAGAATGGCTGGAAAAAGAAAATATTACTCACCACTTCTGTAGCCCATATCATAAAACGGGAAATTCCGATATTGAAATTGCGCATAGGTCATTAAATGAGCATTTAAGAGTCTACCTACTTAGGCAAAAGTCGGAAAACAAAGATCTAGCTGATTACAATCCGGTAGAGGAATGTGTTAATTATTACAATAACACGATCCACTCTACACATCGTCTCAAGCCAATAGAGATTTTTCATAAGGAAACAAATATTTCTGATAGTGAGGTACACAATCGTTTATATGAGACAAAACGTAAAATAATACATAATAGGAACCTTAAAAGAAAGCCATCCGAATTCGATACACGGTTTGTTAAGAATCCGAATAAAAAAAAATTAGACCCTAGATATGTAAAAGCGAATTCTGGCAAAATACATCCAGAACGATACAAAAAGAGAAAAACATATTATACAGATGTAACTAGCAAACCCAAATGCAATTAACAATTATGCACGATTAGCAAATAAGAAGTATTATAAACCAGAACTCTATCACCTTTCATTTGTCAAATTAAAAGTTCGTCAACCAAATTTACGATAGCTACAAAGAATCTCGAGGACGAGCTTCACTTCTAGAGGAGAGGAGTTACGTCATAACATATGTAACCAATACGTCTGCATCGACAAAGGCCGATTCCACCACAGGAATCTAGTACCTTAAGCAATAAATGTAAAGTATTTTATTGTTCACAGATGTCATAAAAGTAGCACCTATTTGTTAGGAAATAAGTTTTTGTAAAAGGACTCAAATGAAGATATTTTGTTAAACAGGTATAAAAAGGACATGTGATCGTAGATTTAAGTTCAGTTGTTTTACGAGAAATAAAGGAGAACGTTGTCTTTTGAATCGTTTTTCCATCTAAAAGAGTGAACATTTCACAGTGGAAAACTTGTGAACATAAGTGCTGTCTTGTTAAGAAAAATAATACCGTCTACATGCGCTGACTTGTACGCACAGTTAAAGGAAATCTATGCTCTCTAGCTCAGTTGTCACTGCAACTTTACCATTTTCGTGGCGGCTTACCAAAACTGCGCACTTTTCCTTTCTACACGCAACGTTTTCTCTGCAGCGTTTAGAACTGTGCAGACAAAAAGTTGTGCAAAACGTTGCATCTGGACCGGCCTTAAAAACTTAAAACGTTAGGTAAAGAGTTTCGCTGAATTTTCAAGCGTAAATATTAGACGGAGGATTCTTTTTAAAAAAGTCAACACCAGAAGTACATACTTTTCAGAAACGATTCATTTCTCATATGTACGAGTATTTATTCCTTCACCGTTCAGGTACATTTAAATTTTATTAGAACATTTAAACGCTGGAAAATTGAAGACAACATGAATTTATAGATGAAAACAACGGAAATTCCCGGTTAATCAGGAAAAGTAAAGAAAGAACGAATAAAAGAAAAAAAAATCCCGGTTAATCCAAGACCCGGATAATCAAGGTTCTACTGTAGTCTAAAAAAATCGATAAATAAACAACCAATTATAATACATATGATTCTCCTGAATATTTGGTTTTAAAAAAGTTAACGACAACTTCGAATTTCGACATTAATTTTACCATTTTATTGTAAAATGATTTGTTTGAATGAGCTCAGCAACACATTGAAGTATTACGAAATCAATGCATTACCATTGAAAGTGTGATCAGGTTTCCATGTGTTGGACCTTTTACCATATTTTTCTCATTTGCAAATGTGTAAAAATTTTAACAACTCACAACAGATATCAATCGCGTTTGTAACCGAAATTAACATTAAAATAGGCAGTTAAGTGATTCTCTTGAAGAAGTCAAGAATTGGAATTTTAGTATGAGGGATTCTAGTCTAAGGGATTTTAGTCTAGAGAAATATATCAGAGGTAGCTTTGGGTAATCAACCTTTATATTTTCAAATTTGCCCAATTGGTGGAAAATTTCCTAATTTAGAAACCATCAGCTAAAAATGATGAACGCTTTAACTGGAAACTAAATTTGCTTTTAATGACCCACACCATGTCAATGGCCTGAGAGGATTAGAATCCTGCGTTTCTGTGGTATTTAACTTACTTAAAAAAGTCGTTTCTATCAAAACTAGTTTGAAGATTTGATTGTGCAGCTATTTCATCTGCTTAATCTGCTGAAACGCTTGAATTCCGAATCATTTGTATTAAGTTTGAAAGTTCTTTGTACAGAAGAGATACGCACATTCATGCTGTTAAGATATTTAGGCATTGAAAAGTATAAACTTTATCTTAACTCTGCATATGCTTTTGGAACGTCGTTGCAAATAAATTTCCTAGTTGAAGCTATTTTATCCATTTTCAACATTATTTCAGTTGAATTCAGTGTTTCAAATATGCTCAATTTCATTTTCAACAGCGACATAGAAGCAGAGAGTAAAGGTAGATGTTCACGTACACACGTACGTAAAATACACTTACACACACACACACATTTATATTTATATATATATGTTGACATTCACTACATTTTTCTGGGGAGTACGATTATGGGGATGTGAATGGATGTGTTGTCGAGTCCACTACCACTTGGAATACAAGTAGAAATCGTGATCTCTCACCTCACAGTGTTAGTCACAAAATCTTCTTAAGGCAACATTGTAGTGCTCAATTCTATTTTAAAAAAATCCTGGAAAGATAAATAGACACTGGAGAATTTTATTTTCAAATAAGCATTCTGCAAAAATATATTCCTAAATTCCTGATCTATTTTCCGTCAGTTCTTCACAATATGTTTCTTTAGAAGGATTCAACATTAAGTAACGCTCAAGTTGAAGATTATCCTTTTCTTATGTTAGTATCAATCTTTCATGTTCTCCATAAAATAAAAAAATCTGGAAGATGAAAACTCATAAAAGGTTCAGTCTCAAAGAATATCCCGATTGTTTTTTTAACATGAAAGTTTACCAATTTCCTTTTTTGAAGCAAACAGATATGAAAGCTTAAAAGCAATCAAGAATTTAAAGATTTAAGTGGAAGGTTAACTTTGCAAGGATACCTTAAAATTTGATCCCAAAAATGAGCAAGTTATGTGCAAGAAAGAATACGTAAATATATATATTGTTGAGCATATACATAGGAGCATATAAGCTTACTTTAAGTGAGTTGATCTGTTGATATCTTTTTCAATTGATTTATTTTAGAGAGGCTTTCAATCAATAAAATATTCACCGAATGGTGGATTTATTTAATTTTTTACTTTCATTTTTCCGGCAACAAATCTGGTATGGCAGATGCCTGCTTGCTCTTCTTGGCACAACAGAAAAAATTAATTAAAGTATGATGAGCTTAATCCATCAATAAGCCAATCGTGGTCGTGCTGTCTGGTGGCGGATGGTAAATGACAGCACCTGAAGAGGATGCTATCCGTCACGCCGAAACCACATTTCCCCACTTCATTAAATATTCTAGTTCTTTCGAAAATATCATGAAACAGAGCTATACATTTTTCGAAATTATTTGTTGATGTGATTATGATATTTCTGTTTTAGTGGTTGAGATTGGACTTCACATAATTTATTATAACACATACATACATGTATTGTTGAGTTAATGTCTGAGGTTCATATTTCTCCCCACTCATTGATCATTCGTACCACTCTTGAGTTTAATTGATACTTAGAAGATTCATTTGTCACTTGAAGCCACAATGACTGGCGTGCAACACCATCTGCAACGTGCAATGCAAAGCACTACCAAAAACCACTTTGCGCGGCAACAATCACTTTAATGTTTGTATTAAATCTTTTCGAGAGCATTTATCTCGAGTGCAAGACATACATACTCTGAAAGCATTTTCGTCCTGAATGTGGTACGGTACGTACTCGAATCCTGCAGTTCATTGCGAAGTTGGTTTCGTGTCTAGTCTCATTTTCATTTTATGCCAGCTTCTATTAAACCTTCGAATGTAACACGAAATTTCACTTCGATGTAATGGCAAGTGTTGGAACGGTGGTAAATTCACTCTGCAATTACTCGTTCGAAATGTATTTAGAATCTGACAAGGAATCTATAACATACAGGACATGTAATGTTTGATGGCACATTTATTTGCCATGTAGACGAGATGCATTGCCGGAAGGAACTCAATAACATATGAAAACGAACTCATTAAAAGCCATTAAAAGATATTATTAGAATATCTTTTGCAGAGATACTGCGAATGATAGTAGCGATCTCGAATTGATAGTTACGTAGATAGATGCCGTTGGATCCATTTCAAAATTAAATGTATGGTGTTGGTGTTTATGATAGATTCTGTTTTTGTGGATCTAAATTATGGCTTCCAGTTCCCGCTAGATTGAAATTATAAATTGCAAATGTAAGGTTAGAAATTTACATGCATTCTTGTAAACAACAATTCTGGTTATTATATTTAGATTTCATTTATGATTTTTTATTTTTAATTTAGTTTTTCCTCATAATCATGTAAGAAACTTTTGCTTTTTTCTCTTCAAAAACTGATAAGAATGTATAAATTTTATAAACTGATATCAGTGTGCTTTGCCAATCAGGTTAAAAAAATATTTTTTATGAAAAAAACCATAATTTTTCGCATTTTCTTCCATTAAATTGGAAAAAACGGCTGAAATGAATTTTTTTAATGTTAAAAACTTCACAAAGATATTAATACACGTCTACTGACACCTTATTGATGCAAATATTATATCTGGTTCGTGAGATATAGTGAATGATAAAAATGACATTGAAAATCATGATGACTTTTAAAGATTTTTTATTTTTAATGTAATTTTTTACGTAATCATGAGAAAAAGTTTTGATAATGTTTCTACAAAAATTGTTTGGAGTATATAAATTTTATAAACATTGATTACTATATTTCGCAAATCAGGTTAAAAATTGATTATTTATGAAAAAAACCTAATATTTTGCACTTTTTTTCTTAAATTAAAAAACGGCTCGAAGAATTTTTTTAGAAACTTGACAGAATCACAAAATTGTAAATACGCGTCGATTAGCACCTCAAACATGCAAATCGTACGTTGGGTTCGCAAGATATAACGCTTGACAGAAATGACCTTCAAAAGGGCAAAGTAAACACCCCCCCCCCCCGCCCGACCGAAGTTTTCCAAAAACTAATCAGCTCTTATGATTGCAAAGACGCTTCGATTGACACCTTACTTTGTTTCCGTGAGTTATGCTCGTAGAAAAAAGTGTCCACGAACGTACAGACGTACGTACGTACGTACACCCACCCACCCACATACATCTCCCTTTCTAAAAACACTTTATATATACTCTATAGACCTCAAAACGTAAAGAAATGTTGAAAATTTCAATTTCGATTTTCGAGGCGATTACAAGAACTTCCCATATACTGGGAAGTTAACAAAGTCTTAGTCGCACCTCACGGCTTCTTTACTTTCGCTTTTGCAAATCTTATGAACTTGGTTCCGACGACCTAGCCCGTTTGCTGGCACGTAACGAAACAGTCCTGGCAACTCTGCAACCACCTTCTTTGAGAGGAATCTGCAGGCTCTGCTGAAATTTAGGACCTCCTCTTAATCCAACAGACCAGACGTGGCATGTTCTTTTGGATTAATGAGGCTCCTGTTTTATTTTGGAGAAAAATTCAGCACTTACATCGCTTCATATTCTTCCCTAAGAATGTATTCTTTCTTGAGAGAAAAACATAGCAAAGTCATCCAGGGACCATCATCCATTTCCCTTTCCGATGTTTGTGGTCGCGCGTTAAGACGCGAGATTCCATTCAGATTCTCGTAGGTACTTCATAGAAGGCACTATTTAGAGAGCTCACAAAACGAGAACATAGTTGATCAGTCCCTCTATTATCAGACTTACATATCTGTAATACCTACTGAGGTGGTGTCAGCAAATTTTAAATCTCGGCCAGATTCTTTTCGTTTGGCCAATTATTTCAACAGCAGCGTCTGCTGGGGTGCTTCCTGCAGTTTTAAGCCACCTATAGATGGCAGATATCGCATTGTTTATGGTACCTTGGCTAATTGATCAGCATCTCCTTCACCTTTTGTGCATTTTGGCTCATGGAAGGTGTTTGAGATTCTCGTGTTTCCAGTGAAAATATCATTGTCATTCACAAATCCCTATTCTGATTATTACCCACATTCTAGGTGTTGGAGTTTAAACTCATAGTTGTAAGGGTGTTCCTCAAAGCCGCTATCTCCGTTTGTGTGTCTAGTCATCTCAAGGATACCGTGGTTATCAATGTGGACCACGTAAGTGGTTGGCACAAACTCTTATGAAAACAGATGTATTACTTCTTAGAACAAAGGTGCTCAGAGCCAGGTCAGATCATTTCTGGAAAACTATCCATCCTGACTTAAACTACCAGCTTAAAGATGTTGAAGTACTCTGAGCGTGCCAAGGTTTGGCCGGGACGTGGGTGGAAAGAAGTTAGCCTAGAGCTGGGTCAGGCTCAAAATACCAACACAACCATCACCAACTTCGGAATACACATTTGTAAATCAAAATCTGTCTGACCTGTCTTATCCAGGGTGGAATAAATGAAGGCGATCAAATTCACACACCTTTATAAAAGATAAATTCAATTGAAAATTGGAACATAAGTGCTATTATCCTAAGCGATTTCACTCCAAAAGTATCAACCGTTTAGTGCACAATTCTTAAATATGAATTATTTTATTATTAAATAAATTGTTGTACACAGAATTGAATTTCACTTCGATAAAATACTCCCGATTCGTTAGAATATTATTCCTTACGTACTGAAATAAATTAATTTCCGTTCTTGTCACGCGGCCAAACAGCGCGTTTAGTTAGCAATTACTAAAGCTTGACTTCAATTTAAGGATCATCTTGGCTCCACGGACTAATTCATTTAAAAATGAACTTATCGCAATCGATCGCAACAGACGCTCGCATGCTGTCCTGGCTCAATTGTCAGCTCATAGACAAAACAATGGAGTTATGATCAATGCAAAGTACCATAAACTACAAGCACATCATATCTTTTGCATTCTCAACAATTTTCTAGCTTTCAACAATGCTCCTTTTGTTGCCAGCTGGACTCTAGCCAAAATATGTGCACACAAATTGCATTCATCCAATACCAATTGAGCGTTTCTAAAGGAAGACACAACACTGTAGGATATGTTAAACGTGATAAAGTCCTTTCTTGTGGAAATCTCTATTGTGATAAAAGATTGTAAAAACTGTTGCATTTATATGATGTGATTACAGGACGATTTAGACATGATTATTTGAAATTGGGTGGTGATACTTAAAAGTCAGTTTATTTTTCAACAAATGTACGTCTATTCCAGTGAAAGATGAAAGTTCGATCCAGGATGGTTTTGATAATCTTTGAGGGTCTTGCTTTTGTATTTTTCTTTAAACATTTTGTTTGGATTCTCCAGCATTTATCCTTGTTGAAAAAAATATAGCTATACACTAATCAATACAGTAGACGTTACTTGACGAACAACGTTCTGTCTAAATATATATCCGTAACTCACAAGCTCTATACTTGACTTCAAGATCAAAACTATGTTATTACTTTAATAGTGTTTTCTGAAACAAATATTCTATTAATTACACTAATTGACAATTATTTAGAAACGTTTTCGCAGAATTCGTCTAAATCTTCTATACACGTACCGTGACAAAATAATATTAGTCAGGCACCTAATACTCCTGTCTACTTTTATCTGTATTCGAAGTATAAATGCCATCCGAATACAGAATGAGGAAGCAGTAGAAATGGTAGTTACTATTTTAATATAGTTATTATCTATAGTTTACCAAACCTGCAGCAAAATTTAGCAGTTTAATCAAAGTTTATTTAAACCAAAAGTGAGCCTTGATATGTGGAACGATGCCTGTAACTTTCAACGGTAAAATTTGAATCCTTATACAAATTTCAAAGAAAATTAAGAAGATGTATTTGAAAGGCAATCAAAAGTTTCATGATTTCAAGCTGTGTTTCTAAATAAAAACAAAAGTGGGAATGTTACCGCATCGCAAGCTGACTCCGTCGCTAACAGAATATATAGAACGTACGAGTACACTTGTATTTCCTAACGTTTTCAACTTGTTAAGTATCTTTATCTGAAATGTTTGAAAGACTTTGAAAGAGCATTAAATAATATAATCTATTGTGCAACAGTGATTCATCGATAGGTGAAACTCACATGAGGTGGTACCCATTTATAATACTTTGTGAGGAAAAGTATTTGTTGTTTTGAAACATTTCTTCCTGATGGTCATTTTTTGTTACATACAGTAGCGAGCAGAGAAATCCAATCAGGTAGAAAATATTAATAACTCACAATTTTTTTGGAGAACTCTAAATGAAGGGTCGCAAAGTAATTTTTTCCTGTTAACGTATTATATTTAGTGTTTACAAATTTATAATGTGCTTGTTGAAATGTTTAAAAAAAGTAAATAAAATGGATTTATTACAATTTTGGTATTTATTGAAAATAATTCGTTATCACAATTTAATTTTGTTTTTTGATATTCTTAAATAATATTTACATTTTCCATTTTCTACCTTACATATAATTTAAACTAAATACAATATTTGTGACATCTCCCTTATTTTTAATAACTGCTTTAATTCTTGATGGCTTTGAATTTATCAAAGCTTGCAGTAGTTCGACTTGTAATTCGTCATACCAAATTTTTTCTAATTATATAACTAGCTTATTTATTGTGTAAGGATGTTTCTTACTAACTTTTGCTTTCATAATGTGTCAAAAATTTTCTATCGGATTAAGATCCGGGCTATTTTTTGGCCACATCATAACAGATATTTGGTTTTCGGAATGAAATTATTTAATCTTAAATTGTGGAAAAAGAAAAATGTGGTTTATATGTTAAACATCATGCAATAAAATTAATACAAAACTGTCCACTTTGGCACGGTGAGAAGGTGCAGAATCGTCTTGAAAAATGCACTCAGAACACATAGAAAAATGATTCTCCATCGAAGGCAAAAAATTCTCATATAAAATATTTTTATAGACCGCCGCATTCACTGTTCCATCAAGAAAGGCCAGTTTTCCAACTCCATAATAGAAAAAACATCCCCAGATCATTTTACCAGGTGGGTGTTTGACTGTTGGTTTGATGCATTGGGCACTTAAACGCTCTCCGGGTCTACGCCTAACGTACTGCAAGCCATCGGATCCAAGCAAATTAAACTTACTTTCATCAAAAAATATAACCTTTCGCCAATCCAGATCAGTCAAATGCTCATAGTTTTTAGCCCATTCTAGGCGTTTTTTCCGCATGTCTCTCGTTAAAAAAGGCTTTTTAGCAGGAATTCTTGCAGTTAAATGTTCCTCAACAAGCCGTCTGCGCACTGTATGGACACTTATCTGCTTTTGAGTTTCTTTTAAAAACTCTTTGCTTATTTATACCGCAGTTGTGAACCGATCTTTTAGGCAAATTCTCGTTAATCTAGATTTAGATCTTCAGCCGGTGTTGTTATTTTCTTAGCCCCTGATCCATTTTTCCGCTGAGTGGATCCAGTGGTTTTAAATTTTTTTTTAAAAATTCTGCTACAGAAGACTGACTGTATCCTATCTTTGCAGCTATAGCTCGGGTGGTCATGTTCTCCTTCCACAACTTCACTATTTCCGTTTTTCTAATTTCGGTCATTTTCCTATTATTTGCCATTTTTAACTTCCCAGTATATGGGAAGTTCTTGTAATCGCCTCGAAAATAGAAATTGAAATTTTCAACTTTTCTTTACGTTTTGAGGTCTATAGAGTATATATAAAGTGTTTTTAGAAAGAAGTATGTATGTGTGTGTGTGTGTATGTACGTACGTACGTACGTATGTGCGTTCGCGGGCTGTTTTTCTACGAGCATAACTCACGTAAACAAAGTCGTATCGACTTTGTTGAGGTGTCAATCGAAGCGTCTTTGCAATTTTAAGAGTTGATTAGTTTTTGGGACACTTCGGTCGGGGGGGTTTGCTGTTTTCACCCCTTGAAGGTCAACCATGTTATGCGCTATATCTCACGAACCAAATATGCGATTTTCATCATTAAGGTGTCAATCGACGCGTAGTAACATTTATGTGATTCTATCAAATTTTTTAAAGAATCGTTGGATCCGTTTTTTAATTTTTTTAAAAAAAGTGCAAAAAATTAGGTTTTTTTTTCAAAAACACAAAATTTTTAACCTGATTTTCAAACTTAAGAAATCAATGTTTATATTATTTATATACTCCAAATAGTTGTTGTGAAAAAATCAGCAAATTTTTTTTTCATGTTTACAAAAAAAATTAAATAAAAAATAAAAAATCATTAAACGTTCAAGGTCATTTACGTCATTCATTATATCTCGAGAACCAAATATAATCTTTCCATCATTAAGGTGTCAATCGACGCGTATCAACATCTTTATGATGTTTTTATATATTAAAAAAATTGTTAAAGCGTTTTTTACGATTTATTAATTTTTTTTAGAAAAGTAGTGTTTTTTCATAAAAAATTCCATTTTTAACCTGATTTGCACATCGTAATAATAAATGTTTGTAAATTATATTTAAAATTTTATCAATTTTTGTAGAGAAACCAACAAAAGCTTTTCTCATGATTACAAAAAAAAATTAAAAATAAAAAATCATTCAAAGTCACCATGTAAAAAGGGTTCATTCGAATCATAATACCTTAAATCTCTTATTCTAAAGAAATTGTTGTAAAGTCAATCAAAGCTTATTAATATTTGCAACATTTGAGCAGATTTTCAAAAGTCTTCACAGCACCATGTTTTAACTTTAATGAAAAAACTGCTTTGTAACCTGTCCCCCCTCCGATTGATCCGCCTGAATAATCAATCAAACCAATGCACCAAAATCCTTACGTAATCAATTGACGCTCGCGTAGATGTTACGATTAATGTTAAATCATTCCAATAATTTTTATGAGAGGTACATTTTTATTATTTGAAGTAGTATTATTTCCATAACTTTTATTGTGTTTAATATTTTTAATATCTATGTAGATATTACTGGGGAGTTGACCGTGTGGACCTCATGGATCGCACCTCACGGCTTGTTATATATTCCACTTGTACTAACTGCACTGTTTAAAAAACTAGTTGAAACTGATAACGGTCATAAACGTCCCATATTTATACCTGGAAAAGTACCCAACCCCATTTCCCCCCGTTACCTGGAAATAATGCACCCGAAATACTCGTTTTTCAATCTGACCGGATTTCTCTGCTCGCTACTGTAGCTTTGTTTAATACTATAAAGCTGATTAAAATACCTGTCAGCATTTCTTGTAAGTTCAATATTGTTTGCATTTTAAAATAAATGTTAGTTATTGCACCGAAGGACTATCATTTTATTGGATTAATGTTTGGTACTTTTGTTCGCCGGGACAATGCACACAATGCTTGAAACGTTTGGGATTTTAATTTAATTTTATCCTGATTTTCATTTATTTTCAAAAACATTCACACCGGGCTGTATTATGTGGAAAGAGTCCTTTATCTACGCTCATCACACTACACCTATTCGCATGCACTTTTGAAGTACATAGTTTTTCCAGGACGGAAACATATTATCCCTTCCATATTTTTCTATCTCCATTTCCTTTCAATTTAAACGCAACATCTTAACAGTGTCGTATAAATTTGATAGAGTTCCTAAAAAACTATTCGAGTGGATCTGATAGTTTCGATGCAAAAAAAGATTTATGTGCATTCGCATTACAGATAGTTCTGCTTGTCATCTGCTTTACAGAAACACTTGGTGATGTTCAGGAGCAGCAATGTTCGTTTTTGGTTCAGTGCGCAGTCTTTTGGAAGCAGGCGAAACTTTCCAACTGCAGGATATTCAATTTCAGAGCAGCATCAGATTTGCAGAAACAATCGGTGGAGTATAGGAAAGCTATTAAAGACTCGACTCCTATAAAGCACTCAAACTGCAAGCTGACATTTTATATGGCCATTTAATACGAGACTATAGTGTCTCGAAAGGAGAGGAAAATCGACGCATTAAATTGAATTATCAGGTTTCAAAACTGTGTTTGTGTTTACTTGTTTTCATTATATTAGGGATTCGTTCTTACTTCTTAGAAAGTTAAAATGAGTTGTGCTTTTTTAATTGGTGCTCAAATTTCTTTCTTTTGAGTAGCTATCGAATTTCTCGTGTTGTTAACTATGTGAAATGATAAGCTCTATAGTAAAAATCAAATGGAGAAACTCGTATGAAAACATACAATAAATTTTCAAATTCATATTAAGGAAGACCACCCGTTCTATTCAAAGAATAAAACTTGTTATAATGTGCTTTTTTATATGAGAACATCCCATTTTCAGGTTTTTAATCCCGATGTCTTCAACTGTGGCGTTGAGATTCCGAATCACTCGTTTTCATAAAATAAAGCTTCAAAAGTTGTTACTAGATGAAGTTTTCTCCAGCTTTTTAGGATACACTGACAGTTTTCCCTGGAATTCTGGGCAAGAGCGCTACGAAAATCTTGAGAAGACATCTTCAGTGAAATCGCAAACAATATCAACATTTTATGTTTAGTAAGAAGCAGTTGAAGTTGGAGGCCACGATATTTATGCAAAATATAAATTTGGGTAGGTGAATATCAGGCATATCTGTTTCTCGATACATCCAGCCTTAAATAATGGCACACCTTCCGCTTTACTTAGTAGCACAAAACATACATAACGTCCATTTTTAATGCATAAAACGATTACAGCTCAAGAAAATCAGCAATTTATCGTTCAATGGAGATTCAGTGAATCATTGCCTTATTTCTCACCAATGATTCAATACTTCTTGACCATTTGCATTATACGAAGCTTATAGAAAACGATCTTCGATTTACAATGAACCAAGAACGACCACTAAATTTCGTCAATCCTATCCATGGATATAACAGTTTCAAAAGAAAATATATTTCAACTACGTTATTGAGAAGTCGAAATTAAAATAAAGACAGAAAAACATCAAGAACAATTTTAAAAACCATTTTAACCAAATCGTAATATTTTCCAAATTTTTGATTGTGTTGGAAACAGGCTCGATATGACCTATTTATTCTATTTTTCTAAGGAATTTGGGAATATTTCATGGTTTTAAAGTTAATACATTACTTTAGCAAAACTACACGTTTCTCGAAAATACAATAGTAGAGGAGATAGAAGATATAGACAATAGCACAGTTGTATCAAGCGTTTTTATTTGTTATGTTGGTATACATGTAACAAACATATGTTGAGATTGACAGTCGTTTTGCATTTTTAGTTTGTTTTTGAAAGATATAAAGGTCAGACGTGTTTTGATGTGCTAGGCGATTTTTTGCTATCGAAAAAATGGATCAAAGAATCTGTATTAAATTTTTTGTGAAAAATAAAATACAGTGCCCATACGCACTTAAAATGCTGACTGTGGCGTGTGGCAAATCTTTTTAAGCAAAAAAATGTTTATAAGCTATACCAGCTCTTCACAAAGACCGAGAAGATGTTAATGACGATGTACTCTTAGGACGCCCCAGAACGTCAACAACCGATGGAAAAGTTGAAACAATAAAAAATTATTATTTTTGGAGAATCACTCATCGAACTACTATAAGAGAAGTTGGTGAGGATGTTGGTATATCGTTTGGATAATACTTTGCATTTTTGTCGGATGTTTTACACATGAAACGTGTGGTAGTGAAGTTTTTTCCGAATTTTGACCAAATCAACCGTCGCAGAAGCATCGCCGAAGAGATGTAAATGACGTCAACGACGATCCAGATTTGGTCAAAAAGTCATAGCTGGTAACAAAACATAGATGTATGATTATGACGTCAAAACCAGAACCCTATCATTCCAATGAAAGCGGCAAGAAAAGACAACAACGAAAAAAGCACGCGAATTTTGTTCAAATAGGAAGGTGTTGCTCACTGTGTTCTTCGATTACATTGCTGTGGCGAATCAAGAGCTCTTCCCAAAAAGTTTTGCGGTAAATAAAGAATATTGCGTTGAAGCTTTGTACCTTTTTGGTGAAGCAATTTGATAAAACCGCCCGGAATAGTAGAACAATCAGTCATGGATATCATCATGATAGCTGTTCGTGATTTTTTGACCACAAACAACAAGTTATCATGTCTCAGCCACCAGATTCACAAGATTTGGCGCTCTACGGCCTTTTTCTGTTCCCAAAACTGAAAAGTCCCACGAAAAAGGGAGGAGATAAAGACCGCATCGCTGTAAGAACTCAAGACCTACCATTAAGTGCATATCAGAAGTCTTTCCAGGACTGGAAAAAGTGCTGGCAAATTTGCAATATATCTGAGCGGGACTACTTTGCAGAGGACGAAATACATATTGATGAGTAAATAAATATTTTTCGAGAAATATAAAAAGTCACCATCCACTATATAGAAGAGTATCAATGAGAATCGTAAAGTTTTCACTGTAACTTTGAATGAACTTGTGTTGAAGATCGAAGTTCAATGTGTGTCTGCGATTGAAATCACAAAGCAAATTAATGAGATGACACTATTTTGGGTTTAAAATATGTCTTTTCTGCCTCATTTCATGCGTAATACAAAGACAACGGAAAAAATTATCTGTAATAATGTTGAAGAGGTAGAAACTTGTGTTTTGGGACTAACGTATCTTTCACATTATTGATTTTTTCAATAAATTAAAATATTTTTTATTATTATTAAAATATTTCATTTCTAATGAAGAATATCACACCAAGTAGATTCAGTCTCACCTTTACCGAAAATCAATTAGCTCGTCGAACGTTCATTCAAATTTCCCACTATACTTTCCTGTGATCGTCATCCGTTTTTCTATCCAATTTGGTTACTATAAATATTTTCCAGGATTCGTGATGTTTTTATTAACCTCACTATCACTGTCAATACACAAAACAGGATAAGCATAAATGAATAAACTTTGTTTCGTCAAAATAACAGACCAAGCAATTTTCCATTTATTTATTTTTATTACATCGATTCAAGTTCATGCTTATTTTGGATTTTCTTTTCCATCAATTGATATCCTTTTCCGTCTTTCTTCATCCGTTTCCTGTTACTTCAATTGATCTTTGGCAGTTATTTCTCAAGAAGACAAATTCCTTTCATTCCAGCGAACATATTTACAAGAAGTAGCAGCAATCAATTTTGTTGTCTGTGAAAAAAGAGATGGATTTGGAGATTCGAGAGGACTGTCATGCATTCTTTTAAGGACTTTGTTACTGTGAGAAAGTATCGTAAAGGAGAAGATATTTGGATAAAGTTGAGCTGGAAAATCATTTTGTTGAATGTCCAGGGGTAATTTTAAGATGAAAAAATGATTAAAAAGGTGTGAGCTGCAATTTTTATTTGATGGTGATGCTAAGTTTAAAAATACAAAAGTGGTGCAGTGTTATGAAAACGCTTAGTAATGCAATACTTTCATTACAATTTTTCTTGATTTCTTACTTGAATGGTTTTAATTACTCCCTTATTTACTCCATGGAAAAGTTACAGTTATTTCAAATTTTTATAAAAATTTGATGAATTTTCTCAAATTCAAAATTAAACGTTTATCGATTAGTTGAAATATATGAACAACATGAGGTTTTTATCTTTTTTTGGCCGCCACTAGACTTGTTATTTTTCAATCAGGTTTTAAAGGCTACATGAAAACTGTTTATGAACTTAAAGGATTTTTTCTAAAAACTGTTCTCATTTTTGAATTCTTTGAATTCATTTCGAAAGCGCTTATTGTTAGTAATCATTATTTTTCAGTTTCAGGCGCAAAACTATTATTCTTTGGTAGATGGAAAACGAGAACCCGCAAAATGAGTGAACACTTGGCCTCGCCGAAAACTAGTTCAAATACAAATCTAATAAAGTTGGTAGAGATGCATCACGATTACCGTTCTGCGGAATATTTCCTTGTTTAGTTGTTTCGGCAAGAACGTCCTTTTCACATATAAGTTGAACGGCGCAAAAATCAGCATTAAGAGATAGCAAAGCCTGTATCCTTTATCGTTTTTCAGGCAAGAATACAAGCATGTATACTTTGCAGTCGCAACGTAAACTTATTACGTCTATCCACGATGAAAAATCCTCTAAAGCATTCTATTCTTCAAGTTTTGAGGTATCCTTGCGAGTGAAGCGCCTGACAAATCCGGTCGGGCTTAGTTGGACATGCTGAATGAATTCCATTCCATTTTTGGGTTATGTATATCACTCTTTGGATTCCAGTTGGCAAGTTGCCCGAAATACTTTTTTTGGTGTTCACTTCTTTTCGTACTCCTTTCTCGGATCCTTACGCCATCATGATGATGTGCTTCGTTGGGGGAGTCACCGTCATGTCTTCCTTGAAGTATTTTCTCCACGGAGTGATATAGCTGATGGTGAATAAAATAGGGAAGGACGAAACCGCCGTCGGTGATATAACGTGAAATAGCGAAAGTGGCCGCGATGGATGCAGTATGCAGGGTTATCATGCAACAATAACCGCTCTTAAGCTGGAGTAAAATGTGAATGAGATTCAAAGTACATTTGACATTTAATGAATTTATGCTTATCATTTGATGTTAAAGCTTGTGCAGGAAACGTTCAAAGGATGGTCAATTTCTTCTAGAGTAATTCATAATTCACGTATGTTTTCCATTTTCCAATTCAAAAATGCTTTGTTCTTTGTTAATTTGTTCTCTTAATTAATGTTTCCAAACTGTAACTTAAAATATTAATATTGTACTCAAGTTTCACATGAGATATTGAACACAATTTATAACTTTTCATAAACTTGATGCGTTTCATTTAATTTTATGGACATTTTGTTTAACTATATTAAAATTCAGAGAAATGTTCATGTAGAAAATATGCTAAATATAATTTGGAATGTAACATTGAGATTTAACATACACCGAAATCAAGTTTCTACAAAAAAATATAGTTGAATAAGCTGAAATGTTCTTTTTCTATTGATTTATTCGTTATTCTCTAGAATGCAACTTTTGCTACTCGCGACTCGAACAGACTATAAGGGTTAAACTAAACTAACGAAAACTTATGCCTATTAGATTCATTCTTTCAGACTGGTTAAAAAAATTACCCGTTTTAAACAATGAATGAATACAATACAATTATGCCAACTAGTGAAGTTACAGGATGCTGCATACATAAATATTCATCAATAAACCAGGCAAGAAATCTTCGTCCAAAATAATTGGAAAAATATTGTATTGAAAATACATAGATGCAAATATTTATAAAGTTTTTGCTCGTTCTTTATCACTTCAATCTCATAAATTTTAAATTTAAACATAACACTGTGCAATATTGCATTCAAAAATACCTTATCCAAAAACTCTGTTAAAATTTAATGGCAACTCTTTTCTATTCCAACTACGAAAAATAATTTTAGGCCATACGTACGTGATGGTGTATAACAAATATCAAGGGTCAAGGATAAAGGGATTGAATGTACCGAGTAACCCGTTTATAGTAAAAGTAGAATTTATTTGCCATAATCTCTTTGAAGGCACATTTCAATAGTCCCCTTTCCAGTAATTTTTAGCAAACCAAAAGTGTGTCAGATAGTTTTCCGGGACTGCAAAACGGCTCGAAAAAAGTTTTCAACATTGTTTGAAATCAGGACATTGGTTTACAGTTACATGGGATATTGATTGATAATGGTGTTAAGAGAAGTTTCAAACAATCTTTGATACCCATCAAAATGATGAGGACAGAGCAGAATACGAAAGAATTACCACTGTTTCGATAATTCAAAGTTTATTTCAAAGACAAAAGCTCTCATAAGATGCTTCCTGCATTCAGAAAGAATATGAAACTACAATGAAACTAAAATCCATTAAAATTTTCTAAATTTAAGCATTAAAATTTTTACGTGTTTTCTTCTACTTTGCGTTCTTTTGGAAAACATTTCTGGATGTTGTGCAATTGATCACTGAACACCGCTGAAACACAATCAATGAAGTGTAATTGGACCATCACAAATATTGATTGGTTCAAATGCTTTTATTTAATTAACATTTGCGAAGACGATTTTCAGGTTGTTCCGTTAGTTTTTGATAACAAAACTATCGGTAAGATGCTATGAAATTTGCTTAAGGATTAATTTGTGTGAATTTGAAATTGTGTCCGATGACCACTTTGGCCATAATTTGAAAATTTTTGTTTGTCCAGAAGTAGAAAAAAATTAATTTTTGGTTTACTGATACGTGCACCTCGTATCTACAAAAAAACTTTGTGTCGAAGTATTTTGTGGTGAGTTTGGTGCTATACCTTCTCCGTGCAGGTGAGGGTTCCGCTTTCTATACTCATCTATAGCGATGATGAGTTTCTTCCTGTAGAAATACAGACTTTAGTTTTGGGAAGGAGGAGGAACAATTGGAACCTACGAGCAATCTTTGGATTGCATCATGTTTGGCGCTGAGCAATGCTCGTGCAGCCGATATGTACCGAGTTAAAGGTTGCTAATGTAGAAGCAACACTTTGCCACTGTGAGGCAAGGGTTTTATTTTGCCGAAGATAGGCAAAGTATCGCAAGGGGTGAGGCTGCCGATAACAAGGCAGGTATTAAATTAAACATCACACTTCTTGCGAGGTCTAAAAAGACTGTTTTTATTTTCCTAATTCTTTTCCTTTTATACAATTTAAACTTACTCCCTACTCTAAAATCTATAACACAAATTTCCAATACTTAATTGAAATTCCCTTACTTTACATTTTAATATCTATAAACAATCCAACACTTATCATATGGGTTCTCATGAATACAATTGCCCTAATTAAAACTCATGTTACTTTGTCGAGGGCATTACTCTAGAATTTATCGTTACTAGTATTCATGATTCATATCCATTGTAGGATCATATTCATTTCATTGATAACCATTAGAGCTAAATATGACAATGTAATGAAAAGATCGGTTCGTGTACGTGTTACAAGCTTTAGCTCAATGCATTGTTTGTGTACATGCTACCAAGCTTTGTATGTTCATTTACCGATGGTTTATGACCATACTACAATTTTACTGGTAAAAACAAAATACCTAGGCTATTCAAATAGATAATATCGAGCTGTAGGAACCTCTACCCACAAAATATATATGAAGGCACACCCCGCACGTTTAATTCCATCAAAAGGTTTTTTTTTTGGTGGTACCAAAAGAAACTATCTTCCTGGTGATGCTTTGTTAGATAGGCACTATTTCGTTTTTATTGTGTCCCTATTTGAGCAACGGAAAACAAACGAATTTTTAATACTTTTTTTGGTGTTAAAACATTTTTTGTTACATGATTGAAATTTTTTATACAAATATTTAACTTTCGAAAGCATCTATGACGTGTTAAATATTTAAAATTCGACATTGTTAATAAATTCAAACAATTTTTGATTTCATTTTTAAGACTCACGAGATTTATTTGAAAAAAGTGAAATTACGAAACATGATCAGAGTTTGACCGCTAAAATTTGATTTTTTTTACATTTTCACAATGTTTGCTACGTAAAAAATATTGTTTTTAATAGATTTTTTTTAACATTGAAGTTGAGGTTATATGCGAAAAGCTTCGGAGGTATCATTCCCAAGCGTTGTATATAATTATAAATATAGCTAGCTATATCTATTTCAACAGTTATCGAATAAGCACCAATAAAATTGACAATTTTTAATATTAGCCTTTACTGTAGGCAAACGAATGGTCACCGTTTCTTGTCTTAGCAGCTGCAAAATTACAGCTGACAAAATCGTACAATTAAATTTTTTGGTACGAAATTTAAGTAAAATTTAGCTTGAACGACAATAAGGATGCTGACCCTCAGTCACGTGTTTTTAAAAATTAAAATCCAATTACCGCATCTTATTTCTGCAAGAAAGGCTGCCTGTTTATGGCGCCGTTGAAAACTTAAAATAGAAATATTCTATCATCGTTTGAACATAATTTACTTCTTTGTGCTAGCGACTAAAACATGCTTGGTCATTGATTGATTCAGTAAGGTATGTAACACTTGAATGAATTACGAAATTACATTATTTGAGAATTTAGCATAAGCGCCTTATTTTTTGACAAAATGAGACCTTCTTTATTTTTGGTTTGTGACCTCGGTTTAAGGGGGTAGTACCGGTTAGACTGCTAAAAAGGCAGCCACATTTTCTATACTTTTTACGGCTCCTTTATTGTTTATAAATTTTAAAATTTGTAAATTACAAAAAAAAAATTTAATTTTTTTCATTTTTCTACTAATTTATAGAGGGTGGCAAAGTTGATGTCTCGAAAAACGCCTCGTCTCACGGCAGACAGATAATCTCAGGAATTAACAATTTGAATTTAAAAAACCGAACCGCAATTTAAAGAAGAGTGTTTTTACGTGATAATCTGCCACAATATTTTGAAAAAATGATAAAAAAAAACGATTTTTTGAAAAAAATTCCCCCGAAAAATCGCTTTTTCACTTTGTTTTACTTGCCGAATTTTTGGGATTGATTTTTGGCCTATATTAAGAAAGATTACCACACAAGATATTCGAATGAAGTAGCACATCAAATTTGACTTAAATTGGTTCGGCCAATCCGGAGAATAAGTGTCCGCAGTTGGAAAAACGTCATTTCGAAGGAAACGTGATTAAAGTTTCAATTATCGAAAGTATCGCTTTCCAAGCGAATAACTGCCGTACCTTCCATATTTGTGGAAAAAACTTAATAACATTTTGAGACGTGATTTTTGAAGGTATAATAAATTGAAAAATGAAAAATTGAGTTTTCAAAATTATGATTTTCTATAACTTTAACTAATACCTTATAGTATAATTTGCAGTGGCACTAGCAACTGATCTATATACATTTGCATATAGATGAAATAGAGCATAGTTTGGTACAATTTTCGCTTATATAAGCGAACCGTTCATTATCGTGTCCTTTTCAAAGCAATCGATAACTTGTAGATTGGATCTGTTAATTTCATACTCCTGCTCCTTTTTTCTTCAAACATGAATATATGTTTCGAAGGATCCGAATTCATCAAAACTAATTTTGTAATCGTTTGAATTCTGGATTAGTATTTTAATCTCTTCTATGCATGTTCACTAGAGACGCAAATATCCTTGATGATGGACTTACTATATTGTTTAATGAAGAAGCAATTTTAATCAAACCTATAGATATCCTCAAGGCAGTGTTTATTACGTGATGATCTATATTTCCTCGCACTACCAGGCGATTTGCAATGAAAAAGTTGCAATTTCAGAGAATGAATAAATTTTGCTGCTGCAAAACAATAAAACTTTAAACGGTACATAGACTGCTTTTATGAATAGGCACATCCATTGCAGCATATATAAATTTTGGTGCAGTAATCTATCAATGGGAATTTAAATTTTTATAGTTTTTTAGGCTTGATAAGTGGAAATTGTAGCATGGCTTCAGGGGTCATAAATTAAGGAAGACATTTAACTCATGGGTTTCACAAAACAAAGAGTTAATATTACAAACAAAAGGAAGAATCACGGACTAAACTTCTAGTCATCTTTATCGATGGCGCATTTTGTATCGTACAGTATATTAATGTGTTTAACGGATGCGGAAACATGTGCAAGGATATGCAGATAAGCCGTTCACCACCGCCAAATGAGAATTTATGACTGCGATGCATCGCATCGGGAGTGTAAATAGTGCAGAAGCTTCCGGCTTTCGCCACCTAACGAACACATATTCTAAGTGACAACATTCTGCGGCATCGTTTGTTGGTGACTTCCAAGTGTCCTTTTTACGCTCCAGCCAGCATTCTCGATTCATACTCCCACAGGACGTACATACATGTGTTTTGCTGTGAAACGATTGAAAACAGGATCCTCTTGAGTGGAGATTTTTCTTTACTTTCACACAAACTGTCTATCGGCGGAAATTCATTGAATTGAGTGACAAATGTGTCGCAAAACGATTCATAAGTCAAAGTGAAATGCTTTTGAATTCGCAACACAACACTCGGGGACATAAGTCGTTTGAGTGTTAAGGATTTTGCGTGCAGATAAGACATGAAGAGAACATAAAGCGGCAATCTTTCAAAGCCGAAGGGATGTGAAATTTGATTGAGCATTTATACCTAAATATTTGCGTACATATGCAAAAGAGTTGCTTCGGAATAATCTCGATTGTCCTTGAAGGTTGCACCTTTCGAAAAGTTTAGCTATTGGAAAATTGATGAAATAAAACATAAGTTTATAGAATGTTATTTTTGTGATTTATGTTTTATAGAATTAAAACGATGCAATTTTCGAGTTGTTTTCAAATATATATATATATATATATATATATATATATATATATATATATATATATATATATATATATATATATAAATAGTATATATACGTAACATATTGATTTTCAAATGATCTGAGTAGAATTTTAACTCAAAAGTTAATAAATATCTGGGTCGGGCTTTGAAATGAGATTTAGAATCAGTATTTGTTTTTGGGAAGTTAAAGGATTGGTGACTTACGATCAGAGTGTTGTAACATAGTACGAGGAAGAGAAAAGATTTGCATTGAAAAAAGTATTTCGTATTAAATGGGAAAAATTGATTGCAAGTGCTGGAAACTGCAAGAATTCTGATGAACGGCTACAAAAATTGAGGAGATTACATTCTTTTACTTTTTTCAACGGAATCGATTTAAATTTTTAAGGTTAGAAAATATATGATAAATAATAGAACCATAAGATTAAAGATTCCAAACTCACAAAAAGAAGCTAACGAACCCTAAAACGTTTGGATGTAAATTTCGCAGTGTTGCCAGGACAGGTCCCAATTTATTTCAAAATGATGATGACATTCACGTTACATTAAATGGAGCTAATTGATGTTGTGTCGATTTTTTAAAAAAAAAGGAGAATAACCGATGCCGAAATGTTTCTAACCATCAGTATACTAATCCACCTTTTGTGAACTAAGTGCGGTAACCACCATATGTGCTATAATACTTTGAAACACGCCGCGAGGTGTGACCCTTAGGGTCCACACGATCAACTTCCCAGTAATATCTACATAAATATTTAAAAAAATTAAACACAATATTAATTATGAAAATCGTACTACTTAAATTAATGATAATGTACCTCTCATAACAGTAAATGGAGTGACTTAATATTAATCGTACCATTTACGTTAGCGTCCACTGTTTACGTAAGGATTTTGGTGGATGGGGGGTAGATTGGTTTGATTGAATATTCACGCGGATCAATCGGTATAGGGAGTGGAAGGTTACAAAGCCTTTTCTGAATTATTTGTTATTTCCATATCGATGCTTGAAGGAAAAAAGAGCGCTAGCCAAAATGAATGCAGTTTTTGTTATTACGCCCACTGAAAAGATTTTGTTGCATGGTGGCCATATTGAACGGTTGCGTTTAAAATTGCCATCACTTCAGCATAGTCACTGAATTTGTATTTTTTACGATTTTACATCAATGAGACTAATATTTATTTCATATTTTCAGTTGGTGATGACTATTAATGATTTTTTATTCGTAATTTAAAGAAGTTTCGCAAGTTTCTTTAGAAAACTGTTTGGAGTATATAAATTTTATATACTTAACCGTGCCATAAATTCTGTCACACAATGTCAAATGCGCGCTTCCTCAGAAATCACCCTGGAACTGTACCTTTATGTTACAATTTACAACAAATGAACTGTACGGCGTGATATTCCAATCAGTTTGGTAACAGTTTTTGACTAGTAATCATGGAATGGGGCGTGAAAGAAAATCGTATCGCTATAATAGCACTCCATAAGTGTGGTAAAAGTGCTTCTGAAATTAAGAAACCGCTCAAAATAACAAAAAGATTTATTTATCGTGTAATAGAACGATTTAATGAGACCTCAGACATAGATGATAAAGCAAGGACCGGTCGTCCACGTACCGTTAGAACAGCCAGTGCTATCAAAGCTGTCCGAGAGCGCATCCGTAGAAATCCACTGCGCAAACAAATAAATTTGTCGAGAGAATTGGAAATCTCCACAAGATCGATGATTAGACTCATTTGAGATGATCTTCATATGAAGGCTTATCGTCTGTCAACAGCCCACATGTTGACTCCACGGTTAAAGGAAATAAGATTGGAAAGATGCAAGCGTCTCTTGCTTTGGCACGCAACTGATGGGCATGAGAACATCCTTTTTACCGATGAAAAAAAAATTACTGTGGAGGAAGTTTTTAATAAACAAAATGATAAGGTTTATTCAACATCATCAGAAGAAGCTAAAAAACGGTTCCCAGACTGCAACGAGGCCACCATCCAGCTTCTGTAATGGTTTGGTGGGGTGTATCCCATAAAGGTGTCACAACACTCCATTTTTGCGAAAAGGAAGTCAAAACTGGTGCGGCGGTGTATCAAACCAATGTGCTAGAAGGTGTTGTGAAACCTTTATTGTTCACTCTCTTCGGTGGACAACATTGGGTCTTCCAGTAAGACTCTGCTCCTGCTCACAAAGCAAAGAGCACACAGGAGTGGCTACGCAACAACATTCCTGCTTTTATTGCAAAAGAATATTGGCCATCCGGGAGCCCAGATTTAAATCCGCTAGATTATGCTTTGCGGACAGAGTTAGAGAACCAGGCCTGTAGAACTCCCACCGTAATTTGGACAGTCTGAAAAAATCCTTGGTGAAAGCAGCAAATGAAACGTCGTTGGATACCGTGCGTGCCGCTATAGAACAGTGACCAAAACGTTTAAAAGCTTGCATAAAAGCAAAAGGAGATCATTTCGAATAAAGTTAATATTATTTAATAAACAATACCATACTAAAATAAATTTCTTTGAAATAAACATATTATCTTTTATTTCTTAGATTTCATGCTACTTTAAAGTTGTGACAGAATTTATGGCACGACTAGGTACATTGATGCCTGTCTTCCGTAAATCAGATTAAAAATTTATTGTTTATGAAGTTGCACTGTTTTTTTAAAAATGAAAAAAAACGGCTCCAACAAATTTTTGGAAAAATTGATAGAATCATACAAATTTTAATACGCGTCGATTGACATCTTAATGCAAATCATATGTTTTCTTCGCGAAATAGAGTGCTTGACAGAAATGACCTTCAAAGTGTCAAAACAACCCCCACCCAACCGAAGTATTCCAAAAACTAATCAACTTTTAAAATTGCAAAGACGCTTCGATTGACACCTCAACATAGTCGATACAACTTTGTTTACGTGAGCTATGCTCGTAGAAAAAAACTATCCACAAACGGCCGTACGTACGTATGTACACACGCACATACATACATTTCTCTTTCTAAAAACACTTAAAATATACATTAAAGACCTCAAAACGAGGCGAGACGATTACAATAACTTCTCATATACTGGGAAGTTAAAAATATACAAAACATCAAAATGAATTAAGAAGGTTAATGGAATTGTTAATGGCAGAAATATAGCATGAAATATTTTTCTCAAATGATTGCAGGATGAAGAAAATAGACGCATTAATCATTTAAAAATATCATACTTCGCAATTTTAAAAAACCAACAGATCAATTAACTACTGCAATCAATTTGATGAAACCTGGAGGATCGTAAACAAGTTAAAAAGTAATTTTCCATTTCCGTTTCGCTTTTCTAAAAAAGAAAGAAGAAAACTACTCTGAAAATATACAAATGGTGCAGTCACTATCCTATGTCACAGGTATAATATGAATGCAACAACGCTCTTTCAACACACCATACTAGCTGGGATATAATTCATTGAAACTGGAAATTCGTTAGAGAAAGAGATGTTCTTGATGCAATGGACTTTATGTCCTGCGTTGCATTGCATATATAAATGGACTTGTGAAGCATACACACGCCATCTCTAAAGCCATCCCACACAACTCAAAGGTATCGAAAGCCTCTCATCGGACCCCAACATCTGTCCAGCGATGTCCTTTGCATTGGCGAGTGGGAGCAGCAAAAGTTGCATATGGCCGAGTCATGTCCTTGTCCGACTATTTCAAATATCATGCAAATACTTGACTTGCACTCAACTCACGTAACTCAAATGAATGGATCTCGCAAAGTTCCACGAGCTTCGTCCGATCCATGCCATATGCTGCGGATTCTCGTAAAGAATACATGTATGTCACAATGAGCGCAAGTTGATTTTAAATTGGATTTTTGGATGCGAGATTAAAAAAATTTCACAAAGAATATGTTTTGAATCTATTGAATATGTTTAAAATAAATATAAAAAAATTGGAAGAGTGACTGCGATAGCTTCACAACATAACGGATAAAAATCATTAAAATCTACCACGTTTAGCAACCAATTTGAAAAAGTTGTTGCTGTACAATCTCAACACTAACAGCGCTATCAAGTTTGGAACAACAGATAAAAAAAGTTTGCAGATAGTTTTAAATCAGAAATAATATTTACTTTCAATGATTTATTGTCATGCATCTAAACTAAACTGTAAGTCAACTTAAAGACATACAAAGCAGCCCATGGGCTTAAAAAATAGTTAATAAATCATAATGAAAACATACAAACATGTATGTATGTTTCAACCAAATATTTCAATCTAAAAGTCTTTCAACACTTCAAACAAATTGGAGATATTGATGACCTCAAAATTCGTTGAAAAGGCTACTCATCCGCCACAAGTGGAACTTTCACCAACAAACACTCGATGCGATACGGTTTTTCATCTATACATTGAAATCCTAGATTTGGATAGAAGATTTCACAAAATCCCCACAGGTCCAGAGATACTCAAGATACGTTGCATGTTTGCTATGTCAACTGTGGGTAAATCATTCGGAGGTAATTGAAAGAAATTTCTCATTCCGAAAGGCATTCAATTTGAAGTGCTTCCAAGGAAACTTTCACAAAAATACGAAAACTAAAAATGACACCATGTACGAACGGGCAAGGAGATACATTTTCTCGTAATTGGATACTTACTGTGTAAGTTTCATTGGAATTATAGATGGATTGCTTCCAACAAGTCATGTTGGTATGCATTCCATGCGAAGCAAATGAGAATTTGAGATAAGATAGTTTTAAATTTGTTTTGAGATCTAAGGAGTGTATCGAAAAAAATTGACCTTTATAATTATGTCTCTAAAAGTGGTATTAATAGCTTCATCGAACTATTTTTTTTCTTATATTATTATAATATATTAATTAACATTTACATAAAAATTCGATGAATTTTCATTCAAGGAAAAAGAATTTCGAACCTTTCCGTTAACTCCACGCATTAGGTTCCGTACAACGTCATCGACTACCTTATATGCGTTTCTTAACTTATTTTGAAAATTCTGTGCGGTTTTAGCAACTTTTTTTGTTTTCTTGAATGTTTTCTACATTTCAGCCCAATTTCTTTCGATTGGTCGAAGTTCTGGACAGTTTGGAGGGCTATCTGAGGATGTAAAGAGATGTAACAACATCTCCATGGTACCGAAAGCAGTCCAGACAACAGTCCTTATACCACTTCATTTTTGATCGAGCATAATGACTTGTCGCTAAATCTGGCCAAAATGCTGAAGATGCGTCGTGTTTCTCGATAAATGTTGTTAGTTGCTTGTCTAAACACTCTTCGATGTATAATGCTGAGTTGATGGTACCTTTTGCTACAAATTCCTCTGATCTGCGACCACATCGACATATTGCCTGCCAAATCATATACGGCTTGGGAAATTTGCTGCTCTTTTAACTTCCCAGTATATGGGAAGTTCTTGTAATCGCCTCGAAAATCGAAATTGAAATTTTCAACATATCTTTACGTTTTGGGGTCTATAGAGTATATATAAAGTGTTTTTAGAAAGGGAGATGATGTGTGTATATGTGTGTGTGTACGTTTGTGGACATTTTTTTCTACAAGCATAACCCACGTAAACAAAGTCGTATCGACTTTGTTTGGAAATCAACCGAAGCGTCTTTGCAATCTTAAGAGCTGATTAATTTTGGGACACTTCAGTCGGGGGGGGGGGGGGGGTTTGCTGTTTTGCCTGTTTGAAGGTCATTTCTGTCATGCGTTATATCTCGCGAACCCAACGTACAATTTCCTTGAGCAAGAAATCATTCGACGTGTATTAACATTTATGTGATTCTATCAAGTTTTTAGAAAATTTCTTGGAGCCGTTTTTTAATTTTAAAAAAAAAGTGCAAAAAATTGGGTTTTTTCAAAAATAATAAATTTTTAACCTTATTTTCAAGTTGAAGTAATCAATGTTCATATAATTTATATACTACAAACAGTTTTTTAAAAATGTCATCAAATTTTTTTCTCATGATTACAAAAAAAATCAAATAAAAAATAAAAAATCATTAACAGCCATCATAATTTTCAAAGTCATTTCTGTCATGCGTTATATCTCGCGAACCAAACATACAATTTGCATCGTTTGGGTGTCAATGGACGCGTATTAACATTTTTCTGAATCTGTCGAACTTTTGATAAAATCGTTGGAGCCGTTTTTTAATTTAAGAAAAAATGTGCGAAAAATTAGGTTTTTTTCATAAACAAGAAATTTTTAACCTGATTTGCGAAATATAGTAATCAATGTTTATAAAATTTATATACTCCAAATAATGTTTTTAAAAAAACAATCAAAACTTTTTCTCGTGATTACGTAAAAAATTAAATAAAAAATAAAAATCATCAACAGTCATCATGATTTTCAAGGTCATTTTTATCATTTTCTATATCTCACGAACCAGATATAATTTTTGCATCATTATGGTGTCAGTTGACGTGTATTAACATCTTTGTGAAGTTTTCAACATTATTAAAATTTGTTTTAGCCGTTTTTTTAATTTAATAGAAGAAAATGCGAAAAAATATGTTTCTTTTTTCATAAAAAATATTTTTGTAACTTGATTTGCACAGCACATTGATACCAGTTTATAAAATTTATACATTCTTATCAGTTTTTGAAGAGAAACCAGCAAAATTTTCTTCCATGATGATGAAAAAAAACTAAATTAAAAATAAAAAATCATTCAAAGTTACCATTTGAAGAGGGTTCATACGAATGATATTACTTTATATCTTTTACTCTAAAAAATTGTTGTAAATTCAATCAAAATTTTAAAATATTTGCATAATTGGAGCAGATTTTTAATAGTTTTTACAGTCTTTTAATTAAAAAAACTGCTTAAATTTTGAAAACCAACAAAATTTCAATCAAATTTGCATTTGCGATATCAACGCTTTGAATGGTAAAATGTTTTGTAGTCAATACTTTGCAAGATCATATGCTTTAAAAAGCTTTCATCGATACATATTTTTTAGTTTTTAGTAGTTTCATTATTTAGTAATCGTAAGATTTCAATAACCATCATCATATGTAATACATTTTACTTTTTACATGACCAAAAAGGCCCCCACCGATTGATCCGCGTGAATATTCAATCTGTCTTCATCGACCAAAAACATTACGTAATCAATGGACCCTCCCGTAGACGATATGATTCATATTAACTCATTCCTGTTACTGCTATGAAAACCTCTCATTGTTATTACTTAAAGTAGTAGTATTTTCAAAATTATTATTGTGTTTAATATTGTTGATGTTTATGTAGATATTACTGGGAAGTTGACCGTGTGGACCTCAAGGGTCGCACCTTGCGGCTTGTTTGGTTTTATGCTTTGGGCCAACACCACCCTTTGATCCTGCTGTATAGAAGTCCTGGCCAAGCAACTGTGCGAAATCGGACTTCACGTACGTTTAATCGTCCAACGCAACACAATCGAATTTGGCAAGGTAATCCTTGTATAGCTTTTGAGCCCGATATTTCGCTTTTCTCCTTTTCCTCGGATTGATCGGGTACTTTTTGGACTTTATATGATCTAAGATTATAATGTTTCTTAATCCTCTGAATCATTGTGTTTGATTTTGGCATTTTTTAAGCCATATCCATCCATTCAAGTGTTAGGACTCTGCAAAAATTTCCTCTTTGCCTTTAGGCTCAAAGTTGTATCTGATGGACCTTTTTGCTACCTGATGCAGACTTTCAAGCAACAGGTAGGCACTTTTTGTACTTTATAATCGAACGTTCCACTGTTGTATTCGACGAATTGGTCTCCTTTGCTAATACCGAATATTTACGAAGGGAATGTTCCAGGTATTTGCACACAATTAAACTACGCACTTTTTCTTGATTTTATGACATCTTTTCAAGAGTTATCTTACAATACAATTGGATTAAACATTCTTTTTTGTCGCATTTTATAGCTAATTTTGTATACCTGATGAAAACTTAAACTTACCAGTGGCGAGGCGTTCATATAAGCCGATTATCATCGGCTTCCCTTTCCAAATGTGTTCCAAAAATGTCTAACACTTCCGTTTTATAAGGGAATGAAGTGTTTATTTACTTGCATGCATCACTGTAAACATGCACAATCATTCCACTTGATCTCAGTGCTTATTTCATCATACTCCATTCTCTTCATTCTACACATCCTCATAGTTCCATAATGGCCAGCAATGCGATCAATATCTGTAAGAGTTGCAGCAAAGCTTTCCGAGTCTCGATTTCATCAATAATTGCCGTGGGCATTCAACTCCCGTTTGTTGGAATGGCAGCTCGGTTTTCCTCAATAGGATATTGAAACAAATCAAAAAGCCGGTAGCGTTCCCGGCTTGCGAATTAGTTGTCAAAATTGATGCTAGAAAATCATCGAAAACTCCCCATTAGAAATACATACTGTTGCAATAGTCTATATGTATGTCTATACTTTGATTGTTGTTGGAAATTCACGTAAGCTCTACTAGCAAGCTACATAACGTGAAAAAAGTTTATTGTTATTTGATTGTTTTGGTGAAATTGTGAAAGTGGTAAAGTGTTATTTTCAACTTATTGCAGATTTTCTTGTGGGTGATTTTTAAAAATTTTAATATGTCTTTAAATGTAGATTGCTGCTTTACAGATTTTTTGACGACAGAAGACACACCATTTTTTAAATTAAGTTTTGATCAGAAACAGAGGGTAATTCAAATGGGGCGAGCGAAACCTGAGCTCAAAATTATTTATAAGCGGAAAGATGGGTTTTCGAAGCTCATAATATACTGCTTTGTCTGTTAAGGGTCCATGTCTCCCAAATAGTAAGCGGCTTACCCACAGTAATTTTTCACCCCTCGCCACTGAAACTTACCCCAAACAGGATCAATTTTTTCCGATACAGTCCTTATTATGCAAGTTTGTGCATCATTCTAGTGAAACGCATCTTAGTTACTTTTCTAACCTGGTAGCGATACTTTAATTTTTCGTTAAATCGTAATATGTACTTTTTGTCAACGAAAAGTGAATCTTTGACTTAAATATTCAACGAACTCTACTGAAAATTCGAGGAAATTTTCCTGCTAACTATAAAATCCTCGAGATTGTTTAGTTTTCTTTGCTATTCTACAATTATTGTTTGAATCATGTGCTGCTGACGAAACTTTTCAAGGCGGAAAATTGACTTGAATGGCCTAAACGCTCTAGGATATCAAGAGTATTTTCAGTTTAGCAAATTTTGGTGTAAACCTACGTACACATTGCTCGATAGTCGCCGAATATCGATTAATTCATTTTGCTACTTAGTACTGAATTTTCAAATCTGGAATTTTCGAAGTACACACATATTGAGAAATCAAATTTTTTTCTTTAGAACGAAGCAATGGGTATCGACTATGTTTCTGCAAGAAAATTGTAACGAAACAATTCTAATTTGATTAGTTGGACCTATTTTCTCTCTCCAAAATCTGTCTTATTTTCTGCAGCAGTGAAGCAGTTTCATAGCTAAAATCAACTGTATATTAATTTCCTTCAACGACAATGAAAATCTCATAGAATCATAAAACAAAAACAGCAAAAGTAACATGAAACAAAAGAATCTTCACTAATACAGAACGAATCAAGTGCTCCGACCAAGAGTGCGCTCGAATAAAAGGATTGCAAGGAAAAGTCTGTAAGAAAACAGAAAAAGCAAATCCCATTTGAATGAGAGCTCAGTCAAGTACCAAATTAGTATGCTATTGAAGCAAATTGATAGTGTTTCTGATGGGAAAAAGTGTGCACTTTGGAAAAAGGATGCAATGAAAATCGGTTTGCTGGCATTGAGCCCCAAATGAAGTTGATTCCATTTAAAGTGATCTTTTGAATAGTTCGTTTTCTTTTGCCGTAGCTCATTTCGTGATAATGATATGAAATTAACCTTTCGGATTGCATAGTTATTGCAATTTTCAGATATTATTGCAAATTGGTTTGTTCTTCATACTAAAAGATATTTTTGTAGCACAGCTCTTTAACGAGTAAGGAAGGACTTTCTTGGAAGAATAGGAGAAAAAATTGGCTATATTTTTTTAAGCGGTGGAAGGTGAAAATCCTCAAAAGATACTGTTCAGAATCTAATATTCAATCAGAATGTTTGGAAAGTTCATGCAGGTGAAATACGTTAAAACTAATTTTCATCGCAATAGTCACAGCATTCAAAGTCAATCGTAAAATGAAAGCAGTCATAATCAATTCTTATTCAATGAAGTAATATTCCATTAGCCAAATGTCCAACAAAGATCGTTTACCAGTTTTTCCATCGCGAGCCACCCAGCTTCAAATGAAGGCACGTCTCGCAAATGCCCAAAGGGGTCACAATTTGCTAAGAAAGAAATCTGACGCACTTCAACTAAAATATCGGGAAATCCTTAAGATGCACAAACAGCTTGAAGACGCTTCGGTTGGGGCAATGAAGAAGGCCATGTTCTCTTTGGTGGAGGCTAAATTCACAGGAATCGATTTTCGTCAGCTCATTTTCCAGGAGGTCAATCATGCTCGGGTCAAAGTTAAATCACGAGAAGAAAACGTAGCGGGAGTGTACCTGCGTATCTTTGATTTGATCATCCAATCATCAAACATCCCGCTTGTTGGTCTCGGGCGAGGTGGTCATCAAATTTCCAATGTGCGTCAAAAATTCTTGGCGGTGTTGCAAGTGTTTGTCACGATGGCCCAGATGCAGAGTGGCATGAAAAGGTTAGCGGTTCACATAAGACTATTGAATCGAAGGATCAACTCAATTCAGTTTGTCATGATGCCGTGCTTTGTAAGGACATTGAATTACATTTCCACGGAGATGGATGAATTTGAACGAGAAGAGTTTTATCGGTTGAAAAAACTACAGGATTGTAAAAAACATTCGTTCCTGCATCGCACAAGGATGCCACAAATTAAATTAGATGCACGAAGTCAGGCTCCAATAGAGTTTAAGCAAGTAAAAAGTGGCTTTACTAGAAATGTGAACCTTGGAAATTCTGGAATGAGTATTTTCAACGTTGATGAAGATATTATTTTCTAAAAAGCGCTTACAGCTGTTAATCATAATCTTATCTTTTCTGCAATTATATTTATTAGCAGTAGTAGTTTTTACTTAATTTTTATGACAGCTTAATAAAGATGATTGTTAAAAAATATTTTGTATTAGCTGATTTTTGCTAGTTGAGTTTATACTAAACATTTTTTTTTTAAATTGAATAAAAAAAATTAAATAATTTTTAAAACCAGCACAAAATTCAAAAATTGAATTTATACATAAGAAACTACACCAAAATGAGAAGCACTGTGATAGAATTTTGCAAAAAATATTAAAAACATGAACAATGTAGACTTTGCATTTACTAGAATTGAATGAATGAAAAAGACCCCCTTCAACAAGGCAGCTAGCTTTTTTTGTGCTTTGGATATGGAAATCTTCAAATGATACCGATTTGGTTTTGCTTCTTGGTTGGTTGCTTGGTAGGTTGTAGTGGCAGCCCCCTTTTATCCAAAGGTAGCTCACTTAGGCCACGATAGGCCCATTGTAGTACCACAAAAGATAATGGCGGCACTTGAACCTGCGGGATGACGAGAATCATCCAGATTCTCGTTTGTGATTCTGTGCGTTTGGAGCACAGTGCATGTCAAGTTTCCCTGGTTATGTTACAGGTTTCTTTGAGCAGCCAGGCCCTATTCGCAGCCTTCACGTAGTACTGCTTAAATCCTAGCTCTATGGAAGCTAGAGGGTGAGAACAGTTTGCTGATTTGTAAAAATAAATGTATTTGTAGGTGAACATTGCTGATTCACCTTAAAAAAATTACATTCACAATTATTCAAAAAAAACATATTCACGCCGGTAATCGAACATACGACGTCGACAATAATTCAAAAAGAAAAACAATACCCCGAGCGGGGATCGAACACACGACCCCTTAATCGTTGGCTATTAGCACTGCTACCTACACTGCACCGCCTCTGTCAGAAGTAAAAACTTACTAATCCATAATCGACGCTAAAAACTTTAGAGGCGTTTTTCTTAAAAAGGGGGGAGTGTTGCGGTCTAGTATTTTAAGGATCAAATATCCTTGACGTCTTCTACTTGTGTGCCAAATTTCATCCAAATCTGAGACTACAAAGTCGCAGCCTCTCCTAGTTAGTATGTCAGGTGTTAGCAAAGTGCAACTTTTTTGAAATTTTCCATATCCCACGCTCAATTACAAAGCAACCGTTATAGTATGTTGATTTTCGAACCAGTTAGTCCGGTCTTTTTGATACTCTAATTAAGTTAATAGGCAAAATATGATCTTCCCTAAAAAAAATTCCACGTTTTCCATGAGATCCATAAAAATCATTGCAAACTCAAGAAGGAACAACGCTACGAAGTGTTGCGGAAAAACTGGAAAAGTCCATTCAGGACGTAGAAACACGTAAAAAATCGTTTAAGCATTCCTTTAATTTTTTTTGCACCCTTTTAGCTCACTATCATTATGGCATTTAAAAGTATTCACTGACCGAAAACAGTTGAAAAAGTTTTGTGGTAGATTCCATCTGCAAAAGATCAATCAATAGCGAGCATACAACCGTTGTGCAGTTGCTTTTGGTCCGTTTTCATACATGGGGCTGTATCATCTGCATTGTGGAAATTCGCTTGAAGCAAATTAGATTATGTCGAAAAGGAACTTGGACCGACCGAGTACACATCGGTTAAAGTGACGGCAAAATGGAAAATAATTAAAAATTATAATTGGTTTTTATGTGGATGAGTGTGAATAAGTGAAGACAAAGAACATGAAATCCAGAGTGTAAGCTAAATAGGATATTGGGTATAAATATCGTCGAAGTGTTTGCATCTACAGTTACGATGAAATTGCAATTTTGTATGTCACTTTGCAAAATATTCTTGGCTAAAGAATTTTTTTTTGAAAATGTTCACATTTTATTCAGCCGAGATCGAATTTCGATGTTTTTGATCCGAAACTTTAATTTTTCGTGCAATAACAATGCAGTGTTATAAAAGGATGCATTTTTGAAAAGTATTTTTTCAATGTTGGAAGGTGGAACTCTTCAAAAAGTTACCGACCAGCTTTGGCACCGATCGCCGAAACCACCCCCCCCCCCCCGTTCCTTTCAAATCATTTTCCCCATCAATTTTTATTATTTGTCAATTTTTAGCCAAATTTGTGGGGTTTACAATTGTTTTTGTTTGATTTATAATTCAAGATGAATCTTTGTAAAAATAATTCATATTGACCTCATATTTAGCTTTGGTTTTTGTGGATTTGATTGTGTATTACCTCGAGTGCAGTATTTGTTTCGTATTGCTTTAAAAGAATTTTGGTTCCTTATGTTTTGAAGAAGCTAGCTGCTTTGTTAAAAGGACCTTTTTTAAGTCTTTCAGTTCTTGCAGATGCAATAGCTAGATGATTCATGTTTCCCATACCTCAACTTCTATCTAATTTTACAGTGTAAGTTCATTACGGTGTAAGTTCTTATGCATATATTTAGCTTTCTTCGTAAATATCATGCCTTGCAAATTCAGATCATCTCTTTTGTAAACTTTGGCTGCCGGAGTTACCATTGGGAGATTGTAGATAGTTTTATGCGCCTTGATTACTAGTCTGAAGATGACCATGAAATTACCTTTCGAAGATTGACTCCAACCCACAATGCCACGAGAAATTTTGTAAAGAAGGTGTACGTCCATAATTGGGTTTTATTTCTAGTTGGAAAAAAAGTTGAAGCTACGTAGGAGACCAACGAAGACATCCATTTTCTTCCCTTAGATCATTTATGTATGGAGTCCATGTAAGTTACTCGTCTATTATTAGTCCTTAGTACTTCAATTGCTAACCACTAACACCAGTACTTGTCCAGGTCAGTATTCTCTTTTTGTTCAATTTCGAGAATAGTTTTGCCTGAGTACATGACAACAGTGTTATTTGGGTTCATAATTATTTTCGCAGCAAGTTCTGCATTTTTTTTTATATAGTTAGTATAAAGCAGGAATAGTGTCAGCCCTTGCATCGAGCCCTGCGAAGACCCATTGCTAATTTGAGCAGATTTGCTTTCTAATCACTGTATTTTGAGATTCATACATACTATATGTCAATTAACTGCGCATTTATTTACTTACTTTTCTCATATTTCCATATTCTCCGAGCCTGTGAATTAAAGTTTCTTGTATCACTGTTTCGAAGGCTGTATTTAGGTTTACAAAAATTGTTGCAGCGGAGTAACCCTTATCCAAATACTCATTTATAAATCTTGTTGCATCCGAAATGGCATCTGTTGTGCTTTTCCCACCTGCAATCCGTACTGGTTTCTATCCAAGATGTTGTTTTGCCCCATAAAGTTTTGGATTCTAGAATCTTTTTTATTAGATTTTACTTAATGAATTCAAAAGTGAATTTGGTCAGTAGTTGTTTGGGTCAGTTGCATCTTCCCCTTCAAAAATTGGTATAACTGCAGAAGTTTTCAAATATCTCAGTCATTTTTCATCCTTCAAACATTTATTTATACCATCCAGATCACGATGGTATCTGCACGGTATGGTGTCGTAGAGAAAAGTGTCGATTATTTCGTCTTTATTGGTGAACTATTATTCCATTATTCTTTTGCATTTCTTCAAGTAGCAAAACTGCTTCTTTGGACACAAGAACAAAGAGAACTGCAATATAGCTCCGGAATCATCAATCGAAGTTTACCTAGTAAAAATTCCATTTTCAGGCTTTGGTGGGGTAAAAGATCAACTCATCACGCCAAAAACATTTACCAATTATAAACCATTCATATAACATTTAATGGCTAAATTCGCGAATGCACACTAATTTCGGGACCACATTAGAGGTGATTTCTTGAAGCAGAAGAAACATTAATCATTCACAATTACCATGCACCTGCATAATTTCTAATTCTACGTTCTCGCCTCTGAAATATTGGGGACTTTTTCGCAAGTTTTCAGTAAAAAGTTTAACTTGTGCTGCATCTCAAATTGAAACTAAAACTGACATTGCAGGGGCATTTCATGAAATAATTATAATAAATTGTTGGTACTGTTGAAATTTTATTCTCATTACCATATTAAAAAAAGCTGCCGGATCGTGACACGTACAGTTAAATGGCATACTTAATGCTGTGGAAAGCTTAACAATTAATGAAACTATCATGAATATATTTTAATTTATGCCGCAGACAATTTTATGGATTTTGATGATACCTTTTCTTTTATAAAGACGTGGACGACGCAGAAGCAAGTTGGCTAACTGAAATATTAATTTGATAACTTTTTGATCAGTTTAAATATGAAAAAATAAACGAAATAGTTCGATTTGATAACAGGTACATAATGTAAAATCCATCAAAAAAACTTTGGTTGGAATCACTTTTTGCACGAAAAGTATGTTTCTTACTATTTGTAAGAAATTTCATCAGGAAAATGATTCAACTCGAAAGTTTGAATTAAACTATTGCTGACTTTTGAAAAAAATAAATGCTGAATATTAATAATTTGAGAACTCAGACAGAGTTCTTAGAATCTGTGAAACAAAAGAAACACAGCATGCAAATATGGAATGATTCAACCAACCTTCTCACGTCTACATTTTTCAATTCGTCATGTTCTGTACATTTCTACACTAAGGATATTTTTTCTGCACTTAGTGTCCATCAATTGTATGTGTACCGGTTTGGTAATGAGGATATCACCGCTTCCTTTGAGAAAGACCCAGCCAGCAAGCGAAACTTTAGAGAAAAGGTAGCGTACGCCAGCAGAAGGTATATTACATAGGACGCCACTAATCTTGGAGTGACTACGTGTATCCTTCCTCTTGCGAAGAAATAGCGCTTAACAATTCAAAAACTTCAGCTGAATTCGAAATGAGCGCGAACGGTACGACCAGCCTGGAAAACTTTCGTCAGCAGATGTTCACGTTGCTCGCTGAGTCGCTTCAATTTTTCCGGGCCAATTTCCGGAAAATGGCAAAAACCCTGTACGAAAGGCTTGTGCACGAGACTGAGATCCAGCCAGTCATGCACATCAGGGTAGGTTTACTCGAAGATGACTGGAGCAGGAGCTGGAGCTGGCTGATTGCTGGTTACCGTGATTTTCACATCAGGAAGGAATGATAAATGCAGATCTGCAATAATGATACATCACCACCTGATACATTTCTCAAAGGAACTACTGTAGCCATGATAAATGGGGAGCAAGAACTAGTGGAAGTATGCAGGGAATAAAAATGTGTATGTACAACGATGAAAGCCGTTCAATCATCCGGAATTTCGGGAAGCTTAAATATGATGAAGATGGATGGTTTCTTAATTAAAAAAGCAACTTCATTTTGTATTTAAAAATATTCGTTGACGAAATGAAATTGCACGTAGGGTTGCTCCGGTTGTCACAAAAATATGCAAGTGCTACCTCTGAAAGAAGGACAAAGAAATACAGGAATGTAAACTTACAAATGATTTGACAAAAAAAGAAACGGAGACGAGTATCGAGAGCAGCGTTGCCAGACGTCCCGATTTCGGCGGGACGTCCCGATTTTGAAATCAAAATTAAATGTCCCGCGCGGGACAAGCTCAGTCCCGCTTTTCGGGGATTACTCGATTGAGCGGCGCACGGTGGAGGCAGATCACGAGGTCTCGCGCTGCGAAAAGCTATTTCCAGGCACCAAGTACTTCCACATCTGATCGTCAATAATAATATAATATATAATATCACGATGATGAGCCTCAGAAATTACTTCTACGTATCACACTGTTAAACATTAGTTAAGCTACAATAGTATGGATTGTTTTCAAAAGTTATTGCCACTCATGTACGCCGATTCTAAGATAGCTAAGAATGTTAAATGTGGTAAGACAAAGAGTGAAGCAATAGTTTGTGAAGTATTGGCAAAAGAAGCTTTGAAGGATGCAATTCAAAATTTAAAAGATTTTTCTTTCGATTTCCATGGATAGGAATACTAGAAATATGTTTATACTAGTGTCTTTCTTATTAAGTATCCCAACATCAAACTGCTTTCCCGAACGCATTTTTCCCAAATGAATTTAAAATGGTCGGATGCCAAAAATAAATATTGCGTAAATTTTTTGAAAGCAGAATTAGTCATTCAGTTCAATCTAAAGCTATCTTGAGCAGACTTCTACATCTATATTAAAGAAAAAAGGAAACTTTTAAAGAAGTTACATCTTCTTCCTTAATTTACAATATATAAAACGGTTTATAATTATATTTTTTTTATGACTCAACTGCCTAACTATAGGGTTACCCAGACAATTATTGTTAAAGTAACGTATTTTCATTAAAATGCATTTTCTTTGGCTATTTTTGCTACCTATTGTCAAGTAAACATAACTTAAAACGCAAATAAAAAAATAAAGATTTAAAAACTCCTGATTTGACGTTTTTTACTATGTCCCGCTTTCGACGGAAAAATCCCGCTTTTTTACTCAAAAAGTATCAAAATCCCGCTTTGCCGAAAAAAAATTCTGGCAACGCTGATCGAGAGATACTCTAATCATTGTAAGACCATAAATGATTATCATCTACAACTATTACTTAAGTAATATTGCCGTCCTCAATCAAAAGGGTATATCTCAAAATAGAAAAATTTTCGATGTTGAAAATTTTAAAAACATGAAAAAACCTTTTTGTCAGCGTTTGAAGCTTTACATCAGATAAAGATTATGCAAGTAAAAATGGAATACATCGACTTTGCTTAGGAAGTCGACACAAAAAGAACGGAAATTTTGTCAAAAATGTTACCAATTTGTTTTTAAGCTTCGGTAATAAAATAATCACACCTAAGATTAGCTTTGCCATCGGAACCTCCATCCTTTGGAAGCCATATGTAATTAATGGTCGCGTATGACGAGGTATGATGGGTTTAAAGAATTCGCAGGATTTTGAGGCAAGATACCACCAGCTTTTCTAATGAAGTTCAACATTTGCCTTTCTTACTTATTTCTACTGATCAAAATAATCGACGAATTTCGACGATTTCTTCAACGATATTACCTCATCATTTAAGGAGACACAATATTTCACCAGTTATTATTTTCAATTTGGTAAGAAATTCAAAAACGGGAAAAATATTTTCCGTAGTTTTCCAATTTGTAATATTTTTACCGTGAAAACGAAAAACTGCCTGCAGTCTTGAATTTAATAGCTCTTTTTTAAATTTACCTAAAAAAATTTTGGCGTTTGACTCATACTTTATCGGGAAAAACGTTAATTGTATCTGAAAAGCGTGATTTTTCATGAGAGAGAAAAAACGCTTCCATCCACGTTTCATGCTCGTTCTGACAATTTGAATTGATTTTATGTACTCGATTTATTAACATAACTTTTTCAAAAAAATATTCAAGGGAGCCAAGGTTTTTTAAAATAAAAATAAAATGAAAGCAGATTTAAATTTAGGTAGTCGAAAGGGTTAGCTTTAAGAATAAAAAATCATACATACAATTATACGGAAAATCGCTGATTGAATTATTTAAAACATTTTTTACATTCAAAATTTGTAGCTGATAAATTTATCTATAAACTTTGCTCGAAATTTTTTTCCTGTAAATAAATGATTTCACGAGATCCGATTAATTTTTTTAGCGGTCAATTGACGAGTGCGCGCGAACGTCCATAAATTCGATATTTTTATCGCTCGATAAAAGAGTTTTTACTAATCGGAAAGAATTAAAAAAATTATTTAAAATGTAGAGAAATAACTTCAATTTCAAATGCAGATATTTTCAAGTTGAAAAAATAAGATATCTAACTCTAAATTCTAGTCCTAAAAAAAGTAAACTATTTCGAATAATATTTCTATAATAATTTTTGCAGCGAAAATTACTTTTTCGATTTTATATTTTTTATGTTCATTTAACATTATTGTTATAAAAAATGAGATGAATATTATAAAAGAAATATAAAAGTTTGTTGAAATTGTTTTTTTTTGTATACTTAATTTTACTTGTATTTTCTAGAATTCATTTAATTATATCTTCTTTATAAATTATCATATTTTCATGAAAATTCATTCATAAATCCTTCAAACTATTTACGTTTGAAAATTTGATACAGCTTTTTTATAAATGTTAAATTTTTGTCTAATTCGTACAAAAATTTGTCAAATTTTGAAATTTTGCCTTTTTTTCAAACATAAATATTATCACGTAAAACTTTGTGAGCTTAGAAGTTAATATGTTTAGAAGCGCTTGTGCTAAAAATGTAGTAAATTAAATTATTTAATTTTTATTTGTTTTGATTGTTTTTTTAGCAAACAATTGTAAAAAACTAACTTTTACTTACGTGGAAAATCGCTAATAATTCCACCAAAAATTTAGGTATTGGTAAAAATTTAAAGCAGCAACGTAGGTACATTAATTAACTACAATATCCAAAAACTCGGCACACTCTAAAGAATGGGACTCTAAAAATATGGCGATTTCATCGCGAGCGTTTGGAAAATTGAGTGTATTTACAAAAACAAATTTAAAAAACTATTTTGGATTTAACCACAATCTTTGAAATGTAGTATATTAAATATTTTTTAACTTCCCAGTATATGGGAAGTTCTTGTAATCGCCTCGAAAATCGAAATTGAATTGGTTTATAGAGTATATATAAAGTGTTTTTAGAAAGGGAGATGTATGTGTGTGTGTGTGTACGTACGTACGTACGTCTGTACGTTCATGGACACTATTTTCTACGAGCATAACTCACGTAAACAAAGTCCGATCAACTTCGTTAAGGTGTCAATCGAAGCGTCTTTGCAATCCTAAGAGCTGATTAGTTTTTGGAAAACTTCGGTCGGGGGGGTTTGCTGTTTTGCCCGTTTGAAGGTCATTTCTGTCATGCGTTATATCTCGCGAACCGAAACTACGATTTTCTTGAGTAAGGTGTCAATCGACGCGTATTGACATTTATGTGGATCTATCAAGTTTTAAAAAAAAATTGTTGGAGCCGTTTTTTAATTTTTTTTAAAAAAAGGTGCAAAAAATAACGGTTTTTTTTTTCAAAAACAATAAATTTTTAACCTTCTTTCTAAGTCGCAGTAACCAATGTTTATAAAATTTATATACTCCAAACAGTTTTATTGAAAATGACATCAAAGTTTTTCACTCATGATTACAAAAACAAGCCGCGAGGTGCGACCCTTGAGGTCCACACGGTCAACTTCCCAGTAATATCTACATAAACATCAACAACATTACAACAATGAGAGGTATTCATAGCAGTAACAGGAATGAGTTAATATTAATCATATCATCTACGGGAGCATCCACTGATTAAGCAAGGCTTTTGGTGGATGGGTGATGATGATTGATTACCACAAATGCAAATTTGATTAAAATTTTGATGGTTTTCAAAATTTAAGCCGCTTTTTTAATTAAAAGACTGCAAAAACTATTAAAAATCTGCTCAAATTATCCAAACATTTTGAAATTTCGATTGACTTTACAACAAAGTCTTTAGAATAAAAGATATAAGGTAATATCAATCGGAAGAACCCCTTTCATATGGTAACTTTGAATGATTTTTTATTTTTAATTGAATTTTTTTCAGAATCATGAAAAAAGTTTTGCTGATTTCTCTTCAAAACTGATAACAATGTAAAAAATTTATAAACATTTATTACTGTGTTAATTACAGGTTAAAAAAACATTTTTTATGAAAAAAACCTAAATTTTCGCATTTTCTTCTAGTAAATTTAAAAAAAACGCTGAAACGGATCTTCATAATGTTAAAATAATCAAAGAGATTTTAAGACACGTCGATTAACACCTTAATGATGCAAATATTATATCTGGTTCGTGAGATATAGTGAATGTTAGAAATTACCTTGAAGATCATGATGACTGTTAATAATTTTTTATTTTTTATTTAATGTTTCTTGTTATCATGAGAAAAAGTTTTGATGATGCTTTCACAAGCACTGCTTGGAATGTATAAATTTTATAAAAATTGAATACTGTCTTTCGTAAATCAGGTTAAAAATTTATTGTTTATAAAAAAACCTAATTTTTTTCACTTTTTTTTTCTTAAATTAAAAAACGGCTCCAACGATTTTTTTCAAAATTTGATAGATTCACAAAAATGCTAATACGCGTCGAGTTACACCTTAACCATGCAAATCGTATGTTTGGTTCGCGAGATATATATAACGCACGACAGAAATGACCTTAAAAATCATGATGCCTGTTAATGATTTTTTATTTTTTATTTAATGTTTCTTGTTATCATGAGAAAAAGTTTTGATGTTGTTTTTACAAACATTGCTTGGAATGTATAAATTTTATAAAAATTGAATACTGTCTTACGTAAATCAGGTTAAAAATTTATTGTTTATAAAAAAAACCTAATTTTTTGCACTTTTTTTTCTTAAATTAAAAAACGGCTTCACCGATTTTTTTCAAAATTTAATAGATTTGAGCAAATGTTAATATACGTCGATTTACACCTTAATCATGCAAATCGTATGTTTGGTTCGCGAGATATAGCGCATGACAGAAATGACCTTCAAAGAGGCGAACCAGCAAACCCCCCCGACCGAAGTGTCCCAAAAACTAATCAGCTCTTAAGATTGCAAAGATCCTTCGATTGACACCTTAACAAAGTCGATACGACTTTGTTTACGTGAGTTATGCTCGTAGAAAAAAGTGGCCACGAACGTACGTACGTAAGTACGTACACACACACATCTCCCTTTCTAAAAACACTTTATATATACTATATAGACCTCAAAACGTAAAGAAATGTTGAAAATTTCAATTTCGATTTTCGAGGCGATTACAAGAACTTCCCATATACTGGGAAGTTAATAAGCGAATGTCTTAACACAAATCCTGACAGCTTTGAGGCTCTAGAAACTATATTGTGAAAGTGCACATCAAATTTTAGCTTAGGATCAAAGATGACACCAAGATCTTTCACTCGGTCAACTTTATTTAAAGGAATAGAGTCAATAAAATACACAACGAAAATGGAAGAAGTCTTAAGAGCGCAAGTCATTGTATGACACTTGAGAATATTGAGTGAAAGGAAATTAGCTTGACACCAGGAACTCAGTGAGATAAGATCATCTTGAAGAACTTTGCAGTCTTCAAGAGACCGAATCACCCGGAATATCATGAGGTAATCAGCATAAAGAAGACAGGGAGATTTGAGTATTGCAGGAAGGTCATTTATGTACAGGGTGAATAGAAGAGGGCCTAGTATGGACCCTTGCGGGACACCAGATTTGGGATGAAGAGGAACAGAGTGCGTGCCTAAGACAGAAACGCGGCAAGACCTTGACGAGAGATAGGAATATACCCACTGAAACTCCAAAGCGCTCAAGCTTGCGACACAGGATGAAGTGATCAACAGTGTATAAAGCTTTTACCTCCCCCCCCTTAACAAATCGTTCAAAACAGAGAGGTGAATTCAAAAATATTAGCCAGCGACATCTATTGTACATGTCATCATCGATTACTCACTTGTTTGGATCGGTGATTTTGTTCAAATTACTTTTTCAATGTAATTTGGAAATGTATGGAAAAATACGTATTTATGAAATCGAATCCAAATCACGAATGGTGCCAAAACGATGTAGTTTCGTGACAGTGTCAATAAGCTTGTCAAATGTTTTTGAGAAGAACTCAGTCTGAAATATCAATCGATGCGTATTAGCAATGAAACGGGCTGATTAGATTTCGGTGATTTTCGATTAGGTATTTTTTTTTTGTTTTAGGACATCCAAGATCGTTTCGATCATGCACTATATTTGTATGAGTCAATTCAATTTTCAATGAATTTACTATAGTCGTTTTCAACATTTAATAAAATACTAGGATTTTTCAAAAAAAACCCTCCTGATTAACATCATCAGCAATTAACGCTTACAAAAATCAAATGCTTAAAAAAATTTCTTATCAAAACAACAATTAAAGTATTTCACATCAATAATTATTTTGTTTATATTTACAAAATAAAACAACATAAAATCAATGAACAAATTTTATTCATTTTGAATATGGTGCTCATATTTATTAACTTCCCAGTATATGGGAAGTTCTTGTAATCGCCTCGAAAATCGAAATTGAAATTTTCAACATTTCTTTACGTTTTGAGGTCTATAGAGTATATATAAAGTGTTTTTAGAAAGGGAGATGTATGTGTGTGTGTGTGTGTATGTACGTTCGTGGCCACTTTTTTCTACGACGATAACTCACGTAAACAAAGTCGTATCGACTTCGTTGAGCTGTCAATCGAAGCGTCTTTGCAATTTTAAGAGCTGATTAGTTTTTGGGATACTTCGGTCGGGGAATTTGCTGTTTTGCACGTTTGAAGGTCAATTCTGTCAAGCCGTATATCGCGCGAACCAAACATACGATTTCCTTGAACAAGGTGTCAATCGACGCGTATTAACATTTATGTGATTCAATCAAGTTTTTAAAAAAATTGTTCGAGCCGTTTTTTAATTTTCAAAATAAAAGTGCAGAAAATTGTGGTTTTTTCCAAAAACAATAAATTTTTAACCTTATTGTCAAGTCCAAGTAATCAACGTTTATATAATTTATATATTGCAAACAGTTTTTAAAAAAATGACATCAAAATTTTTTCTCATGATTACAAAAAAAAATCATTAACAGTCATCATGATCTTCAAGGTCGTTTCTGTCATGCAGTATATCTCGCGAACAAAACATACGATTTGCATCGTATGGATGTTAATGGATGCGTATTAACATTTTTCTGAATGTGTCGAATTTTTTAAAAAAATGGTTGCAGCCGTTTTTTAATTTAAGAAAAAAAGTGCAAAAAATTAGGTTTTTTTCATAAACAATAAATATTTAACCTTATTTGCGGAATGTAGTAATCAATGTTTATAAAATTTATATACTACGAACAATGTTTGTAAAAAGACAATCAAAACTTTTTCTCATGACTACGTAAAAAATTAAATAAAAAATAAAAAAATGATTTTCAAGGTCATTTTTATCATTCACTATATCTCACGAACCAGATATAATATTTGCATCATTAAGGTCTCAGTTGACGTCTATTAACATCTTTGTGAAGCTCATAACGTTATTAAAATTCATTTCAGCCGTTTTTTTAATTCAATAGAAGAAAATGCGAAAAATTATAGGTTTTTTCATAAAAAATATTTTTTAACCTGATTTGCACAGCACAGTGATACCAGTTTATAAAATTTATACATTCTTATCAGTTTTGAAGAGACACCGGCATCATGTTCTTTCATGATTATGGAAAAAACTAAATTAAAAATAAAAAATCATTCAAAGTTACCATGTAAAGAGGGTTCATACGAATGATATTACTTTATATCTTTTATTCTAAAAAAGGGTTGTAAATTCAATCAAAGTTTTAAAATATTTGCATAATTTGAGCAGATTTTTAATAGTTTTTATAGTCTTTTAAATAAAAAAAACTGCTTAAATTTTGAAAACCAACAAAATTTTTCAAGACCAAAAAGGCCCCCACCGATTGATCCGCGTGAATATTCAATCTGTCCTCATCGACCAAAAATCTTACGTAATCAATGGACCCTCCCGTAGACGACATGACTCATATTAACTCATTCCTGTTACTGCTATGATTACCTCTCATTATTGTAATGTTGTTGGTGTTTATGTAGATATTACTGGGAAGTTGACCGTGTGGACCTCAAGGGTCGCACCTCGCGGCTTGTTTTTTGATTGTTTTATGGCAAACGATTGTTTTAAACATAACTTTTTACTGAAGGTTTACGTAGAAAATTACTTGCGTTTCCTTGAAAAACCATTGTAGATACATCGTTGTACTGAACATTTATATGAAACATGTTTTTTCTAAATGTGATCGTTCAAAAACTACAACAAAAATAAAATTTTCAAAAATGATGCTTTGAAATGTGAAAAATTGCGTTTATCTCAAGAGCATATCCAGTCATCGAAAAATTCTCCTGATAAATTTTGTTTTTAAGAAAGTTGTGTGTACTCTTACTACACTATAAGTGAGGAAAAATGATTATTTGTTAACGATATGCAGAGATTTCTTCTAAGAAAACACCTGAAGTTGTTTTATCGCCCCAGATGTAAGTCGATTTATTTGAAACCTCGCTTGTGTCGAAAACACATAATTTTGCTGTTTCGAAGGGTTCAGTTAACTCAAATTTTCCAAAGTAGAGTTCGATGCCGGCAAATAAAAGCCAAAAATTTTTTTTTGCATTTTTCGATGCTTAATCTCTAACTTCAACGATTTTTCGGGGCACTTATAGCTTTCAAAAAACATTTTTGAAGTCATCCTAGAATGCAGAACAAGCTGAACGATTTCCGAGGTCATAAAAAAATGAAGTGTCTTTTTTCATGTTGTCGGTACCTACTCGCCTTAAATTATACAATTATACAGAACAAGCTCATAGTACTAAGTTGCTCTTAGCATTTAAATATTCTTTTGTTCCATGGTACTCCAAAATACCATTTCGGAACAAATTGGCTCTGATGTCATGCAAAACAACCATGCTTCATGTACACATATCAGCCTTGGAATTGCCCACTAAACACGTGTTTTTTGGGTTTAACTCCATCATTACGTGAGCCACTCGACAGAATATAAATTTGAATAATACGCTGTGTACATGCGTCCTCCAAGCATTGTTATGTGGATATTACCTTGTTGGAAAGGAGCAAATATTTGTGAAGCCTTATAATGGTAGTCTGGTTTGTGTTCACTTGGCCTGCTTTCTGTATTTCTGCTTCTTTCTTGACAAATAGCTGCTGGCTCCATTTTTACTCTTAGCTGTTGAGTTGTAAGCATGTTTTTATGCATCTACACATGTATTTGCTCGGCCTTATGAATCTAGGCAAGTACTGGAGGCAATGGTCTTATTCTGACGAGATTGTTTGCCTACCATTTCGACCGAACGACTATGATGGCATGATATGCACCCAGAAGAACATATGTTGCACAGTTTCAAGTAATCGGAAAGTGGTAGAGTAGAGGATTATATCTCATGAAATCGAACCAAAAAATCAGGATGCAAATGGTTTTCTCACACATTCTCTTTTTGCTCAATATACGTCATTTGAATTCTGTCTTTTTCGACAAATCTTGTTTTGAAAATAATTTTCAACTTGTAATCTACTTTCCATTAGCAAACTGAACCAACTGCCTACGATCCGATCGTCTGATCCTTATGTCTTGATCAATAGAAAAAAATAATCAACGAATTTCAGATGAAACAAATACTACAAAAGTATCTAACATTCACCGATCTCCTGTAGTCAATTTTAATCTACACCTTAAAGAATCCTTAACTACGACCAACCATAAAAAAACGCCAGGAGGGTCTATTAGGGTTGTGACGGTTTCATTTTCATTTTATCCTGAATCATGTACACAGTATCATTCTTGCGCTTGGAAATACTGAACATGCAGCTTTTTTACTTCCTTTGATGGCGTTGTTTTTCTGTCGTCTGTCCTGTGTCGTTTTCTTGCATAATAGTGAAAACTGAAAAACTATAAGCAGTTGGCAGCTTCAAGCCATGCTTTGTATGCAACATGCACTGTAAGTAGGTTGTTTTTCCTTGGGAAGGCATCAAGGCTCGTTGTATGTACGGAAGTTTGTCACATTTTCATTATTATTATTTTCAGTATTCTTCTCGGATGGATCGCATATTACCGAGATAGACAGCTAATGAATGCTTGTCACCCACTTCGGCTATTCTGGATGTGATGCTTTTACAGGCACAGGACTATATGGCTGTCTGCTATGATACTTGATTTACCTGGTCAAAGGAGAAAGTATCACTCCAGTGTCGCGAATGAAAAATAACACCAGCACAGGCACGTAATTTTTCAAGTGAGCACATTTGTAAGAAATAGATTACTTTCATATTTAAGATGGCTTTTTTCAATACACAAGTTAATTTTTTTACTGATATTCACGTTTTTTTAAAATATGAATGAATATTTAAAGAGAATTGATAATGTCTCAGAACTAAAGTAGTATTTTTAGTTTGATGGGAGATTTTTAGCATCAAAATTTGAAAGTACTTTCTAGTGGATAAGTATCCATACGGTTATGTTGTGGTTAAAAGTATTTTGTTGCTAGTTTTCCATCCATATAGATTGCTCAAAAATTACCGAACACGCAATAACAAAACAGTTTGTAGATTTTTTACGATTTTTTATCCTTTTAGATCATACAGTCATTATATAAATGTTTCATTATCCACCCACAAAGTTGGCTAAAAAATGTACCTCTAATATATGATACTAATAGTTTTTAAATATTTTCAAATTTCTTGTATGCTTACAATTGTCAAAAATGAGCAGGACAATTAAATCATGTTTATTTTGAAACAATTTGAACGGTCAGATATGTTTGCTACCCATTTCATATCATAACTTTCGCATATGTTGCATAACTTTCGTAATGAACACAATGGCAGCACTAAAATGTGTTTAAGGCCATTGGGTGGCTAAGAATTCTATCACCAGTCATATAGTCACATTTGGTAGTTTCGATAATTTTTTTCGTTAGCCACGGCGGTTGAAGATTGACATATAACCACACGTAAAAATCAATGACACAATCCTCCAGAGAGTAGAACAAATAGACTATATAAGACTTTTAATAGACGAGTAACTAACATGGACTCCACACATAAATGATCTAAGGAAAAAACTGGCTGTCTTTATTGGTCTTCTACGTCGCTTCTACTTCTTTCCAAAGAAAAAAAAAACAAATTATGTATGCGCTTCTCCTTTCCAAAATTTTCTATGGTATCTTGAATTGGAGCCAAATTTCTAAAGGTAACCTGATAACCGTCTCCAAATTAGTAACCAAGGCGTATAAGACCATTTACAATCTCTCTATGTCAACTCCAACGAGCGAAGTATACAAAACTGCCCAAGAATTAAATTTGCAAGGCATGATTTCCATGGAAAGAGCTAAATTCATACATAAGAATTTATACCGTGATGAGTACACCGCTGTGAAATTAGATAGAATCGAAGGAAAAACCCTTACAAAATAAGAAACATGAATAATATAGCTATAGCATTTACCAGAACTGATCGGCTAAAAGAAGACCCTTCAACAAAGCAGCTTACTTTTACAATACGCTACCGGACAAAATTAAAAACACAGCGAACCCAACTTCCTTTAACAGACACTAAAAAATACCTTCTTCAGGACCAGCAGTCGAAGTAAATTACAAGTACAATCAGCTCCACTAAATTCAGAGCCAAACATATAGTCAACATGAAACAGACAATAAAATTTACAAATTTGGTATTATCCCTTATACCGATTCTTATCGTCTGGGAAGTATTATGTCCTAAAATTTTAAATACGGAGAATTACTTATTTTGATGGAGAGAGTGATTGAAGGAAACGGAGGTGGTTTTATTCGGTTGAAATCCGGCATGCCGAATGGCAGGAGCTGATCGGTATTTTTTGAAGATTTCCACCTCCCAACGTTGCAAAAGAAATAGTTGATCACAGAGAATGAAGTGGCTTAACCGAACTTGATATGCGGCATCGCGCGTGATAGGTCATGCAAGCGTGACTTCAGTAAGCGAAGTCTAGTAGAAATGTACGACCACCTTGGAGTTTTTATTTGTTCGCGAGTCTTTTTCCTATTCAGTATCGAATCTTGGACAGAGTAATGTAATTTTCGTTCACGAGATAAAATTGCTTCGCTATGGCGAATTTAGTTTGGGTTCAAATAATGGGCTGAATTAAAACAGCGCAGCCTTTGGTTGCTATGAAGATTATTTTGGTTGTGTTTTATTTCAGTATTTTTGGTAATTTTGCGTAATCGAGTAGCTCTATGGCAATTGAAAAATCACGTAATGAACTAGAGCAAAACCCACAAAATCTTATCGCATGATCTGAACTAGATTTTCAGAAATCACTACCATTCTAGTATTCAAGAGCCGAAATGAATTTGTCTGAACAATTCTTAATGGTAGTCCCGTCTCTTAATTGAACCTTCAGAAAGCTTACGAGGCTTGATTTTCTGTGAAATTAAATAAATAAATATTCATTGAACATTGAGTGTCCAAAAAAAAATCCTTATTGAGATTGCCATGCAAATAAAGCCCCGGACTTCAACATTTCTTCACCTGGTGCTGTACATAACCATTACTGCTTCACAAACCTAATTTCTCTATTGATCAGCTTTATCCTCGATATTTTCAATTAATAACTATTAAATTATTTCCCGGAAATTAACAATCAGTTAGACTTCTATTGGAATGAAGAAAGGTAGTAGCCAAAACTACATGTGATTGCAAGTCAGAGCAAACAAATTAGCTTGAAGACATTTTTTAAAGTGTGTGAGCAAGATTGAATACATTTGTAAATTAATGAACCTCCTTTGTCTTATTACCAAATCAAACATTGATATTGTTCACCACTAAACTTCGAATTTCTCAAAATGATTGGAATTAAAATTGGGACAAAATTAATTTTCGTAGTTCCTTGAGACTTGAGAGGGAGAAATTAGTTACATGATTTGAATGCATTATTTCATCCCTAAATAGTATTTGTTTTTTTTTTAATTTACTGTTCAACCAAACCATGTGACCGTAATTTTTGGTATTGGAAAAAAAACAAAATTGACAAAAGTCATATTGTAGAGAAATCTACTATAAAAACTTTGTATCAGAACTTACCTACTTTATTGAACCCTTTAAAAGGATTCCATAAAATATATAATATTATCGTAAAAGCTGATCCCGATAGTGTTGATAACTTCTTTTTAGGTGAACTTAAATAGCTGCAAATCTTAAATCGGGCATGATTTTTATTAACCAATTTGGCTCAAACATTATCTCATAATTTTTCTATATTTGTTTTGTCAGAAGCTGTTAGAAAAGCATGAACATAACTTCATTCTTTTTAAGATTTAGTCATCTGCACGATTATCATACTTTTCATTATACTTAATCTAATCTTGTTGGCTTTCTGCATATACGAAGGTTCAAACCATGTAGAATTGTGTTTTGGAAATTTTGTTGCTGTTGATTTTACGATCTATCTACTTACACAAACTTTCCTTAATCGTTTGATACGATTTCTCGGTAGTATCCATGAAATACATAAATATTATGTTCGAAATTGAACTTGCCTCGCTTAAATCACATTTCACCTTAAAATCCTCAAACAATTAAATCAGGTTCCCTTACTAATCTTTGTGAGCATGATTTTCTTGAAGATTGATTTTTTCCTCATCTTTTGCAATAAAAGTATCGTGTGGCTTCAGACCGATGCATTTCATCCTTATTTATGTTCAAAATCCAGTGTTTCTCAAGACTTCGTCTCAAAGCCTCGTATCTTTCTTTTTTCATCGATAACCAGCTTCCTTGATATTACAGTGGGTGCCTCATGAGTACTAGTGACCTTAAAATATTCTCTTTCTGAAAACACCTATTTTCTAGGAAAAAACCTGAGAGCCTGCTCTAGCAAATCAATACAACGCATTCATTAGAAATAAATCTCTTGGAGTTACTTTTGATTTAAGTCTGAGTTACATTGATATTGCTAATATTACATTCTGAATATATGAGTTTGTTGTTATGACTTCCTCACACTTCTCCTCAATAGATAGTTCCTAGCATTTTATGTGGCTCTAGTCAGAAATATTTTTGAGTACGCTGTGGTTTTAGGGGTTCCTTTTTACGCCAGTGATTGGACACTACTTTAGTCTGTTGTAGGTACATTTTTTGGGACAGTGTTCTTCAAAACCAATCTTATGTACCGAGAGCATTCTTAGGTTGCACAAAATTTTTGAAAAACTTCATGCTCTTGATTGGATTTTTTTTTTAAAAATAGTGTACCAGCTTTCGCATGTGTCTCACTTCTCAGGGATTTTTTCTTCGTTTTCTTAATTATAATATCTGACTTTTCAATTCGTCTGATTTCTCCATTGCTGAATTAAGTATTCATTGAAATTTGTCATTACAAATTTCTGGACTACTGCTTTATAAATTTTCAACTTTTGTATTACTGTTTTATGAGTCCGAACGTGAGTCAATTTAACGATAATAATAAATAAATGATTGAAACGAATATAAAGCTTTTCCAAAACAGTTGAAATTATAGGATCTTGTCCACAACATACGCCTGGAAAAGTTTATATGACATTTTCACATTCCTCTTTTCCTTTGCGAAAAAATAATGATGGATTAAATATTTCAAATGGAATTTATAAACGTACATCCAAATTAACTTCGTTTGTCTGAAGAAACACCCAGTTTAAACATCATCACTTCAAGAGTATACTAAATACAGACCTAAATTTATAAGCCAAAGTGTCTTCACATGCGCAGAATTTCAGAAGTTCTGAATTGTGGTCGGTCTTGACAAAAATAATTTATTTCAACAAATTATCCCGTTGAGCTGCTTTGCAAAACAAGCGACATGTCTTTTTTATGATTACTCGTCTCAGCTGCTTGTTTATCCTTTCTTTGGGGGACTTTACCCAGTCACGAAAAATCAGAAATTTCCTCCATGCTATGAATGTGCAGGATGCCAATAACGTGCGACAGAACATTCAAGGATGACTACCAATTACTCCACCGCCTTCCTATGTGGAGAAAGCAGCTTGTGAAAGTCAACATAAATATTCGAGAAATTTGGAACAAAACGTTCAAAAAGGAAGGCACGCATCTGTGAATTCTTGTGCCTGTTGGGGATATTTTACGGACCTGCTACTCTTGTTGAAAGGATTTTGTCGGTTGAAGCCATGTGTATGTGTGTGTGTGTATGTTTTTGATTGCTGAACTCACGAAATTCAATTAGAAAGCCTTTTTCCGAATTATGTATGTATGTCAATTGATGTGAACATGTGAAAAATGTTGTAGCTCACCCTTGCATCAAACGAAATTAGTTTTTTCTTTTGCAAATAAGGACGAACATTTTTCGATATAAAATACTGTTAGGGTTCGATTTATAAACACCGAAAAAAATTAATTACTAATGTAGTCAATAAATTATCTCTGCATTTACCCACTATGTCGAATATATAACCAAGAATGCCTCAATTTGGACATTAATTTTGATTGGAAATTGTAATCTATTCGAAAATCAATATCATTATGTCCATTGTGATGCAATTAAAACCTCGCAGTTATTCAACAGCGATAATAGGTCAATTTTTGCATAATTACGATTGTTTTATCATAGCAAGAAAATAAAATTACCAAGTACTCTCAGGAAAAGTTTCTCAATTAGGGTTTATAAAAGTCAATTTATAGTCAGTAAATGTGCATCAATTTTTATTATTGCATATGTTGAAAATTAAATTGCGATGCGATTATTACTGAAAAGATAATGGACTTTGTAACGTATCCTCAAGCGTTTAGCTCGTTTAATTCTTCATTTTTTACCAATCCAACTTTGTTGATAAGTAAAAGTACAATCAGATTAGTTGAGGTTAAAAATGGACTATTATAAAATATATTAATATTGTCGTAAATGATAAAATAATTTGTACTAATTGTTCATAAAATGTAAAAAATTCGAGACTTTTATGATGCGTAAGGCTCTTTACGCATCATAAAAATTGACCAATTTATCACAGTAACAAGAAATGCACATTAGATGAAGAGTCAGTATATCATTTAATTGAAAATTGTATGATTTACGGATCTTACAAAAGAACTATTTGAAATAACCAAAGAAGATTATCAATATGAATGAAAGATACTTGGCAATAAAAAAAGGAACCAAAAAAAGCTTCAAAAATTTTTGCGATTGCTAAAAGATCAATTCTAAATAACGTCAGAAGACAATGGCATCATAAGTTGAAGACAAATTCTCTTATGCATTTGAGGGAAACTTTTGTAAAAAGAAAATGGTAGATTCTACTTTGATGAAGCGAAGTTTAATCAATCAAAAAATCCTGAAGGGCTAGGCAAAGCTAGTATCCTCCCCGTAATATTGGGACCACGGCAATGGCAAGGGTTTGAATATTACTATTTTTGAATTGCTGGTACATGGTTGATTCATTGATAATGACATCGGTATATCTTCATCAACAGAAAAAGCATCAACTCTTTTGATGACCAGATAGTAATGGCCTTAATGGAATTATGTTGGTCACTCACTTCTTCGTGCTATAGATTGCAAGAATTTTTAACTTCCTTTCCTTTCCTTTCCTTTCCTTTCCTTTCCTTTCCTTTCCTTTCCTTTCCTTTCCTTTCCTTTCCTTTCCTTTCCTTTCCTTTCCTTTCCTTTCCTTTCCTTTCCTTTCCTTTCCTTTCCTTTCCTTTCCTTTCCTTTCCTTTCCTTTCCTTTCCTTTCCTTTCCTTTCCTTTCCTTTCCTTTCCTTTCTTTCCTTTCTTTCCTTTCCTTTCCTTTCCTTTCCTTTCCCTTCCCTTCCTTTCCTTTCCTTTCCTTCCCTGCCCTTACTGTGAGAAATAAGTTTGTTTGTGTGTGCCTTTCCACGTACGTACGTACGTACGTACTTTCGTGGACAGTTTTTTCGACGAGCATGACTCACGTAAACAAAGACGTATCTACTTCGTTGAAGTGTCAATCGAAGCGCCTTTACAATTTTAAGAGTTGATTAGATTTTGGAAAATTCCGGTGGGTTGGTTTTTTTTGTTTTTCACCCCTTTAAAGCCCATACTGTCATATACTACATCTCGGGAACAAAGCATAAAATTTGTATTGTTAAGATGTCAATCCACGCCTCCAAAGGTTTATATGATTCTATTAAAGTTTTAAAAAAATGTAGTCGTTTTTAATTTCATAAAAAAGGTGCAATAAAATTAAGGGATTTTTATAAAAATAAATAATTTTTTTAACCTGATTTGCACAGAAATCAATGTTTATAAATTTATGTACTCTGAACAGTTTTTGTAAGAAATTTAACTAAAAATAAAAAAAAAATCAATAAACTTCACTTTGTAATGAGGATTCATGGTCAATAATATCACGTGATGCCTCTTTTTCTAAAGACATCGTTGCTTGTTAATCAAAATTTATTGATATATGCGAAGTTGAAGCAGTTTTCAATAATTTTCACAGTGTCGTTTGTTTTTATTTTAGTGGAAAAAAATTAAATTTTGGAAAAGAATACATTTTTCAATCAATTTTGCATTTGTGGTAATCAATGATTTGAATGGTAAAATATTTTAAATACGAGGATATTTTATTTAACAAAAACCAACATTTTTCATGATTGCAAACATTTTCATATAAAAACAATACAGCATTCATATTTATAATGGAAAAGATTGATAAAAAATAATATTACCTAATTTCATTTACTCTAATGAAGTGGTTTCTATAAAAAAAGTATTTCCTTTTTAACTGAAACTTGTTTTTCGAAATCAGATGTGTTAAATTCCCATCAAATAACCCTTTTTAAGATTTTTTTATAACTTTCCAAAAACATTCATGCGATTGATCCGCGTGAAGATTCAATCAACCTCAAAGCCTTACGTAATCGTTGGGCGCCCCTTAAAATGGTACGATTATTATTAACTCATTTCAATTAATTTTATGAGTATATTCATTATTATAATTTTGCTTATGTAGATATTACTGGGAAGTTGACTATGTGGACCTCAAAGGAAGCACCTCGTGGCATTTTTTTCTTTTTTAAATCGATTTCCGAGTCGGAATAACTTTGACAAATTCTTGGGAAATTTCAAATTTAAAAATTACATTTCCCAAAGAAAAGAGCCCGAAATCAGGAAACATACTTTGGCTCAATAAATTGTGCAAAATGTACCAGATTAACAGTAGTGTCCGGTTGAAAAAATATAGAAAACTGTGCATGAGAATGAACTCAAAAAATAAGACATCAATTGTTTTATAATCCTAAAAAAATTAGGACTCTTCGTAGTGAACCTTTGTGGGAGGCATCAATGCAGATTGTTTCTGCAAGCAGTTTAGATGTTTTTTTTAGAAACGCCAATTGGGTGAATAAATCCGTATCTGTAATCAAATTGAATTAATTTATCCTAATAAAATTGCATGTGCTTAAAATGAATGTTATTTGAAAGTTTTTTCTAATTCTTAATAAAGTTTAATAAAGTTTTTCACGTTAGTCTTTAAAATTCGTTTTACACATGCTTCCTTCAAAATGATATGAATAATTACTTACTACTAAGAGCGATATGGAGGTTTTCACATCTATTACCTCAAACCAATCCATCTTAACACCTCTTCGAAAATTCCTCCACAAGTGTTCATTCATTCCGTTTTTAAATTCATTGCGTTCGTAATGGCCACTAATAGTTCAGTCCTTTTGAAATCTATTCATATTCTCTTTGTGCGTTTTTTTCTTAAATAGACTCGAAAACAAGCAACCACCCTATTGTTCTCCCTTGAATGTTGGCTAAAAGTATCAAGTGGATGAATAGCGAAAGTAAACAATAAGCACTTGGACCATCTTGGAGGCTTGCTGCGGCAACAAAAGACGATAAACGAAACAAAAGAATAATGTTTTAAACTCCCAAACAATAGACAATGGTAAGTTATGATGCGTCCTTTTGTACCTATGCATGTAAAGTCATTTCGTTGGATTTTCCAGCAGTTGCTGGTGGAAATTGCTTGTAATGTGAAAATGCTGTTGGTAAAAACAATCTGAATTTGTTGTCCGGACAATGTTTTATTCAACTTGGTAATTTTTATTTAGATATTCATGCATACCTACTTACGTACGAATGTACGCATATCTGGCTGAAAAAAAAACAGATAAAGTTAAGAGCATGGGATACTGTTCCAACGTTTTAGACATTGTTTTTCGAGCAAGATATTCTTTACGGCAATTGATTTTCGTTTGGTTGGTTCAAAACAATGGAAACTTAAATTTGAATCGGTGAGTGCAAAATGGACATGGGGCCAGCACAAAATTTTTTAAGGAAAACAAGAAAAACTTGATAGATAAAATTTCGCTACAACTTCTACACTGTTTGCATGTAAATTAAAATACAAATTTTCGCTTTTATTCATTTTTTGCGGAAATTTTAACTGGTGTCCAATTTTACCTAATCAAGTGATTTAACATTAAACACATTTTGTTTATAAAATTGCTTAAGAAACAAGCAGAGCTAATTTTTTAGTTATTAATTTTTAAATATTGTAAGAAGGTTTATTATTATCGGTAAGAATAATAATAAGTACTTGAACATCTTGAGATCGCAATCACAAGCTAAAAACTTTTATTAGAAAACTTCAAAATTCAATGAACATTTGTCACATCAACGCATTTTCCGACAAAAAGTATCATTAAAACTTTAACTTTTGTAGTTCCAGGAGTGCATGTTTGTTTCTTGGTACATAAAATTGTTTTGCACTTTTATGACATAGTTTGTAAAGGACAGAGATATAAAATGGATGGCATCGAAAGGCACGTAAAAGATAGATTTTTGTTTTTATTAGTGTACCTCTGAGCTTTAAGCATGTTTTCCTTTATGCAACTTATGCAAATTATTTCAGACCTTGTTTTATTTGGATCTCAAAAACCAAGGCATTAAAAACCTTCCTCTATTTTACTGAACTGCAACATAGTGCGTTTGACTCATTTATTTATAGATAAAATGTATTTTACTTTGTATTTTCTTTTTTAATTAGAAGCATTGCATCAGTTGCTGTCAGCAATTTTTTAGTTGATCCGTGTTCCTGAATGTTCATATATATATATATATATATATATATATATATATATATATATATATATATATATGGATATATACTTGATCCAAAACTTTTTTTAATCATTTATCAACAAATTTCTGTTACTGTTTCACAGCTTTTCTTCTCTTTGTCTTCGGGAGTTAATGTCAGATGCCTTTTAAATTCTATTATGTTCATCTAATTTGTTGATGTTCTATGACGAATACATAATAATTAATTATTCTTATTTTTATTGAACACTTAATTTCCTTTTTTTTGGAAAGTACCAACGAATTAGTCTTATTGTCATTTACAACACAATATTCTTAATTTATGTAACGAAAAAATGAAAATCAAAATCTGTTCTCCTTTTCTCATCTGCAAGTTTTTTGGATCAAATTACACACTCTACACAATCACTGGTAGTCACCTGAAGCAAAAACATCCAACATACGCCAAACATGCTTAAATTCATTTTTCAAACATTTGAATTGCAAATTCTTCGAAAATGTTGTCAAACATTAAGAATCAGCGTCAAGTGTAAAAAGGACGTGATATCAATTCCCGTGCTGGAATTTGTTGCCAATGTTCAGTGGCTGTAGAAAATCTGGCGCCGAAATATGAAAACTTTAACTACCATTGCTTTTATTGCTTTTTACTTTGTGCTCATACATATATAGTATGACTTCTCATACATTATAACACCGTGGGTTGGTGATGGCTGTATCCTCGACGGAATTTCGTTTGTAACTTGGATGTCGAATTATAGTCATATAGCATTCGAAAGGAGCAATTATTGTATTGGATTCTGTTGCCTTTGATATACAATGACTATAAGGGAGGAACGATTCAGCCAACGGAGAGTGTGCTGGAAGATTACCATTAAACGTCTATTTTTGGCTAGATATGCTACTTAAAAATTCTGATGTATTAGAAACAAATGGATGCTCTTTTTTGGCTTCCGCATAACTTCTACAAATCCATCTCAAAATTCATATAATAACTTTTGAATTAAATCCAATTCTTCAAATATACAAAGGATTTAATTCAAATTCAGATCCAAGTTTCGTGACATACGATAAATATAAAGATAGAAAGAAAAACCAAATCAAAGATGTTTTTTTCATAAGACTTTAACAAACAAAACATACAAGCAGACCAGGTCAAACATTCGTTGAGCAGATAAAGCTGCTTATTTGTGATTATAATCAAGGAAGTCTACAAGTCTTTCATGTTTTTCAACAAGCTTAAAATGAAGCTGGCAAATATACAGCTGCGCTAAAAAATAGCACCATGGCAAAAAGCAAGTTGATTTGATGAGTAAATATCAAATTAATTTTTGCAATCAATTTTTAAACACATCAATAAACACATTACACTCAAAAGAAGCTGTTTAGGATAAGAGCACAAAATTTTATTTATTGCTTTGGAAACTTTTTCAGCTTTCGGCAATATAACTAGAAAAATGAGAGGTAACAAAAATGGCACTATAATTCAACTGTGCAGTGTAAAACCTAAAAACCTAGGCAAAATTGAAGAGATTTTATAAAAATGTATATTTCGTTGCATATGCTTTCATGTCATGAAATTAATCAAATCCTGGCACCTTTTTGTTGGAATTTCTGTTCTAGGAATTTTTAATTGCAGCGCAGGGGATACCATTGTTGGTTGATTTGACGAGAGAAATTGATTTTTCCCATTATCCCAACGATTCTCCATTGTATTGAGATCGGGCGACTGTGCTGAGCACTTCATAACATTCAGCGAATGATCCTCAAACATTTTTTTTAGCTTTCTTAGGGGTATGTTTGGGGTCATTGTCTTGCTGGAAGACCCACAATATCGGCATATCCTTTTCTGTGTAAGGCAGCATCACTTTTTCCAGCAACCTAGGCGTGTTGATCCATGATAGTTTTTATCCAATGTATGCCAACTCCAGATACCATGATGCTTTGACCTCCATGTTTAACAATTTCGGTCGTGTATTCTGCATTCTGTGGTCTGCTAACGTAAGAACGAGAACCTTTGCTGCCATAAATCACAATTTTACTCTCATCCCTTCATAAAATGTACCTCGATCTCTTCACTGGCCAGTTTTGCGAAGCTTTCACGATTTTTTGCATGCTTAGCAGTTGAACGGGGCACTTTTGTAGGGCTACAGACCTTTAAACTTTGCTTTCTAAATCGGCTACGAACTGATTCAACACCTGCTGTAATGTTCAGATCCTTTTTGAGTTCGGTTGCGGTTGTTCAAGATGAATGGCTCCTTTATACTTTGCTGGATCGAGCGCCTGCAAATGTTTTTCAAATAATTGCTCATTTTTCGGCACTACACACTCAGAATCCGTTATAATTTATGAATTTAATATTTTTTTGCCAACCAACTATAATACTTTTATGCTTTATTTTGAAAAATTCAACACAAAAAACCATTTTTTACAGGAAAGTAAAAGCAGTGCTATTATTTTTACCGTAGCAATTCGTATTCTTCTTTTAAGCGGTTATATAGATCTTGAAGGAAAAAAATGAACAACTTTTTCAAAAAATTGTATTTCCAAAACCAAAAACCAAAAACCAATTTTATTTAAAATTTACACACATAAAAATTTAGCATTGCAAGAAAATATAAAATAAATATCAGCTAAAAATATTGGAAAATTAGCAATTTTCTTGCAGTTTTCCTCGTTCAGCCTTTTTTTTGCGGTAGGCAGAATGTTTCGGTGCAGGTTCATCGCAAATTAAAAACTCTAAAATTTTATTCTAGTTTATGCCCTTGGCTCGTGATTGAACGAAACAATTCAAAAGAAAATGAAATTTAAAGTTTTGAAATGGGTTTGAATGAATTTTCGTCTCATATATTTTTAGCATTTTTCCGATTCTCATGATTTTTAAAATATTTTTTTTCGTATAAAAAAGAACGAGTGGACTGAATAAAAATCCCTCCGTTCGAGCACAAGTCAATACTATAAAGAAGAACTGTGCAAAGTTTCAGCAAAATCGGTCGATTCGTTCTCAAGAAATCGTGCCTACCGCACGGAAAAACAAAGTTTCGAAAAAACGCGTTAAAAGTTTTTTTTTACCACGATTTGATGAATTAAAGTTATTTTTTAGCGACTTACATCGAGTCGTCGATTCCAGGTCCATACAGTAATTCATTCGCCTCATTCGTGATGTTCAGAGCATCCTTTTGATGTTGTGATGTTTGATGAAAAAGAAAGGAGCTGATTCTACGCATTAAGCGTATAGGCTAGGTAAGGCCGGTACCTCTGGTAATATTGTTCGAATTTACTTCAAAATTCGTGTGAATGCTCTTGAAGTACTATACTTTTATATGGAATAAAACAATTCATCTCAATTTTTTAAAAATACAAGACCAATGTAACCCCTTAAATTAGCTTTACATAAAAAAACCGCTTTTAAATCAATACAAAGGATCATATTCTCAGAAAGTGAACACACTGTGCAACATTATGAAATAGCTGCAGCTACACAAATTGTTTTATCTGTTTGTTTGTTTTTGTTTTAAATTAGCTAAACTACTTTTTATTGGCACTGTGGTTTCTGCTACTTAACAACGTTGACTACGTGTTTTCTCCTTGAAATGAAACTGAGTTGGCATATTTTCCGTTCAGAAAAGGCTTAGTAAATATTGCTTTTTAATATGTGATAACGATAACTAAGCTTTTTAATTAAATTCAATTTCTATTGATCTAACTTTCGAGGTTCATGTAATTATCATACAAAATGGCGAAACTACAGTAAAAAGAATCAATTGAAGAAAGTGGACAATTTAATCAATTCAATAATGTTGTCATTAGATTCCCCCTTTCAACTAATGCATATAAATAATAATGATTGGATATAGTTGAGGCTGTATGAAGTATGTAGTTAGATACAATACTTTTACTTTTCGGATTGTAAGTAATAAAGTTAGTCAAATAATCAGAAGATAATGGCGTATTCGGCTTTAAAGATTTCACTTACCACTTTTATACTGCTTGCATAACATTCTAGGAGAAACCTCACGTTCTTATCACAGTAGCAAAAGTGATGGTAAACAGACTACATTGTACTAAAAATTAGACTCCCTTATTTTATTTCTGGATGCTTACAATTTCAAATCGGATTGCGACCTTTACCTCCAGGTTCTATAAAAGGAGCTTTATTCAAAAGCATGCTTATTATTCCAGATTCAAACCGAAAAGATAGAATCCACAATTCACTATTCGCAAAAAAGACTACACTTTACGATATATAACATGATACGCTACGAGAAAATCGTCAACAAAAAAAAATTCAAAAATCAAGACTAAATAAATTAATTCAGACCTTGAACATTTTTTATTCAGAAAAAAGTCCATATATTTCAAGTGATAAATCTCTTAGTGAACAGTTGCAACACGCATTGTAATAGTTTTCGTTTCCAAATAGTTCTCCAGTGCATCCCTTCCCAACTCACGTCCAATGCCAGATTGCTTGAATCCACCGAATGGTGCTTGCAAAATCACTGCATTATAACAATTGATCCAAACAGAACCGGCTTCAACAGCTTGAGCGAACGTCATAGCCTTGTTGATGTCCTTCGTAACAATACCGGCTGCCAATCCATAGGAGGTTTTATTCGCTCTCGCGATCACTTCATCCATAGTTTCGTATTTTAGGATACATTGTACTGGCCCGAAAATCTAGAAAATAACAAGTTCAGAGTATTTTTTCTTTCAACTTTCAAATATAAAAGACAATTTTCATTAATAATATTCAATTTTAAATTTTCTCACCTCTTCTTGTGCAATTTTCATATCATCGGTAACATTTGAAAAAACTGTAGGCGAAACAAAAAATCCTGCCCCTTTAGCTGCTTGTGCACCCGCTTCAACAATAGCGCCTTCACTTTTCCCAAGCTCAATATATTTGAGAACTTTTTTGTACATATCCTCATCAACTTGGGGTCCTTGCATAATACCATCTTCAAAAGGATTTCCAACGCTACGTTTTTTGGCTAGCTCTGCAGCTTTTTTAACGAATTTATCATAAATGCTTCCGTGAACGAAAGTTCGACTGCCAGCACAACAATTCTGACCGTGGTTAGAGAAGATTGCATCATGAGCAATAGCCGCAGCTTCATCCACTGCAAACAATTATTTTATTTAGAACATGTTATATTTTTGAAGTAGTCTTCAACTTACAGTCAACATCTTCACAAATCACTAACGGACTTTTACCGCCTAGCTCCAGCGTAACTCGCTTCAAGTTGGACTTGGCCGCGGCTTCCATGATGAGCCTTCCAACTTCAACAGATCCTGTGAAAGCTACTTTATTGATGTCCATGTGACTAGCAATGGCGGCCCCTGCAGTAGGTCCGTATCCAGTTATTACGTTGATCACGCCAGGAGGAAATCCAGCTTCCTTTGAGAGAGCCGCAACGTATAGAGCAGTAAGTGGTGTCTGTTCAGCGGGTTTAAGGATCAAAGTGCAACCTAAGAATAAAATGTTTGGTAGTCTTCGACCCATAGGAATATCTAAAAATATTATTTAAAAATGGACTAACCCGTGGCCAATGCTGGACCCCACTTCCAAGTCATCATCACCAATGGATAATTCCAAGGGATTATTTGCCCTACTACTCCGACAGGTTCCTTGCGGGTCATCGACATCAGTGGTGCTGGTGCCTGCACAGTTTCTCCAACATATTTATCCGCCCAATCGGCATAGTATTTCAGAGTAGCGATTGCCCGTTCCACATCAAGAAGAGCTTGAACAAATGGTTTCCCATTGTCCATGCACTCGAGATTAGCAATGATGTTCCGGTCTCGTTTGATCAATTCAGCTAGTCTGCAAGTTAGACCAGATATGGAACGATTTTTCAAGGAAATCACTATTTTGACTATGCAATTGATACTCACTTTGTTATCAAAACTGACCGACCTCCAGCATCCAACTTGCGCCAAGCTGATCCTCTGTTAAATACATCCCTTGCAGCGGTTACAGCCAAGTCCACATCAGCCTATTCAATGCGAGACGTGGGATCACTTGGTTGAGTATAATATAGTTTTGGAATATTCAGGCATTTGATTACCTTGTCTCCTGCAGATATATCAGCTATTTTTCCTTTCGTAGCTGGATTGATGGTCGGAAATGTTTTTTTCGACACGGCATCCACAAACTCATTGTTGATGAACAGCTGGAATTTGGAATTCAAAAAACAACAACAATCAAATGAGGGTATATTTTTCAAATATGCACGTAACTGCGAAAGACTTCTAGTTGCCCACGAAAAAACTTGCGATAATTATAAACGAAAATTGTCATCCAAATGTAGAGTCAAAAAAGAAAGATGGATTTCTGAAAAATACATGAAGAGGAAGGGTGATATCTATGGTCCTGAACATTCAAAACTTCCGAAAATACCTAACTAATAAACCATGGCTTAGTATGTTTCCAAGTAAAATTGGGCGCCCGCGAAAATCTACATCAAATTTTTAGTGTATGCTGTTTCTGGGCAAGTTTGTTTGATATTCTGATACCAAATCGGTAACTAGATCTCTCATGTAAATTGGCTATTGTAAGTTATGCAGTATCTTCACGATGTCAAATTTAATAGCAAAACCGAGCAAACAGTCGTGCAAAATCAATCTGCTAAAATTACCGACAAGTCATGCACTATAGACCAGGTTTATTAGTGCTTCATCAACTTCTAATCATTTTAAGTCTTAACCTCAATCCATAAATTGTTTATCTAATCGTTCTCCATTTGAGGAACTCGCGACTGGCACAAGAAAAGTACGCGACGAAGTAGGAGTGTCGAATGTGTTTGCCTAGCAATGTATCTTAAGCGTCTACCAAGAAGCTTTTCTTAATCGACACGATTGCCGGCATCACTTTAAGATTTCCAATAACCAGATGCGACTGTGTCTTCCATAGGAGTAAAGTTTACCGAATAGATACAAATCATGCTACCTTTTGGACACACCCTCAAATTATCTTTAAAAACTGTATCTAATAAACTCACCTTAGTGTATTTAACCTCTTGCCTTGGATTTGCCATTTCGCAATCTCGACTAGCCGCTCTCCACGAACCTATCGCAATCACTACCCAAACGGTGTCTGCTCTAGCAAGCTGCAGCTTCACAGTTGGTAACTGCGAACCGCTGTGACTTCTAATTGAACTTGCAATAAAAATCCGCTTTTGGAGAGAATATCAACTATGAGGCGGGCCAATGATCATTATCGCGCAAAACGCACTTGATTTGATTAAATTCCCAGTAGAAAAATACTTCACAATTCGCCAAATTCATTTCGCAACTTGAATCATTCAAAAAAATCTTAAAAGGAATCATTTATCAACGCTGTTTCAAAGATGATAATAATTTTGAAGTAGAAAATCCATTCAAAATTTAATTGATGTAGATTAAAAATCCGTTTTTTGCAACGTTAACTGCCTAGATAATTTTATTTTAAAATTTTCTTCATAGAAAGTGAATTGTATTTTCTGAAATTATTAACTTCCCAGTATATGGGAAGTTCTTGTAATCGCCTCGAAAATCGAAATTGAAATTTTCAACATTTCTTTACGTTTTGAGGTCTATAGAGTATATATCAAGTGTTTTTAGAAAGGGAGATGTATGTGTGTGTGTGTGTGTGTACGTATGTACGTACGTACGTACGTTTGTGGACACTTTTTCTACGAGCATAACTCACGTAAATAAAGTCGTATTGACTTTGTTAAGGTGTCAATCGAAGCGTCTTTGCAATCTCCAGAGCTGATTAGTTTTTGGAATACTTCGGTCGGGGTGGTTTGTTGTTTTGCCCCTTTGAAGGTCATTTGTGTCATGCGTTATATCTCGCGAACCAAACATACGATTTGCATCGTTTAGGCGTCAACCAACGCGTATTTACATTTTCGTAAATCTCTAGAATTTTGAAAAAAAATCATTGGAGCCGTTTTTTTAATTTAAGAAAAAAAAGTGCAAAAAATTAGGTTTTTTTTATAAACAATAAATTTTTAACCTGATTTACGAAAGACAGTATTCAATTTTTATAAAATTGATATACTTCAAGCAATGCTTGTAAAAACAGCATCAAAACTTCTTCTTGTGATTACGTAAAATAATAAATGAAAAATAAAAAATCATTAACAGGCATCATGATTTTCAAGGTCATTTCTGTCGTGCGTTATACATATCTCGCGAACCAAACATACGATTTGCATGGTTATGCTGTTCAATCGCCGCGTATTAACATTTGTGTGAATCTATCAAATTTTGAAAAAAATCGTTGGAGCCGTTTTTTAATTTAAGAAAAAAAGTGCAAAAATTAGGTTTATTTAATAAACAATAAATTTTTAACCTGATTTACGGAAGAAAGTATTCAATTTTTATAAAATTTATATACTTCAAGCAATGCTTGAACAAACGTCATCAAAAAATTTTGTCATGATTACAAGAAACATTAAATTAAAAATTAAAAATCATTAACAGTCAGCATGATCTTCAAGGTCATTTCTGCCATTCGCTATATCTCACGAACCAGATATAATATTTGCATCATTAAGGTGTCAATCGACGTATTTTAACATACCTTTGATTATTTTGACATTATAAAAATCCGTTTCAGCGGTTTTTTTAATTTAATAGAATAAAATGCAAAAACTTAGGGTTTTTTTCATTAAAAATATTTTTTTAACCAGATTTGCACAACACAGTAATAAATGTTTATAAAATTTATACATTCCTATCAGTTTTTGAAGAGAGATGTATGATTAATATTAACTCATTCCTGTTACCGCTATGAATATCTCTCATTATTATTATTCAAAATAGCACTATTTTCAAAATTATTATTGTGTTTAATATTTTTAATGCATATCTAGATATTACTGGGAAGTTGACCGTGTGGACCTCAAGGATCGCACTTCGCGGATTGTTTATTTTGTCCTTTGGTTTTTGAAAAACAGTTGAAAATCGTATTCGCCAGAAAGAAGATCTCTTCAACAAAGCATCTAGCTTTTTCAATATACTACCGGAAGAAATAAACAGCTTACCCACCCAAATTCCTTTAGAACTAAATAATTAAAAAATATCTCCTGCAGGAAAACCATTCGAAGTAATTTATAGTCAGCTCAACGAAAATCAAAGCTAAACATGAAGTCAACATGAAATAAAACTATAAATATATATAGCTTCAATTATATACGGAATAAAAAGGATCTTAAACCCAAAAATAAGGTACTATCCCTTATACTGATTCTTATCGTCTGGGAAGTACTATGTACTGAAATTTAAATAGGGACAAATAATGAAAATTGATGAAGAGAGTGATTTGAAGGAAACGAGGGTGGTTTAAGGGGGGAAGTACCTTTAGAGACCGAAAAAGGTCTTTTTTGCAACTGATTTGTGGGGAAATGAGGACAGTTCTTATTAAATCAGTCTAATATTTATTTTAGGCGATGTTTGAGGTTGGAAAAAAAACATATTCTACAAAAGGGAAAGTTGAAAATTAACAAATTTTGCAAGGATCTTGAAAGCCATGTCGTCGCTGACGTCGTAAATTAAATTAATTATAGAACAGTTTTTTATGCTCTTTAAAATGAATGCTAGATGATGAAAATCAATTCACTAGTTTTATTATCACTTACGCAATTTTAAAAATGGTTTCGAGAAAAGGCTGTTTAAAGTTTGTGCTCAAGAGAAAAAAGCTCGGCGCCAGGCACTTCTGGAATGCATCTCTTTCATAATTTTGAGAATTAGCTTTTGAAACTTTGACATGAGATTCTTAGGCGATATATCTATCGATTAAATTAATTTTAAAAAAATCGATTTTTTGAAGTGTCTAAATGTACGTCCCCCCTTAAGTCAGTAGTAATCCAGCATGCCGAGAAGCAGGAGCTGATCGGTATCTTTTTAAAGACTTCCACCTGCTAACGTTAAAAAACTCTATGATACTCTCTACCGATTGCAATTTTGGCGAGTTAAAATGACGGTTAATTGTAACATATATATTATATATGACAGTGTACAAATACCACATACTTACTTTCTTTGTTGTACGGTACGGTTTGAACACAATGACAACAGTTTAATGAAAAAGGATGTATTTTTTGAAGTCAATTCTAGTTAAAAACTTGAAAGAATCTTTTTTGTTCGTTCTCTTCTTAACTTTGAGAGATTTCGTGAAATAAAATGCATAAAATGCCAAACAAGAAATTAGACGCTAGACGATAGTAATTTTTATATTTGAAACTTTACAAAAAATTATATTTTGCGTATATTGGCCATAAATTTCTGATATGATAGGATTTAAGATTCAAAATTGGCAGTTGCAGCGAGAACCTTGATGCTTCTTTAATATTTTATTCTGTCCTTAAATTTACTTACGGTTTTGAGGAATTCTAGAAAGCAAATCTCTGAGGAGAAGCAATTAACTACATCACTACACACATTCAATTTGTGTTTAATGCAGTATCCAGGATGTGGATAGATATGAGGGTCGCATAATTCATCTCCAAAGCTCTGCTTCCACTGCAGGTTATCTTCTCTAAACTAGTGACTTAGAATGTCATCCTAGCACCATCAACTTTGAAGCAACAAATTCAAAAATTAATATTCCAATGTTACATCTACTCTAAGAATAAACTATTTAAAAATTTAAAGCTTGATTCAGTTCTTTTCAAATTTTTAAACTAATATCCTATTTCTTCGTGAAACAATTATTTATTTAACAATGTATTAGAAAAAACCGTCTCGAAAGAAGTTAAAGTAGAAAATGCAAATGGGTTTGAGTCATTGCTTTTCGGGAATAAATTTTTATATGCATTAGAGCACAAGAATTGCCCTTCGCTATGAGATTCCAAACCAGGATAGTGAAAATAACATTGGCTAAATTAAATTTGGGTTTTCCGTTTAAAATAAAATGCATTCAAAGAAAAGTAATTTACTTTTCCAATATCACGTGTAGTTTTATCTTTGCGAAAGTAATTTAAACGGAATAGTTGGGCGAAAATTAGCAAGAACGTCCTATTTTTTCATGCCGTTGATTTTAATGTATAGTACTGCCACCACACACAAATCAAAGAAATTCAGCTTGATCAAAGCAACAAACTTAAATACTAAAACTAAAAACACAACACGACAACACTAGTCCTAGCAATGCGTACGGACGTTTGATTCGAATCCATGAATTTTTAAATATAAGCCTCAAACGTGTATCGAAAATTTTTGGAAGTAATTCTCTTAGTACTTCCACTCACGTGCACAATAATAAAACAACAACACTGTCAACTTCAGAAACTGAATAAGTCAAAAATTCAAACAGAAAAATGATTTATAAAATTGAACTGCTCAGTAGGTTTTGATTTTACTAAAGCAAATCCTCTTTGCCCTTTTTTAAATGTAAAGAGTAGGTATATCTTGTCAATTTTTTAAACAAATTGTTAATCTATTTTTAGTGTTAAAATCAATTAAATTCATTGGTTGCATTTTTTGACTTGGACAGTTTCTGCACTAAACTGAAGATTTGCTTCTCTATTATGTAAAGGTGCGCAAAAGGGGAAATGAAAGCGGACACATAAAAAAATGAATGGGTTGTAAGGAATAGCTACGTTACATCCACTTGGGAAAAAAGTTCAAAGCCACGCTTATTGCCTTCACTGGGCGTGTATCTGAAACAAACTGCAAGCAAAAATTCAAATTATGAATAGGAGTTCAATTTTTACCAACGAAATACAACGCCATGAAAAATATTCTTCTCTATTTTCTTCAGAATTGCCTTAAAAGATGTAATTAAAAGTGGTTGATAATTTTTCCAAGAAAATTGCGAAATAATTAATGAAATACATTTCAAAATAAAGAAGGATACTAATATTGCCCTCACATTCGTAGAAAAGCTGCCACTGCATGAAGGTTTCACAGTCAATAACAATTAAAGAACAAGACGACACTGAGCAAACATGTTAACATGAAAAACTGCCATCAAAAATGGCAATTTTTGAATCATATCTTTGATGCGGCCAAAATTCAAATTCACATGAAAATCGACAAATAAATAATTTCGATTTTTTACTGCCGAAATAGTGTTGATATCTTTTCTTTCTTCTTTTGTAGCACATCTGAAGAAAGCATGGATAAATTTACGGATACAAAGTCGAAGAACATTTTCGACTATCTGATTATCTAAATTTTTACAAACTCAGTTTTTACGGTGTTTGTAACGAGTAATTTTGAAATTATACAGTAATTGTTTATCACTAAAATGCAAGTTACAAAGACATCGCGTTGACTGTTGAGATTCTCGAATTTCGGTGAATTATGAGATGCATGTTATAATTTAGCGAAGAGTTTTTTAAAAATCAATTAAATAGTGCAAGAAAATGTTTCACAGAAAATAAATGAGCCAGAGCGGGACAAAAATAGTTCAATTTTTTTAAAAAAAAAAAACTTTTTCTACAAAGATATAATTTAGTAATATTTGAAGCAAGAGTTTTTGAACGAACGATTTTGCTGATATAAACTTGAAACAGTGTTTAGACCTCTTACTTTTTAAGAACGCATTGCATTTATACCAAAAAAACGGCAGAGGTTTTCTTGAAAAAATTGATTTAGTTTCAATTACAAAAATTATAAAAAAATCAAAACGCTTTTGGTTGATCATGGCCTAGGAACTTCAGCGTACATTTTGCAGAGCTCCTACTTCTCAGTTCGTTGGTGCTGTTAGATTAATCGTGACAGTCTTAGTCTCCAGATAACTTTCCATGCCATCTTTGCCCAGCTCTCGTCCCATGCCGGATTGGTTGAAACCACCGAATGGTGCTTGGGGAAAGACCATATCATAGCAGTTGACCCAAACCGATCCTGCATTTACAGATTTTGCGAAAATCAACGCTTTATTCACGTCATTCGTGACAACACCGGCGGCCAAGCCATAGCTGGTCCTGTTTGCCCGCTCGATTGCTTCCTCAAACGTTTTGAATTTGAAAATCGATTGGACTGGTCCAAAGATCTGTTGGCACAAGGACAATACAGTATCGTATGAAATAAAAATAATTGTTCAATCACAAACCTCCTCGCGAGCAATCTTCATGGTGTCTGTGACGTTGGAGAAAACAGTGGGTTCAATGAAATATCCACTACTTCCGATTGCCTTGCCACCAGTTTCGAGCTTGGCACCCTCCTTTTTCGCACTTTCAATGTAGCCCAGCACTTTCGTGTACATTTCTTCATCAACTTGAGGTCCTTGCTGGACATCAGCTTCGAAAGCATTGCCAACTTGCCGAGCCTTAGCCATTGCGGTTGCCTTCGCAACAAACTCACCGTAGATTTTCTCGTGGACGAATGTTCGGCTGCCGGCACAGCAGTTTTGACCATGGTTCGCGAATATTGCATTGTGGGCAATTTTGACTGCCTCGTCGACTAGAAACCATATTAAATTGAAATCCGAATACATGTAGTTGAGCGCGAATATAACTTACCATTGAAATCATCGAAAATGACCAGAGGACTCTTCCCACCCAACTCCAGCGTAACGCGCTTAAGGTTGGACGAAGCAGCTGCCTGCATCACAATCTTCCCGACCTCCACAGATCCAGTGAAGGCGACTTTTTGGATGTCCATGTGATTAGCAATAGCTGCCCCAGCTCCAGGTCCATAGCCCGGTACAACATTTATAACGCCGGGCGGAAAGCCAGCTTCCTTGGCTAGTGCAGCGCAATAGAGTGCCGTTAGTGGAGTCTGCTCGGCAGGCTTGAGAACAAGAGTGCATCCTACAGAAATACATAATCGGGAGATAAATAAACCAGTTGATTCTATGAGCGCAGTGCTCACCCGCTGCCAAAGCTGGAGCCCATTTCCACGACATCATCAAAATAGGATAGTTCCATGGAATAATCTGTCCAACAACCCCGACAGGTTCCTTCCGCGTAAGTGACATCAAAGTGCCCGGAGCTGGTATTGTTTCGCCAAAGTGTTTGTCACACCACCCGGCATAGTACTCGAACGTTTCTATGGCGCAGGTGATATCAAAAAGTGAATCAACGAACGGCTTTCCATTATCTAGACTTTCTAGATTTGCCAGGATGTTGCAATCACGTTGAACGAGTTCTGCAAGCCTACATTACGTTGTTAAGAACTGCTTCAAGAATCTTAGGTATATGATAAACTTTACTTCAAAAGTAGCTTTCCGCGTGCAGACGCATCCAATTGGCGCCAAGGCGATCCTGGGACAAAGGCGGCTTTTGCTGCTGCAACAGCCAAGTCGACATCAGGCTGTAAAAACCAAATGCAACGTTAGATTGAAAAGTGTAATAAGCATTTTAAAGAATTTGAAAGGGAGCAATTAAGGGTATTAGCACCATTTCTTCATTCTTCCAAACTAATAATAATGGCACCGGGACAAAAAAAATTGTTCTCAATAACGAAAGTATACACATTGTCATTTAAAGAAAATAATTTTTAAAGTGTATTCACTTTTTTTTTATTATAGAACTTACCTTGTCTCCCTCGGCAATAGCGGCCAACGTTTTCTTCGTAGCTGGGTTAATAGTGGGAAATGTTTTCTTTGAAACAGAGTCAAAGAATTCATTGTTGATGAAAATCTGTAAGAAGAGTATTTGATAAAATCTGCTAATATAATTACACTAATATTATGCATTATGTAATTGTTTCATAGACAATTTTAAAATATGCTTCCTGCACTACCCAACACTTTTATTTGAAGGAAAATTTATTGATGGAAGTTTTTTGAGAAGGATTTGAAGATTAGGATGTGTCAGATCGCTTAGGAATGTCAATTGCTGATAATTCTATTTGTAACAAATTATAGTGATCCAAGAGCTAGTGAACTCTACAACATACCCTTTTTACATGGCTGAAAATATGCAAGAACGATAGTCTAGAACTTTTCAGTAAAGAAAACATGAATCTGCCGAGCAGGAGTGGGCGAGAGGAAAAGTTGTGCGGCCTAAAAGACGAACAATGGAACCCATTTATCGCAGGAGCCGTCGACCACATTAAAATGTTGCGTAGTGAAAACTTTAATTCGTTATAACTTTTAAACATATTATTTTCACGTACCAGAAAAACAAAAAAAATATAATCCAAAAATGACTCTAAAAGAGGAGGGACTATTTTTCGGACGCTTCCAATTTCTTCGTTTTGACTTAACTCACAAAAGAGTTTATTTTTAGAGTTGTTTTGTTTTTTTGCCACAAATTGTTTGCTGTATTGCAATCGATGCACACAAATCGGAATTATTTTCCTCCGCAGTTTATGCGATAGCGAACCCAAAAAGTGTTTGAAACTGTACCATTAACTAATTTTTGGTTACGCTGTCAAACGAGTATCCAAGCGTAAGTGAAAAAGCGATGCAATTTTTAATGCCTTTTGTCATCACTTATATTTGTGAAGCTGCGTTCTCAGCCTTGGCGTACTTAAAAAAATAAGTATCGAAATAGATTGGATGTCGAATCTAATTTGAGAATAAAATTAACATCATCACGCCCTGATTTGAAATTGTTATGTGGTGACAAACAACATCATCCTTCGTACAAAATATGTAAAATATATAGTATTATGTAAAACTAAACTTTGACAAATGAATGCAATTGTTAATTTTTTGATTACTGATATTTTTCTTATATGTATAATTATTTCGCTATTTTTGTGTATGAAATAAATTTGATTTTTATTTAAAAAAATTGTTGTTTTTTTCATAAGGTGGGTCGTGAAAATTTTTAAAAACCGCGTACCGGGTCGCAGTCTTAAAAATTTGGGAAACTATGGCCTAGGATATGTAATTCACAGAGATAACTTAGAGCAGAAAAAGCCGGAATGTCTATTGAAGAACATGGTATGGGCAAGAGTACTAAACTCAATCCGATCGTATTATCAAGAGAAGATTCCGATAGGAAGATCTCATGATAACATGTGAAAGGCTTTCTTCGGAAGCAGAAACAATATCTCCTAACAGGCAATCAATAAATTGACTGCTTGTATATCACCAATGGTGAAAAAAGTAACAAAATGCATAAAAAGATTTTTTGACGCAACTTGAATTGCATTTGAAATATTTTTAAAACTGAACTTAAGTTTTTCGTGATTATTTTAATGTATTTAAGTTGTAAATTATAAATTTTACAACAATAAAAAAAACATTTTGCTTTATATACTTTTAAAAAAAACTTTTATAAGGTTTAGACAGCATGAAACTTTTGGTCAGCAGTGTAGTTCAGTCAATCAACACTGCTCTCATTGTCGAATGAACTTATCAATAAAATCAATCACCAACGTGGGAAAAACACATTTTATAGATAAATTTATTTTGAGATTCTCACATGCTGATTACAAGTGTTGTTGCTAATTTTGTAAATTTTTCATAAGCTTTCAAGCTAAGGATGAACGGTTTCATATAGAAAATTGTTTAGCTTCTTGGCTATGTAAACATTGTATCCAATAATGTTTTTTTAAGAATCGTATTTCAATGGTTTAAAAAAACATGTAGATGCTATTCAAAATAGACAATGCCAACACTAATAAAATGATTTATTTATGCCGAGCTTCAAGCTATGCAGGCTGTAGAAATGTTATCACAAAAAATATTTCGGCTTTCAATATTGTATTTTTTCAACATATGTGATTTCAAAATCATAACTAAAGCAGCTCTAATTACATATTGTATAATCATTCCTGCTTTATTATCTCTAAATCAACTAAATTCATTTATAATTTGACGATTTATTTCGAAATCTAACTTACTTTAGTATACTTTATTTCTTGGTTGGGATTAGCCATTTCACTTTTTTCTGCTATACTTTTATGGAAATTTTCACTCTCACTCGACTTTCGCTAGCACCAAGAACAGACTACCACCGGCGAACGCAATACCAAACTAAAAACATTTTTGTTCTTTGCACCACTTGAAATTGCGCAACCTATCTCCGTCTATAATAAAACTTTTTATTACAGTCTAATCTAGCGTGAGGAAGATAATAGAGAATATTTGGTAGCCGGCAATAGGTGTCCGCCATTTAATCTTCCAAAACACGCCCCGCATGTGGCCTTCGACTCCAGCTGATATGAACCACACAGAAGATATCAACAAAATGCTTGTGATATTTTTTTTTGGAAATGACGTCTGTCAAAGCTACAGTTTTATTTTTACAGCGCATGGAAAATGAAAAGCTTTAGAAAAACGTTCACTTTCGTTTGCTGGCAAGTTTCTCTCAAAGGCGAAAGAAACTTTCATGTTATCTGTAAGATGGCGCTGCAAATAAATAAAATGAATGGATTCTGGTCATTCGATTGACTCGAGAATCGTACTTCTGACAATCACGAAACTGGCGGACAAAAACAGCAGCTGGAATAGTAGGGTTACTGAAATTCGAATATCAGTTGATATTTTAAATTTGAAATTCAACCAGTTTGGAGGTTTTTCAGATGCTTTATTAACAATGCACTAATTGTTTCAACTTTTGATCTTAATAATTGCAAAATGTTGTTTACGTTTGACACTGATTATTTACGTGGGGAAGCTGAAAAGATGTGAGTCAATGTACCTTTAAGTGTCACTGATATCTCGCACTGCATGTCACTAATTGTGAATACCATCAGTAGTATAAATACCGTTTTATGTCATTAGCATCAATACGCTGTTAGTAATTGATCCGTAAACATCACCATGCCTGGGTAATTCGTGCATTTTATGATATCGGAGTACAGAGATTTGTCAAAAAATTCCTCACAATGAATAACCAAACGCCGACGCAAATATTTGAAGAGATGTCTACAGTTTATGGGAATTATGGACCTTCATTTCCCACTATAAAACGTTGAAGCCGAATATTCAAGCATGGCAGGGATCCGCTAGAAGATGATCTCGTGTCAGGGCGTCAAAATACTGCCATTACCGAAGTAAATATTAAAAAAGCAAAAAAAAATCGAATGACGAAGAAATGGTGGCGACAACAGACATGTATTACGAAGGCAAATATTGTGTATATATTTCCACTGGGCTAAAAGTCCTTTATGATAGATGTAAGAAGCGCATTATAGTAGAGGGAGATTGCAGAAAAAATATTTTATTTAAATATTTCTGATAGCATTTTAAATATTTTAGGCTGAAAACTTTTCTGCCTATCTTGGTATATGAAACTTGCTCTGTTGGCCTGTATTGTCTCCACAACTTTTTTCTCAACTTATTGTTTATCCTTCGTTATTCGTCCAGGAGGTTCCATGAAAATGCTTCAATCTTCACACTAATTTTTAGGATAACTGAATGTATCGTCCACCAGCTTTTCTTGCTTCTCTGAATTTATCGCAAAGCACTTATTTTCGGGGCATACTGATTCACATTGAGCCTCTCTGCTGCAAATAATTTGAAACTTCATTGAGTTCATGCAGCACAGGTTTTCAAAGACCTTTAAAACAAGCCGCGATGTGCGCCACTTGAGGTCCACACGGTCAACTGCCTAGTAATATCTAGATAAACATTAAAAATATTAAACACAATAATAATATTGAAAATAATACTACTTTAAATAATAATAATGAGAGGTATTCATAGCAGTAACAGAAATGAGTTAATATTAATCATATCATTTACGGGAGGGTCCATTGATTAAGTAAGGTTTTTGGTGGAAGAGTGATGATGATTGATTACCTGAAATGCAAATTTGATTGAAATTTTGATGGTTTTCAAAATTTAAGCCGCTCTTTTTAATTAAAAGACTGCAAAAACTATTAAAAATCTACTCAAATTATCCAAACATTTTAAAACTTTGATTGAATTTAGAATAAAAGGTATAAGGTAATAGAATTGAAGATAATAAAAGAGAAGAGAATAAAAGATATAAGGTAATATCACTTGGAAGAACCCTTTTCATATGGTAACTTTGAATGATTTTTTATTTTTAATTGAATTTTTTTCAGAATCATGAAAAACGTTTTGCTGGTTTCCCTTCAAAAACTGATAGGAGTGTATAAATTTTATAAACATTTATTACTGTGCTGTGCAAATCAGGTTAAAAAAATATTTTTTATGAAAAAAAACCCTGAGTTTTCGCATTTTCTTCTATAAAATTAAACAAGCCGCGAGGTGCGACCCTTGAGGTCCACACGGTCAACTTCCCAGTAATATCTACATAAACATCAACAACATTACAACAATGAGAGGTATTCATAACAGTAAAAGGAATGAGTTAATATGAATCATATCGTCTACGGGAGGGTCCATTGATTACGTAAGGTTTTTGGTCGATAAGGACAGATTGAATATTCACGCGGATCAATCGGTAGTGGGCCTTTTTGGTCTTGAAAATTTTTGTTGGTTTTCAAAATTTAAGCATTTTTTTTTAATTAAAAGACTATATAAACTATTAAAAATCTGCTCAAATTATGCAAATTATTTAAACCTTTGATTGAATTTACAACATTTTTTTAGAATAAAAGATATAAAGTAATTGCATTCGTATGAACCCTCTTTACATGGTAACTTAGAATGATTTTTTTATTTTTTATTTAGTTTTTTTTTCATAATCATGAAAGAAAATTTTGCCGGTGTCTCTTCAAAAACTGATAAGAATGTATAAATTTTATCACTGTGCTGTGCAAATCAAGTTAAAAAAATATTTTGTATGAAAAAAACTATAATTTTTCGCATTTTCTTGTATTAAATTAAAAAAAGGCTGAAACGAATTTTTATCATGTTAAAAACTTTACAAAGATGTTAATACACGTCAACTGACACCTTAATGATGCAAATATTATATCTGGTTAGTGAGATATAGTGAATGATAAAAATGACCTTGAAAATCATGATGACTTTTACTGATTTTTTATTTTTATTTTAATTTTTTACGTAATCATGAGAAAAAGTTTGGATGTTGTTTCTACAGACATTGTTTGGAGTATGTAAATTTTATAAACATTGTCTACTACATTTCGCAAATCAAGTTAAAAATTTATTGTTTATGAAAAAACCAAATTTTTTGCACTTTTTTTTCTTAAAATAAAAAACGGCTCAAACGATGTTTTTAAAAATTCGACAGATTCATTGAAATAAAATTGCGCGTACATTGACACATCTACAATGCAAATCGTATGTTTGATTCGCGAGATATAACGCACGACAGAAATGACCTTGAAAATCATGATGCCTGTTAATGATTTTTTTATTTTTTATGTAATTTTTTACTTAATCATGAGGAAAAGTTTTTATGTTCATTTTACAAGCATTGCTTGAAGTATATAAATTTTATAAAAATTGAACACTGTCTTTCGTAAATCAGGTTAAAAATTTATTGTTTATAAAAAAACCCTAATTTTTTGCACTTTTTTTTCTGAAATTAGAAAACGGCTTCAACGATTTTTTTAAAAAATTTGATAGATTCACAAAAATGCTAATATGCGTCGATTGACACCTTAACCATGCAAATCGTATGTTTGGTTCGTGAGATATAACGCATGACAGAAATGACCTTCAAAGGGTCAAAACAGCAAACCCCCCGACCGAAGTATCCCAAAAACTAATCAGCTCTTAAAATTGCAATGACGCTTCGATTGACACCTTAACCAAGTCGATCGGAGTTTGTTTACGTGAGTTATACTCGTAAAAAAACTGTCCACGAACGTACAGACGTACGTACGTACACACACACACACATACGTCTCCTTTATATATACTCTATAGACCTCAAAACGTAAAGAAAAGTTGAAAATTTCAATTTCGATTTTCGAGGCGATTACAGGAACTTCCCATATACTGGGAAGTTAAAAACCCGCTGAAACGGATTTGTATAATGTTAAAATAATCAAAAAGATATTAAAACACGTCGATTCACACCTTAATGATGCAAATATTATAAATATTATATCTGGTTCGTGAGATATAGTGAATGGAAGAAATAACCTTGAAGATCATGATGAGTGTTAATGATTTTTTATTTTTTTATTTAATGTTTCTTGTTATCATGAGAAAGGTTTGATTATATTTTTTCAAGCACTGCTTGAAGTATATAAATTTTATAAAAATCGAACAGTGTCTTCCGTAAATAAGGTTAAAAATTTATTGTTTATGAAGAAACCCTAATTTTTTGCACTTTTTTTCTTAAATTAAAAAACGGCTCCAACGATTTTTTTGGAAATTCGATAGATTCACACAAATGTTAATACGCGTCGATTGACACCTGAATCATGCAAATTGTATGTTTGGTTCGCGAGATATAACGCATGACGGAAATGACCTTCAAAGGGGCAAAACAACACCCCCCCCCCCCGACCGAAGTATCCCAAAAACTAATCAGCTCTTAAGATTGCAAAGGCGCTTCGATTGACACCTTAACGAAGTCGATACGACTTTGTGTACGTGAGTTATGCTCGTAGAAAAACTGCCCGCAAACGTACGTACGTACGTACGTACACACACACACACACTCACTCATACATCTCTCTTTCTAAAAACACTTTATATATACTCTATAGACTTCAAAACGTAAAGAAATGTTGAAAATTTCAATTTCGATTTTCGAGGCGATTACAAGAACTTCCCATATACTGGGAAGTTAATAAATACAGAGCAGAAAAAAGATTACTTGTTGCCTAGCGACGTTATTGCGTTTAAGATTTCTACCTCTGTCTGCTTTTATAGAGTAGTCAAAATACCCTAAGGATAGCTCAACGGCATTTTTACTGCACCAGTTCTTGCGCTCCGTCGTGTATCTTGAACTCGTTTATATTCCTTGAATGCATCAACAAGTAGACCTTCCCAGCATTGTGCAGACATGAACCGATTGCATGACGATCTTATGATGGAAGTTACGAAATTCAATTCAACTGAAGCAATAAAAACCCATTATTCAACGAATGTTTTCGGCAAGGTTTAAATTTGGTACTCAAATTTATATCAAAGAACCTCTACTGCACTTCTGGATGCTTTTCAGTCATGAAAGCAGCAATTATAATATGATTTACCTTGAAAATCTAAGGCCCTATCGTGAGACTCTAGTTAGCCCTTAACGTTGAGACCCAAGCGATGCCCTAGCGAGCTTCTTACAATAATCAAACTAACCGCTACTGAGCCTCTATTGCCCAAAAATATCGTCTCATGATTCTACTTAAGAATCTTATGTGATCTAGTTGTTCCAACTTAACAGCTATATGACTGCAATAATTTAAGTTGCTGATACATTATTCGATTTATTTAAAGTTTAGTAATTGTTGATACCAGGCACTATTAGCCCTATTGATTTAGTATCGTTTATTAGCCAAGAGACGGGATCGAGGTAACCGACATTGACTAATGCTGTGCAACCTATATTGCATTTCCGGCTGCATCACCTGCTCCCTAAGAACTGTCTTGACTTCCTCAACATTTTTGGGGATGACAAACTCTTCGTCGTATGGATTGACATCCTCCCCTTCGGCACATTCGGCACATTGTTGCGCCAGGACGATATTTTCAATTGGTGTGCCGTCTTGAATATCCCGACTGACACTCTGCACCACCAAACGATCCGGCTGAACTTTTTGGCTTCTCTCCGCCATGTAAACAGCGGCAAGCACTGTGTTGAGCTGATTTTCAAAGATCTTCAGGAAGCGCTCTACGTTGAAAACGGTAATTTGTGAGTGATCGCCGAGAAATGCCAGTAAGGGTGTGCTCTCGCACTTCAGCATATTGAATATCTCATAGAGACCAGTGAACAGGGCATTCAAATTGCCCTCGTAAGCCATTTTCTCGCGTTCCTTTTGTTGTGTCTTCATTTTCTCTCGAATGAGTTCCTTTTCCAATGCTGCTATTTCTGCATTTTCAGATGCTTCTACTTCGGCATTCGATTTCTTAGAACCTAAAAATATAGCGTTTGGGCTTCTTTTTCCATAGTGTAAAATGATTCAATTTCAATTCAATTTGAATATTATTTTTTCAACAACCATGTGTATTGCAAATATTTTACTTTCTGTAATTCGGCAAAACATTCACGGAAATTTTGGAAAAGTCTACTTTCAGAGGCATACCTTCTCCCAGAAATATCATTTCAAAATACATTGAAAACTTATCAACGATGAATGTCTCATCTGACAAAAAGCGATTCAATTGTAAAGAAGTTGAATAAAAAGGTCCGTAAACGCTTTTTTTTACTTACCATTGATTCCCTGATAAAGACCACTCAAACAATTGTTCAGCACTTGAACTTGGTAGCTAAGGTCGTTCATGTAATTGAAATACGAATAGAAAATGTCCTCCTGTTTTTGGAATTTCTCGATGGCATCCGCAATATTATCAACGCCAGAGAATTCAAGTAATTTGTCTAGAATCTTTTTGTACAAATTTATTTTCTGCAGATGCGAGACATTGAAAATTTCCCTCCTTTTGTACTCTCTCGCCTCCAAGTCAGCTAGCTCCCGCACTTTTCCTTTACTGCGCAAAAATTCCATGTTGCATTTGTCCGCATGGGAACGCTTCATCAGCTCTTGCATCTCAGAAACTTTGGTTTCAATATCGCGATTTATTTTGTACTGTATTGAATCTATCTTTTGGCACACTTCGGTTCCCTGCTCAAAGTAGTCAATCGCGCGCTCCACCAAGTCAATCAGGAACTTCTTGTCGTGGTTCAAGAGGGTCATCATTCGACTCCAGAACTTATTAAAGAGTGACCTTTCGTGAAGCATGTTGACGACAAGCTGTCGCAACCGAATATTTTCGGTGATGAAGCTACATTCCCGCTTTTTGGAGACGTCTAGTTGGTTCTCCAGGATTCCGCGCGAACTCCTGGCTTTCTGCACGGTTTCATTATATTGTGACTCCGATGTGGTTTTGAAGTTCATCTTGTAAATGGCATGGTCAGCCTTTTGTTGCTGGTGCTGTAAGTGCTTTAGTTCGCGGTACAGTATTTCAATGCTTTCTTGGAGCTGCTCCTGGCATGTCACGTGTGCGCTGATAGCATTCACATGATCCTCATAGTCCTGAACATGAACTTTTCCGTGTGCAACTTTCAAATTTGCTAGTATTTCCTCTTTCTCTCGTTTCAGCTGCTGTAAGTTTTTCAGAAAGTTAGTCCTTTTGATATTGTCGACCTTGCTTAAGAGTGGCGTGCCCAAAAGGTTTTTATATTCACGTTGAAGTTTCACGATGTCCTTGGCATTGTTTCGGTATTGACGCAGCAGACATTCTCGAGCGTCAGCAGTCAAAACTTGCGTCTCTAATTTCTCGAGAGTACTCTTATCAGGACGCATATCAATTTGTAGAAACTTGCAAAAAACGTAAAAATAAACTTTTTGGTTTGACTGAATAACAGATAGAATCAACTAAGGAGTTCGAAAGACAGATGAATCGTGGTTCCTTGGATTTTTCCTCAATTTTCTAAGCAACTTTGTGAGGTAGGAGTCTTCAAAATGTTGCCGGGTTTCTAAAAATTCATACAGACAAGATTTGTAAATGTTCTTCTCTACCGACCGAAATTACCTCCATCTCCTTCAAAACACTTTTTTCGTTAATTTTCGTCAATTGTACAATTTTTGGTTCAAAATGTGTTTTCCCATAGTAAACGAGTGCAGTCGCATCTGCGGACATAACTATGTGCTATGTATTTGAATTGATATAAAGCAGGAGTCGTGTTGGTCCTATCACAGATCTGTATTAATTTAAACTGGTTTGCTTGAGATTTCTCTAATCGTATTTTTTTTTAATTTATTCATCAAGCTTTGCTTTTTCCACTATTCCGTATTTCCCGAGTTTGGTTGTTCACATTTCGTGCTGGTCAAAAGGATTTTAGTCGTTTTGGGAAAGCCCCTGATATTATTCATCTTGAAAATGTGGCAACATAGTTATCAATGTGAGCTTACTGTGAAAAGTTAGAATCCTGAGTTTAGTGGCTGTTCCACTCTTTTTATTTATTACCTCTCTAGAATGAAATTCATCTTAATAAAATAAACTCTCTAGGTCACGAAGCTTATGACGGACCTCATGGTTTTCATTCCTATAAGCTGGCTATTGTACTAAAAGCAGCAAAAACGATTTCCTCGCTAAAGTGCAGCATCTCTTCTTGCTTCGAAGTGCGTCAATCCGCTGTCAGCGAATATGGATCTAGCGATGCAGTTACCGGTAGTAGTACTTGCTGGTGGATCGTTTCCAGGATGGATGCTAGATGAAGTGTTGTGTTTTTTCGCACATCTGGTAATATGATTCATACAAACTCCTCAAAATCGAATTCGGCACAACAAAAGAAGTTAACTATGCCAAAACGTTCCTTCATCTTTAACGGCAGCAAGTAAGGTCTTCCTCAAACTCTAGATTCTTAAATCTTCGATTTCATCTTGCGCTACTTTTCTTGCGAACTCATTTTGGCAATATCATGCTTTTAAAACATTTCACAATATGTTAGCAGGCGACAGTTTGTGTATAGAAACAAATATGTTTTGTTCAGATGTTTTTGAGCAGTGAATGGAGCAAAACACACACAAGAGGTCTGGCTTTGGCCTAGAATGCCATGTGTAAAAATTAGTCACATATTTTTATTGGTAAATGGAACAGTACTCTAGTTTTTTAATTAAGATTCAAATATATTTTATTGTTAAAAGCAATGAAATTTTTAATCAAATCAAAACCTAAAACCTATTAAATAATTTACACGACAAAGCAATTCGCCTTCTACGACCAGCGACACAGCATATGTTTATATCCAGCGTTTGAGTACATTTTACGTAGGCTAGCCTTCCAGGCTTAGTACTCGTATTATCTCTTTGGTATAAATTTTTGAAAGAGTGATGGGAATTTTGCTACCGGGAATCATTAACCCTCTTGTCTGTTGAAAACTTAAAGAGTCCACACGATACGTTCGTTCACTCTTTCATGAACCTCAAACTTTAGACTTGAATTTCATTGATTTATTTCAAAAAAACAGAAGATGTATGAGTTTTTTCAAAGTTTATTCTATTTTTTTAACTTCCCAGTATATGGGAAGTTCTTGTAATCGCCTCGAAAATCGAAATTGAAATTTTCAACATTTCTTTACGTTTTGAGGTCTATAGAGTATATATAAAGTGTTTTCAGAAAGGGAGATGTGTGTGTGTGTACGTACGTACGTACGTCTGTACGTTCATGGACACTATTTTCTACGAGCATAACTCACGTAAACAAAGTCCGATCAACTTCGTTAAGGTGTCAATCGAAGCGTCTTTGCAATCCTAAGAGCTGATTAGTTTTTGCGACGCTTCGGTCGGGGGATTTGCTGTTTTGCCCGTTTGAAAGTCATTTCTGTCATGCGTTGTATCTCGCGAACCCAACGTACGATTTCTTTGAACAAGGTGTCAATCGACGCGTATTAGCATTTGTGTGAATCTATCAAATTTTAAAAAAAATCGTTGGAGCCGTTTTTTAATTTAAGAAAAAAAAGTGCAAAAAATTAGGGTTTTTTTATAAACAAGAAATTTTTAACTTGATTTACGAAAGACAGTATTCAATTTTTATAAAATTTATATACTTCAAGCAGTGCTTGTAAGAACAACATCAAAACTTTTTCTCATGATTACGTAAAAAATTAATTTAAGAATAAAAAATCATTAACAGGCATCATGATTTTCAAGGTCATTTCTGTCGTGCGTTATACATATCTCGCGAACCAAACATACGATTTGCATGGTTAGGGTGTCAGTCGACGAGTATTAGCATTTGTGTGATTCTGTCAAATATTGGAAAGAATCGTTGGAGCCGTTTTTTAATTTAAGAAAAAAAGTGCAAAAATCAGGTTTTTTTTTATAAACAATAAATTTTTAACTTGATTTACGAAAGACAGTATTCAATTTTTATAAAATTTATATACTTCAAGCAGTGCTTGTAAGAACAACATCAAAACTTTTTCTCATGATTACGTAAAAAATTAATTAAAGAATAAAAAATCATTAACAGGCATCATGATTTTCAAGGTCATTTCTGTCGTGCGTTATACATATCTCGCGAACCAAACATACGATTTGCATGGTTAGGGTGTCAGTCGACGAGTATTAGCATTTGTGTGAATCTGTCAAATATTGGAAAGAATCGTTGGAGCCGTTTTTTAATTTAAGAAAAAAAGTGCAAAAATCAGGTTTTTTTTATAAACAATAAATTTTTAACTTGATTTAAGAAAGACAGTATTCAATTTTTATAACATTTATATATTTCAAGCAATGCTTGAAAAAACGTCATCAAAACTTTTTCGCATGATAACAAGGAACATTAAATAAAAAATAAAAAATTATTAACAGTCATCATGATCTTCCAGGTCATTTCTTCCATTCACTATATCTCACGAACCAGATATAATATTTGCATCATTAAGGTGTAAATCGACGTGTTTTAAAGTCTCTTTGATTATTTTAACATTATAAAGATCCGTTTCAGCGGTTTTTTTAATTTAATAGAAAAAAATGAGAAAACAGGGTTTTTTCATAAAAAATATTTTTTCACCTGATTTGCACAACACAGTAATAAATGTTTATAAAATTTATACATTGTTATCAGTTTTTGAAGAGAAACCAGTAAAACTTTTTTCATGATTCTGAAAAAGATTCAATTAAAAATAAAAAATCATTCAAAGTTACCATATGAAAGGGGTTCTTCCGATTGATATTACCTTATATCTTTTATTCTAAAAACTTTGTTGTAAAGCCAATCAAAATTTCAAAATGTTTGGATAATTTGAGCAGATTTTTAATAGTTTTTGCAGTCTTTTAATTAAAAAAAGCGGCTTAAATGAGGAAAACCATCAAAATTTCAATCAAATTTGCATTTGTGGTAATCAATCATCATCACCCATCCACCAAAAGCCTTACGTAATCAGTGGATGCTCCCGTAGATGATATGATTAATATTAACTCATTCCTGTTACTGCTATGAATACCGTTCATTATTATTATTTAAAGTAGTAGTATTTTAAAAATTATTATTGTGTTTAATATTTTTAATGTTTATCTAGATATTACTGGGAAGTTGACCGTGTGGACCTCATGGGTCGCACTTCACGGCTTGTTATCAATTGATTTTCAAAGAAATATCACAGACTATTGAGAAAAATGTCGATTTTCACGCTGAGAATTTTTTTGACTGCATTTTGAAGTCAAGCATATTTTTTAACGCTGGCGTAACCAGCAGAAGCATAAAAATATGGCTGTTTTGTGACTGTTCATTACTAGGACAACATTTTAAGGACAGAATTGTTGTTTAAATCATGAATCTTTTACGTGTTCTCAAGCCGTGCTCATGGAAGACGCGTGCTTCGAAAGAAAAGCTCTCGGTGGAAAGAAAACCTCTCGGAGAGGTTAAGTCCAAAGTCACATATGATGAAAAAATGAACCAAATACGGTTGCATGGTTTAGGGAAGGACACTTACTAGTAACTCATTTTAACAATTTACATATAGTCTGAATTTAAATTAAATTATTCTATGTACATATGTATACAAACTGTGGACATAGTCCAAAATTGTGTTGCGAATATATCCGTTTCGCCGTTGAAATTTTAGCCGAGCTAACGATATTTCACTGAAAAAAAAACTTTACGGGTAGTCTAAAATCGTATATGATAAACAAGATAAAAGGAAATATTTATGGCTTTGGATACAATTTTTTCACTGGTTATCTTACGTTTATTTTTCAAAGCTTTGAGTATAATCTCGTGTTAACGAATGCGTGAAACTCGCGTCAAAACACGTACAAATATTTTCTTGCGCTATAGTTTGTGTTTACGTTTTATATGAGAGCATCTGATCTTCTCACGAATGTATCTGTTGAAGCAATCTAACGGACGCAACAGCTAGACCGACCGCATCGTCTGCATCTTCTTCGCCGTAGATACAAATACTACATCTTTCAGTTTCAGCCCAGCAAGCGAGTCTACCGCAGTCGCGCGGAGTCCAAGATGGAGCTGGTGAACTGGTCGCAAGTGGTCTACAATGAAGCCGAAAGAAAAGTACGTTCGCCTTGATTTATTGTCTTCTGAACTGCAGATAAGATTGTTTTGCTTGACTTAAATGCGCTTCTGTTTCAGCTTGTCCTTATCAACCAGAGCCTTCGTCACATGCCAGCCTCCGTGATCGAGAAGTACTGCGCGAATCTGGCTCATTTGGATGTTGGGTCGAACTGTATCGGCGATTTGGCCTTTTTGCGGTTTTTGCCCCATTTGGAAACTCTAATTTTGGATAATAACGTAATCACCGATGAAACCCTACTTAATTTCAACACAGACGGGAATCAACTGGAGACGCTCAAAACGCTCTCATTAAACAAAAATAAGGTAAGTAGTACAGGTAATAAGGAATCACGCAGATTCTCGCGGAATTCACCTGAATTCGCTTGTTTGCGCAATGTGGGCTGAACAATTAGAGTAGCTGTTCGTGCGCGGTGCAAACACATTCTATTGTGTCCACCACATTCTAAACTACTCTTGGAACGAAACAGCATATCTTACATATAAGTATGTTTCGGCTAAGTCATTGCGGCACGCATTTTATTTGACTGTAAAAGTAAGTTTTTGGTAATCCACGAATTAAGTATGCCAACGAGCATAAAGTGCTGATAATTAAAAGCTTGCATGTGTGAATGCTGGGGGAGCTGGATTGGAATATCTATTGTTGTGTATCTTCCGATCGACGACGTTGCAAAACGCTTGTTTACGAGCACACGTTACTGAAACTATGGTCCATCTTTGATTGCTCGGCCGAGTATGTAAATTGATGAACATCTTCACGAGGAATATTGCAGTCAAATTATAAACTTTCGGCTGGAGTAACTAGTCTTCGTGGTTCGTAATTGCAGGAAGTATACCGGCCTGAATCGAAATTGGGATACTAAATAATCATACTTGAACACATGTTACTTTTCGTCGCCACTTAATACGAGCAAACCCTATTTTCTAAAGTAAAGCCGGTGTGCAGGGTTTTCAGGTGAATTGATATTCATTGGCACATATTATTTAGCAAGCTGCTAATTTTTCTTCGTCCAAGTTATATCAAGTTCTAATTTATCATCAATTAAACTCAGCTGAAAAAAATGCTAGGATAACTCTGCTTTGAAATACCTCCTACCAGCTTTTTTTTATCATCGTTCGGATAGTAAAATAGAATCATCATGACCACATAGTTGCAAAGTTACAATTGATTAATATTTAATTATATTTTCTTCTCAACATTCCTACATATGTATCATGATTTTTTTTTGGATTTCTTTTAGCTGGAAAGTCTGACGCTAATTTTGCTGGTGTTGGCAACAGAGTTCCCAAATTTGGAACACCTAAGCTTGCTTGGAAATCCTGCATGTCCTGATGGATTATCATCAAATAGCAGCTCCAGCGATAACTACGACACTTACAGGTAAACTCTAGTCAATTATTTACAGTGAAAATTATTCCGTTTATTGTGAAATTCACTTCAAAACGAGCGAAATTCAAACAAATTGTTTAAATTTTTGATCTCATTTAAATGTGTCAAGCTATTCGTCTGGAATTTTTGCTATGTCTTTCCTAGATTTGAAATTTCTTCCAAGAAAATGAGCAGAAACGCTCAACTATATAAATTAAGCGTTTGGTAATTAAGTATGATTTAATTATGATTAATTCTAAGACCATTTAAGATAACGCAACTGCTTTCTATTCGTTCCATTGGTAGTTTGAGCAACACTAATAAACTAGCAAGTATTTATTTCATGGACACTATTCAACTGAAAACAAAAGTAGTGCTTATAAATGATTGAACATTAACTTATTTCAAATAGATTTAAAATAAAAACTTGTTATATGGAAATTACTTGATAAAAATTTTTATTTTTTATTTTTCTAAGAATTACTTTGTTGTCGAGAAATTCTAACTAAATTATTTTCACAGGCGACAAATTTCACGTTCCTTTCGTAATCTGAAGTTCCTTGATAGCTGCGCAGTTGACAAAAATTTTAACGGTTCCGTCACGCAAAGAAGAGCTGAAGTTTTGAGGTTTTCACCGAAAATTTTACTTGCTAAATTCAAACGAGCTACTGGTGTAAAGTACACACCACTCCCGTCGAATAAGAGAAATCCTGGTGATCATTGTGGTCAGTATAAATATGTATAAAATGTGTAGAAATAAAATTGCAATGGATTTTGTTTTTTGTTAAATGAATCCTTTTCTTTCAGGCTCTTACGGTTTTATACTATATAAATACATTGGAAAGAACTCTGAGGGAAATAGATTTATTCTGAATAATGATTTATAAGACTTGTACACTAGATTACATTGTAATATATATATTTTTTAGACTTGGTTGAATTCTGTAGACTTTGGCAGACATAACGATGCAAATACTGATATTCGAGTTTTTAGGTATACTTTATTTATAGGTACGTTCAGAAAATATATCAAGCAATCTTCAAAACATGAAAAAAATTGTCATATTCCGCTAACTTAGTTTTTGAATATTTACTGAACTTTCCCAAGATCAGAACCGATATTGCAAAATTATAGCCGTCAAAAATTTTATTTCTAAATGATCTAGAGTGGTTAGATCGTTTTTCATTCAAGGCCAGCGAATCTCAATGAGACTCGATTTTTACTAATTACGGTGAAAATTTCGACGAAAAGCCATTATCGAATTATTTTAGTCTCTAAGGCCATCCAATATTTATCAACGGATTTCTCGTCTTAGTCGATTTTTTTTTAATGTTGAAAGGTGAAAATCTTCAGAAGATATCGATTAGATCTTATTTGTTTGTAACTTAAATTTTTTTAAATATTTTCATCAAATGTATTTCTCAGTAGAGCCACTGGTTTCGGTTGGAAATCAAATCAATTCCTTTCAAGAGACTTTATATTATTACGCTTAAGTTGAAGGAAGCTGAATTTTCAATACTTAGTATATAGTTTTGAAAGCATATATATTACAATATTTTGTTATCTTACTGTATTTTTAAAACTGACCGTAAAATATGAAAATCAGTCTGATTAAATATAACCAAAGAATATATTTTCAGAGAAGATTTACAAATTGAAACGCTTATAAAATGTATTGGGTATTCTACTCTGTATACTTTTTACCTAACCAACTGCCGAGTGGTAGTAAAAATTTTCACCTTCCAACGTTGAAAACACTACAGAACATTTGATTCGTTCCCAAATTATTTGAAACTATTTTTTTGTAAGGAAATATTTTCACGGTTTTCAACTATTGCAAAACTGTTTAAGAAATTCAGTATTTTTTGAATATTTTCACCTCGCAATGCTAAAACGCATGCATTCTAAAGAAATCAATTTATCTGTATATATTTGTCATAATATATTAGAGTTTAGTTTGGAGTGTTTATGTCATTTCGCATTTCTTAGCAATTATTTTATAATTTTTGTATTTTTTGTAAATATTTCTTTTCAACAATTAAAAATAATTCTCACACTGTTCATGAATACAAAATAAACAGAAAAATATGCCTGAAATGTTTCCACTGATTGGTCACCCAAGGTGTTTTATTCCAACAAGATCAGCGAGTTTCATTGAAAGTATTATTGATGACATTCTGGAGGACATCTTCTATCCCCACCAACGGGAAAGTGATCCCAGCCAATGTTTTCCCACAATCTTGACCACTAACTCGTTCGTGCAGCAAATGAAGGCGGACGAGGCAATGGAGCTGGTGGATGACTTCTGCTCGCGACGTTTCAAGAAACTTACCATGGGTTATTTCGAAGAAACCTATAATATTAATAAAATCTACGACGACTATATGACGCTGAAGCCGACTTGCTTCCTCGTCCTGGGAACGCCAAGCAAGGAGCATTGTGTGGCTGCAAAAATTTTCGCTGATCGTACCAACCGAGTACATTTGGACGTAGTTGAATTGGTCAATCTGGAAATGTCGAAAGATAGTCAATGTGGCAAATGGATTTACAGCAACCTTTGCGCGGGAAGATGTATTCCAATATCTATTGTGCTAGAATTGGTTGAAGCAGCCATCAGGAGCAATAAAGTCCAGCAAAGAGGGTATGTACTATCTGGATTCCCCATTGTACCGGAACAGATCTTCTCCATGAACAAGCTACCAATCCCGTTGAGTGAGATGCCTGAGCTGAAAACTCCTCCTGCTGATTCGGTTGCAGAATGGCTGATGCGGAAAAACGGCATTGATTTGAACGAGAATCCAATGGACACATCCTCACATAATTTTATTGACGAGCACAAAGTCGTTACAAGTTCTAGTAATACTGGAATATTGCAACTGCCGGAAATATCGAATGGTACATGCAGTTCAGAAGTGAACATTGAGTCAGAAGACATTAGTGTAAGTATTTGATAAATACTACCAAACAGATAATAAGGACAAAACTTGCAATAAGGTGTTGTCAAGCGCTTGGTTAAAAAATATCATGTTATTGTGATATGAAAGCTTTCATCTACCAAACGGGAATATAACTTGCTAAAAGTACATAGCAATTTCTGTGTAAAATTTCAACAGAGTTACTACATATCATCCCATATACATCCCATGGTAAAAGAGTTGAATTTGTGGTCGTCCACTTAGGAAACAAAATTACCGACTTGTGTCGATGGACGAGTATTTCGGGCTACTTCAATACCAAACCTCTTTCTATCATTTTTTTCTAAGATTTTATATGGCATTAAAATATGAAACCAAATTTCAAGACTAATAATCATGGCTTACAAAACTATTTACAATCTCTCAATGCCAACCCTCATTTCTTCTTGGGCTATTTTACTGAATAGCCAAGAAATCTTGACTATCATGGAGAGCTGGATTTATACACGATAATCTACACCACACTGAATCAACAGCTTGCGAATGGAAAATAAGATAGTCTTCCCAGTTGCAAGAACTGAACCCATTAAAGAAGATCCCAAAATGACTTTTTCGTGATGTTAACAAGCAACATTGAATACGACTCCCCAAATTACCTTTTCCTGGAACAAAGCTTGAAGTAGTTAGTCAGCTTTTTGAATAGTTTATCAACAAAACTGATGGATTCCTACTTGCAATGTCCTTCAATACATTGCTTTCTTTGCCATATGAGTTTTATTCATATCCAAAATATACATTTTTTCAGTTTACTTCTTTTGTGAGTGAAATAATGAACAGTCCGCATTTGAAAAACAAACTATGCGAAGACGATATAAAACGTTCTGTACGACATCAGTTAAACGTTCTGCTTCATTTAAACTTAGTCCCGGATATTGTATTCTATATCCGAAGAGAAACAGATGGTGAATGGCATCCAAAAACAGCTGAAGGATCCGTTTTATTGGAAGAAGCAGATGGAAGACATGCAGATACACAGCGGCAACGTGATCGTTATCAAAATTGTCTCCATGAAGTTGGAAAGTTTGTGCTTCATTATCACAAAGACAACGTTATCAAGGTGAGCGGGATGTTATTAAGTACTGACACATGCTTAATAAAAAACTATGGTATGCAGCTTTTTTATATCTATCTATCTATAATTTCTATTCATCTGCGGACCATGGTCCTCAGAATTTATGATGGGCTGTTCTTAAATTGTTTAAAAAAACACAGAATCATTTCTTTTTTAAATCATTTTCGAAAGCTCATCGCTTTACTTAAAACTAGGAAGTATTCTTAAAACCAATCAGTCAACACCAGTCGAATTTAACCCTTCCAACCTAAAGACCAATCTTTGAACTTCAAAATTAGGGATTCAAAACTACGATGGCACCGACAGAATTAACGCGCAATAATGAATATCAAAGATTATTACCAAAAACCAATAATGCTCTACCCAAATTCACAACGAAGGATTGGCAACTTATGATCCCTGCTTTTAAAACATTTTCAAATTGAATCTTCAGGCAATACAAATTTGTTAAATCGGCTTGCTTGTGTCTTCAGTAAATATTTGCTACTTATTATCCAAGCCAAGCAAGTTTAAGTAAAAATTGGAAAGATTCTTCTTTCACAGATCGATTCTCGACTTTCCCCAGAAGCAATAGCAAATCAATTACAAACTGGAGTGGCATTTATCAACTATAAAATGGTACACATTCCAGAATGGATCATGTTAGACACTGATTTGAAAAAGTCCTTGTCAAAATTATCGTCCGAGCAATTACTAGATTTCTTGTGTGAATATCAATGCATTCAAGCCAATTTGCCATGGAAGAAAAGTGAAACAGGAGTCATGTGCCCAGTTAAACTGCACTCGGGAAAGATTCAGCAAGGACTCATTGACCATGTGGTACGATATTTAGGACACGTGTTTCTGCTGTCATCTTTATCAGCACTGTCTCAGTTCATGGCTGATCCAAACAAGTAAGTTGATATTTTAGGATTTATTTTGATAGAAAAGTGAATGCTAAAATGAGAATTCTGAAACATGGCTTCAAGATGATCGAAGTTGAAGTTTTTACTGAATTGAAATTCAAAAGTCCTCAGCAAAATACATTTTTAATTTGATAAGCTAACGTAGAAACATTTTTTTCCAGATATTTCTTTGTCAAACCAAATTGTCGAGTCGCCATTATCAGCCCCGAAATGAAACAATCGAACAGTATTACAAGTGTACTACAGAGAATTTTCCAAGCAGAATCTTTCAATTGGAAAGACAAAGTGAGTAAATCTCCTGAGGTTCATCTGATGGACATCCATGACGAAGCAAGACGATGGGCTGAAGAAAACTTTGAAGAAAGCAAAGATGCTTTCTATGGAGATCCATCAACGCCTTTTCAATATAAACCGGGTGAAGTGACCACCATGACCGATTTGCTGGACTATAAATTTTATGAGCTCTACAAACAGAAACACGCCACTGAAATAGCCAAATTAGTTATAGATTGGCTAGTGAATCACGACAGCAGTAATGCAACACAAGACAAGCCGCAATTGTACGCTCAGTGGATTATACAGGACGCTCCAACCACTTTTGCATTTTGGGAAGAGTTGGAAGCGAAAGAATGCTTGCCGGATGTTGTTATTTGCCTGCTTGAAAGCTGGAATGTTGAAGGTAGTGCGGAAGACATGTATCTACAACATGAAGATAGGAGAGACATCGAAATTTTTTTTACGAATATCAAGTCAAACTTCCCGAAGCTACTGTCGGAAGATGAGAACATTAACATTGAAGAATTGATTGGAAATGACGTAAGCGAACTAGATCCTCCGTTGAATATAAACAAAGGATCAAACGTGGCCAGTGGCAGATCTTCAGTGAGAGATAGCAAAACTGAAACTACTGACAACAATTTGTTGGAATTTTTAACAAAACGATGTATTCCAGTAGTTGTTACTGCAAAACAAGGGAGAGAAGGTTAGAGATCTTATTTCTTTCGTTTGAAATTCAAACTTATTTCCTTGCACCTACTTTATTTGCATTTAATCACGTGCTGTAAAAAAACTTGCACCTTGTTCTTGCATTTCAGGTCTTTTAGATATTCTCGAAAAATATATGAGCGTTTTTAAATATCCTGGAAAAATTCTCGACGAGCAAAAAGTCGATGAATTGTGCAAAATTAGCTGTGCCACTTCGATAGAACAACCGAATATTATCCGAAAACTCTTTCTGGACTACAATTTCATCTATAAATTGGATATGCAATACTTACAGAACGATGCTGAGTTCCAGTACAACGAACAGCTCAGAAATTTCGGAGGGCTAAGCATGGCAGCCGAAAATGATTCAAAAGTTCAAATTTTCGATGAACTTGATAGACTGTACGACATAGACGTATTATCTGAAGATAATATCCAAAATATGAAGGAAAAGGACAATTTGCGCCAAGTGACCATGGGAAGCACGGGGAGGTATTGTCCGGTGGCGTTGTCCAACCAAAAATTGTTGCGATTGGGCAATATGCGCTTCACTGTAGAATATGGAGATAGATTGTATCGCATGTCTTCCGACCAAGCTCTTCAAGAGTTCATGAAATGTCCGTTTCGATATACTTTCGAAGGAAGAAAACCTCCTATTCCGCCATATAGAGTTTGTGTGATTGGCCCAGCCAGTACGTCTATCTAGTTTCATTCTGCATGGCGGCTGGTGCTTAATTTTTCTTCTGCAGGTCCGAACAGAAATAGTTTCGTGAAGCTTCTATCTCGGCGACTTAATATGGAAGCTCAATCATTTACAAAGCTATTCACGGAGTTTTTGCAAGCCGAGTATTCAGAAAAGAATGCAATTTCAAACACTGAAGATGAAATGTATGAACAATACGGAATAGAATTCCTGAAGTCCATGGTGAAGCCGCTTTTCAATTTGGGAATAATATTAGAAGGTTTCCCTAACAACGAGTCACAGCTCCAAGACATGCTTGACCATAGCCTTTATCCTGAAGTAGTTTATGTTGTGGACGAAACTCCTAACGAAGCGTTGCACTTCACTTTTGTCCAACACCATCTTCGTTGGGAAAAGCAGCTCCAATTCAAATACCGCACGTACTTACAAAAATTGGCGAGATTGACTAGATTGTCCGCAAAGAAAAATGACGGCGGTGACGCAGTCAACAGACTAAGATTGCAATCAGCGGATATTAAAGTAAGAAAATTTAGTTTTTGTTCGAAAAAATGAAACAATTTCCTTTGAAACAGTTGGCGCTCAACAATATTAAAAGGCGAATAAAATCTACGCAAGAAGCAATGTTGGGTGAAGATGTTCCGAGCCAACCGCAATTGTTATCTATTCGATTTACGGAAAACTCCTCGTCCATTTTATTACCAATGGCAGATTCAGTGTCTCAGAAAAGTGAGGGTGATTTGAACAAGATAGAAAAGCAAGCTAAAAAGTCAACATTGACTGAAAGTGCATTTGATAATGCATCTGAACTTCTTTCACCTGAAGTTGACATTGAGGACACTGAAGAAGAAGTGGAGCTACATCCAGAAAGTCCAGTACCGAGCCCATTAGAAGAAATAACAATAAAGAAAAATCTAATGGGTGAAGCAAAAGTATCACTGAAGCGATATTTAATTGAGTTGAGGAAAATTATCAGACTTTGCATATCGAGCAATCTACCTGTTATAAAGATGCCCAACAATTGTGCACAAAAAAAATTGGAGTCAAAACTTGAAATATGCAGCCTGAAACTGCGTAAGTTCATTTACGATCAAATCATTATTGTCTCACCAGAGATAGCAAGGCAGTGTCAGCAACAAGGGTACGCACTTTACAGTCACTTTAAGAATTTTTGCCCAGTAGATGCCTTCAACCTGATTCCAGCCAACCTTCACTTCACCATGAAGAACAGGGGAACTTTGAACGGAGTAATCTATCGGAACCTTTTATACTATATTAATGGCAGTGAAAATCTGGTTAGGTTCTCGCGGAGCCCACAAAAATTCACTTCGAAGGAGAGCTTATTTTATTTGGTCCTACCAATGCGCATTCTTGTGATTGGTCCTGTTAGCTCGGGAGTAACGACGCTGTGTGAGCGCATATCGTTGGAATTCAACATGAAACTTTTGAGTGGGAACAATTTCGGCCGCCAAAGAAAAACATCGCCCAGCCGAGATCAGATAATAGAAAACCAAGCTGAAGATAAAACAGTGCCACGTCCTAATCTTCCCTCGGAAGTGGACTTTGAATTTCTGGTGGACGAGCTCCATATGCATCGTAATGATAGTCCCAATGGTAATATGCGTACATTTTCATTTTCTCTCCAAACTAACATGTTCGCTCCCGTAACTTTCCCAGGAATAGTCCTCGACAACTATCCGATAGTGCCGAAAGATCTTGTCACAGCAGCTGAAGCAAACATTGCCGTTCACATCGTTATGATCATCAAAACGGAGTTTTGGGCAGTGTGGAGAAATTGGAAAACAACTTACTTGCTGGAAGATCGTCCCAGATGCGCTTCTATTCACACTCAATTAGCCAAATTATACGATAGCTTCCGCAAGTACAATACGATTCTGAAGAAATATCAAACGTATCCCAATAAATTGGAACTGTTCAACTTGATCTACCTCAAAAGCATTGGGTCGAGGTGGAGCTTGTGGGAGGAGGCCAAAAGTGAAATTTTGCTGTGTCTTCGAGAGGTCGGGAACTACAACAAAAATGTCGGAAATCAGCAAATTGTGAGCATCTCGCGAATGAATGTTTTTCGATCTGAGTTTGAAAAACGAATGAGTCCTGTGAAGCTGTTCTGCCCGATATGTTTGAAACTAGAAGGTCGACTGGTGAAGTACAGACATGATTTTCAAACAGTGGGCGAAGAATTTTACAGCCATGCATGCCAGCAACAATTCACTCAACCATTTGGCTACAATTTCGAAAGTCTTTATCCGAAATATAAGTTCCCGAAGCCAGAAGCAATTTCGGAACAGATCGCGCCAATTTTTTCAAAGAACATGTTCAAAGCAAATTTAGTTCAATACTTGGGTAACTTTTATTGGACATGTGACAAGCACCACATCGACATTTTGTTGAATGGTAGGGCTCTACTCCCACCGGAGAGACTAATTTTTCCACCATACATTCCCTTTTTGGTGACAAACTTTTTCCGAAAGGATGTGGCAAACGATGGTTACTGCATTGTGACTTACACCGAAAGTGCGCACAAAGGAGTGATGGTGGTTGGCAATCCAAATTATGCAGTCTACTATCGTGGGAAGGTATGTGTTGATGATGAAGTTTTGCCAGGCACTAATTCTCTGTTCTTGTTTTTGCTTCATATGAAGTCAATTTCAAAAATAGAAATATTTCAGCTTTATTTTATATAAATGTTGGTTTCAGATATTTCTCTGTGCATCCGCTGATTGCGCTTTGCAATTGCTTGAAAATCCACGGCATTATTACCGCATGGAGATAGAATATAATGTATCTGCCACTGAGGACCCAGATGCGAAGAATATGGAGATAGACTATGGCAATTTGACTCCGGAAATCATAGTCGAAGCTCTTACGGCGTTAGGGGAGGCTCGGCCAAAACATTTTGCATTGGACACCGCAAACAGTGCAGCCATATATGTTGGACTCTACTTGAAAACCATAAACCCAAAAAGTACACCAGAAGTAACGCAGTTCAATGAGAGTGTTTTTTCAAAGTTTGTAGACGAATGCTCCTATCTGCAATGGTTGATTAAGAAGTACCATGAAACGAAAAATCCATTTATAATGAGTTGATTGTACCTTTGACGGTGTGGTGAAGAAAAATTTCAAAAAATGGTAGCATTTTAAGTTTGAACAAGGGGTTTTTTGCAATCGTGAACATTGAGTTGCACTTTCCAAATAATATCAACATTTGTATTTGAGATGAAATTCTTGTTAAAGAGACCAATAATTTTGATTGCCTCATGAAAGGATTTGGTCTTTGACCTTGAGATCACCTTGGATACCTAAAAAAATTTATTTGCAACTATTGGACGAAAAGTGGATGATTCGCGGACTGCAGATTCACAGCATACCACATGTATACCAACTTAGTCACTATTTTATGTTGTCGCCATTTTCAGTCTATCTTTCGTTGAGAAGAAGCAATCAGAATCCAAAAATTATTATCAAGCTATACAAGCTAATCTAAGCAAAACAAGACATGGTTCATCATTATTTTTGTAATATGGTGGTAAAAATTCCATTATTCGTCGTTTTAGGAAAGGTAATTCGATGTGCGTTAGAGAAATTTAGGGTAGATTAAGTTCAATTAATTGAAGTTTCACGTTTTTCCAATGCACACTATAATTTTGTAGTTGTAGCAAAGCTATCAAAATTAATCAACAATTTAATTAGAAATTAGTCGGATTGAAGAATGTTTTGACCCATTTGTGTTGGAACAGATTGCCTGAAGAAACCGGTATATGCCGGAGATATATTAAACAACAAAAATTCACTACGTTTCTTGTTGGTCTGAAAAGCTATAGATAGTTTGTTACAACCGTAATTCCTGTAACGTTCACCACTGCACCGCAGCCGATCCTAGCCACGGTTAGGCCAGGCTTAAACCTACGAAGAGGGGTGTGCGAATATTTTTCAAAAGGGTGCCACTCATTTCTGCGCCAGGACTGCCCTGTCCGCGAATCCGTAAATGCGAACAGGATTCGCTACGACCCGAAACCACTGACCAACTGAGGGATTCCAAGAAAATGGATTACAACCAAGGGATCGACGCGACGTTCGCTTATTCACTTCACACAAATCACCAATCTAATCAAGGCACTATTTTATTCTTTTCTTTTCAAACCTACCTATCTATCCCTATCTATATTACTTAATTCTACTTATAGTTTTGTTTCTTCTAGGATAAGTGCTAGGATAAGACACTGCGGCTCCGAACTCATCTGCCACTTGCCGATCACGCACCGCTTGCTGTCCGTCGTCCTCTTCTCCTCCTTTCACAACGCGTAAGTTTGTTTTCAAGCTTCAGCAATTTACTCCATCCACCAAATCCCCAATTCTCCACTTTATCCTTCACCACGATCAGCCCCCAAAAAACCCAGAATAGAACCGTCGAAGACTTCGCACCAAAAAGCTCCCGTCAGCTGTTCTCCCGGCGATATTTATCGGAAAATTCCGATCCCGTTTACTGCATCGACAGTCAATGGCCCACGAGTATGCTGACCTCATCGAAGCTTTCCTTGCTTTGGGACCGGTTTTGGCGACGCATGTCAGCTGGCGATTGAGGCTTCGTGGGTTTGGCCAGAGCGTTGCACCTCGGTGCGGGGGGGATCCTGTGACTGTTGCTTGTGGGATGTGGTTGGAGTGTGGTGAAATAATCGTGGCAGTCGTTAACCATGGTGAATTGCAAGTGTGAATGGTTGTGGGTATCACAGGCGCATAGTAGACTCTATTGGCGTATCGTAGAACGGGCGTGATTGTGTGAGCATTGTTTGTTATTGTGATTGCTAGCAACTTATATGCAGGGTCTGTGGCGTTGACTGTAATGCATTTTGCTGTTGAAGATACTTAAATTACGCAGCCTCGCGCGCACGGTCAGGAACACTCTCCATAAAAACCTTACTACCTACTTAGCTATCTAATCCAATATCCTTGATCCTCTCCTCTATATTTATGTAATTCAAACCTCTAGCCTAAATCGACCTATTCTCTACAATATAATTCATTATTAACTTGGTTGGGTGAAGTGGCGAACGTAACATTACCAATTTCCAAAACACAGCGTTTACCCGCACTATGGTTTGGGGTCTTCAAGAACAGGGCAGTCCCATATTTTGCCCGTATGGGTTTGTGGGTCGACCACGTTACGTGGCGAACCTAACAAGTTCTTTACTATTAAGAAATTTTTGAGTGTTTTGCCCAGTTAAATAATAATAGTTTTTTTTTAATTTCCTCATAAGTATTTAAAATATTATTAGGTGAAATCTTCGTGAGCTATAATTACCGTGTTCGAACAAAAGCTCAAAGCACCACAATATTCAATAGTGCTGTGTCCATGGCAGCAAATATGGCGTATCGTTTCGAAATTGCTGGTAACTCAGGAAAACTTCACACGAATGTTTTTGGCATGGCTTGACGCTCAACCCAATAGTGCAAAATTAGCTCGAGCAATTTTGAAACGACTTCAACTCCAGGTACACAGGATGTAAATAGAATACTGATATCCTTACTTTGTTATTTTTCCAACACTCAAATATTTAGTATTCATACTAAAGCGCCGGTTCTGCAACATGTATCCTTAACTATTCGAGCATAAAACAATACTCTTGTATGCAAGGATCCAACACAAAGCACTTTGAAAATAAAACACCGGCTGGCGACATGAGGAAGGATAGTAAAAACTGTTAAAGTGCAAACGTAAAACGTGGATTCGTAGTGGGTCGTAACAGGATCTAACCTAGTCACTGGCGAATGCAATTTTCGCTTGTCATGGTGGAACCATTAGCCCACTTTCGCGATTCCCGTTTCAGTTTCTATTTCTGTTGGAACTATTCCAAAGCTGTAATGATGAGGTCGAAACAAGAGCGCAACAACCACCCTCTCACATTCACTGTCAGGTAGTGAAGGATATGTGGTTTGATATGTACGGTTCTCGCAGTACGAACCACTCCACCGGGAGTGATATCCTTGAAAAAACATCACATAGCATTTTTCAAATATGCAGTATAAAATTGAAGTAGGTTACTAGTTGTTTTCGATGGATGCCAAGGAAGGGCATCGAGCTTGTTAAAGCATCGACCGAGACAGCACGAATTCCAATAAAAATCCTGGATGGATGGAGTGGAGCCTCGTTAACTGACTGGCTTTCGTGGAAAAGGAATTTTTCAAGGCTGTACACTTGATCCCTCGAGGATTGATTTATGAGTTTTAACATTGGTAAATAGAACATCACATCCTGATCTGCGAGAAAACTCAATCTGGTGATTTGAATACGAGTACTAATTTTTTTTTATCAGTTTCATTAAGTTTATTTTCAAAGGGCCAATTTTCACACGACTGACGACTGAAAAATTGTTCATTTTCAAATTTTCCAAACAGAAAATGTGATGCATAAAAAATATCATGTGTGTGTGCAAACCAATTGTTTTCCAAAATAAATTTTTTGGTGCAATGAAACATCGCAACATTATGAATTATCTGAATAAATACTTAAAATGGGTAAGCTTTGATTATACATTTAATGCTGCTTCCGTTGAAAAAAAATCCAATTAGGTTTTATGATAGAAGAAAAAAATGAAGATAACAATCTAGATAAATTGTCGCATCAATTATCAAAACAAAGTTTGTTTTTCTTCACCAACAGATTGTTTTTCGATTTCGTAGCCACTGCTGCTTGAGGAGTTTTCACTTGGCTTTTCTACTCATAAGTCTAGACTATTCTATTCCTTTCCCTAATCAATTCCAATAAAGAATTATATGACAAAAATCTAAAAATTCATTTTCAATCAGGTTTCTACTCTACGAGCCTCAATCGAGTGGTTTAATTGTGTCACTAATAATGGATGGCGAATGTTCTTGGGGACAGTTTGTCTATTTTTTGGGTGATTTTCGCCTGTGATGAAAACCATTCAGAGCTCTTATTTTATCCATTTTTAAAAAAAAACCACACCAATAGCTGGACGAGCCATACGTCTTCAAGTGAAGATAAATACCTGTTGAGCACTTGTTTTGATAAATCCAAGAAATGATTCTGGAAATGTATGACACGTGCATCGATTGGCGTTAATTTCCGCGCTGTAAATCTGTAATTGGTAATTGTAATAAACAGTTAAACATTTTCAGTAAGTTTGATAGATAATTTAATGATATTTAATTTTAACTTTAACTTTCAATGTGCCCCGGAAAATTATTTGTTTTTTAAATATATAGAAAAACAGTTGGAATTTTTTTGGCCTCTTGAATAATGTTAGAACGATACATTAAAATTATAGGTAGCATTATTTTGACTCGAAGAAGTGATAACACGTATTGAAACAATATTTTCAACGTGTTATTGGGTTAATATTAAAAATGTCTGGTCAACGGTGTTTTGATGGTGTGAGACAGTGCACAATTTCGAGCACGCGAAGTAAGCAATTAATGTAAGTGATTTATCTCTCAAAAATTGTAAGTAACAACAAATATGAAATGGAATAAAAATAAAAATTCATTTATTAAATAAAAAGTCAGAAACAATAAGTCTTTTCTTTGTTATCCTTTTCCGCACATTTAGTAAGGGGGCACGTATTTGTGCTTTGCTTGAAATGATAACTTAATCAGCTAGCTATCCAGCCAGAACGACTTAGGTTTCAAACAGAGTATCAAACAATTCCTGAGGTCGTGTTCTTTTCCATGTTTACTATTAATTTTTTTCTCCATAAACCATATAAATGTATGTTTCGAAATAGACTCAACCGCACTCTTTGATATTACAGGAATTGTTCAACTGTTTTCTGGAACTCGTATTGAAGAGAAATGAAAAACCTTTAATTGCATTATTCTTAAATCATAATAGTTGTCAAAATCAGTAGCGTATTCAGGATTTTGATAAGGGGGGGGGGTCATATTTTTGGAATCTTGACTAGGTGTGTTTGCTAGTGCTTCGGTGTAGATATGAAGATATAATTGTGTAAACATACTTAATCATACTTTTTCACCGGTCAAAGTTGGAGTCCTCCAAAATAATTCTGGCAGACTTTAACCCGATTGCATGTCTGGTTTCATTTACGTAGCTAAACTTGTTTACCCAAGGGGGAGTTTGAACCCGTAACCCCCCCCCCCCTTGGGTACGCTACTGGTCAAAGTCAACATTTTTTTAAAGCAAAAAAACCATCAAGTCTAAATGTAATTTCCCCAAAATCATAACGTTTCCTTGTAACACATGAAAGCTACAACCAAATTAAAATTAAAATGATATTACGCCATGTTTGCCTCTGTACATTTTCAGCTCTCCATCACCATAATTTCTGCAAGATAACTTTAACAATACAAACATTTTCCATGCCACAAATCCCCAGGGAGATCGAATGTCGTTTCCATTTATCTATTTTGCAGACATGTAGCACTATCGGGAGTATGTGTGAAGTTCATTGTAGATTCGATGTTTACACGGGGCCATTAGACTGTTTCCTAGCAAACTGGACATCGAGAACTCTATCCCAACTGCATATAAACGTTCATACATATGTATAATAGATAGATAGATTTGTGCCCGCTATTAAAAATCTGTCAATATCAGATGAAAACCGATTTTCGTGTATACAAAACAAATCCAATTTTATGTCTTTTAAGATACATCAACATGAAGTAATTGATACTGAAATGAAGGGGTAAGGAAAACAAAGGGTGATTCAAACAAAAAAATCAATTTTTTGGGCTCATTTTGTCGATCAATAAATGCTTTTTTTGTTGCTATTGATAAGGAAATTGGAAAACTGCTAGGGAGTCTCAGTTAAAAACATCCGAAGATTTTGAAATTGAAATGTCCCTTCCACTTTACAGCTGTAAGTTTTGGATTGATTCGTGATTTTGATCATTATTGGGTTGAAAAATACGAACTTTTGCATACATTTCCAGAATTTGTACAAAATCACGGAACAAAACAAGGTTGCAGTCAATATTGCAATATACAGTAGAGGTTGCCAGTTGAATGCAACACCCTGTTTGACACTGTACGTCAAAATAATGCAGTGCTCCTAACAAGAGAAATTTCAATTTAAAGATATTAATTGGAGCAACAAAATCTTAGTCCTTGTTGTCTATTGCCTATTGCAACATCGATTACAACATTGTTTTGATCCGTGATATTTTCCAAATTACATTCTGTTGGTAGTATGGAATCGTATGCAAAATTACGTGTTTTTGAATCCAATAATGATCAAAATCAATAAAGGAGCCAAAACTGTGTAGTTTTGTGACAATGTAAATTGGCTATAAATATTACTCAAAGTAAGAAATAAGGGATTGTTAATTGTAAATGGAAACCGGACCCTCAAAATCAAATTCGAAATAACTGCTTCGTTTTTTTTTGCACTTTCAAATATTTCCCAATGAATCCAGCATTTGCGCTAGTTCTCCGCTACCAGTTCAATTACTCATCTCACTTCGATCCATCGGGACCATCCCAACCAAGTGTCCATTTCTATCTTCGTCGGTGGTTGCTTTTCTACTTTCTCCGAATTTCATCAGGACTGTCGCCTGACTTCCAAAAATTTAATGGACAGCAACAATCTGTTGTCGCGCTCCAGGAGAAGCTTTGCCTCGCTCCCAATTCGACAATAAAATCGAAAATTGAATTCTTTGATTTCGTAGGGATTTTGGCCCGTGAGCTGTTGGTAATACTGTTGATAATCGCATACAAAGCTATTTGATTCGGCTTTGCGGCATTGAGTTGAAAAGGAAGCTTTATTTGTGGTTGAAAGGATTTCAGCAGTTTTAGTCCGGGGCTGAATGCAGAAAGTGTAGCGTGGGAGTGGAGCAGAGAACCGTGATGACTATGGCGTTGAATATAAAGAAAGCACTCAAGGACTTGAAGGATGTTCAACAGGGACGTATTTCTAAATTTACCAATTACCTAATTTGATTAGATTCTTGAAATTTGAGCATTGCGAGTGTGGAAATTTGATAAAAAAACCTCTCCTCTCCTTCCAATCAATCAGTCATACATTATGGCTCTGATAAAGATTTGAAATGAATGGCGCGTTTTTTAAACCAAAAATACATCAAATATGATGAGATCTATACTCTTCCAAAATATTCTTGTGGAATCAAGAATACTCATTCTACGCATTAGTGCATAAATGAAAATCCTGAAAATATTCTATGAACATTTTAATTCTTTCAGCGAATTCTACGTTTAAAATGCGCCCAAAAACTTGAGTTCTCAAAGAACATTTGAAAAAATTGTAGCTGTCTTAGGAGTAGATATTTCTTGTGATTTCAGCGTAAACATAAAAACTATGAAAACATTGTAACTACTGAAATCATTATCTTTCATTCAAATTTAACCATGCCTTGAAAATCTATCCCTGAATTGAAATCAAATCCTGAGCGACATCAAAGCGCTTCGTTGTACAATTTACTTTGATTTTAGCGCCTCTTGAAATCGAGACTCTTGAAAATGTTCTTTGTGATTTTCTTTTTCGTTTCAGAGACGTATCCTTTTGTTCTTTCAATCAACTAAACCTTGTCGATGGCTTGAATTTCAAACATCCAAAAACATCGGCTGCTATTGTGTTTGCTATTAATTTGAAGGTAAAAGCAATTTTTTCAATTTTCAAGAGGTCAATTAAAAAAGAGAGTCAAAGCGTTAGTATTTGGACTGCAAATTGAAGAATAAATTAAATAGTGTAGATACGTTTGCATTTCAGCGAGTAATATCCATTGAACATTATTTTTTCTCGAAGCAAATTTCTTTGAGCATTTATAATTTAGTGCTTATCATTGAATATAAATATTGCAATTGTAATAAATAGTAAAAAATCGGATTGCCTTCAATTTTTCAAAAACAAACCATTCATTTATTGCTTTTTAACTAGATACCGTAGACAAACTATTTCCCGGACTAAATGTAAGCTCATCAGATGAATTTCAGTAAGAAATTCTTTCATCGATTTTACTTAAACCCATGTTGACACATCCGTTTACTCTTTCAGATAGTTCGACATTCCCGATCTAAATCTGTCGTGCTCGATGTACTGTAAGCAACGATTAATCACTTCCTTGCTCAAAGGAAAATGTCAATAACAATTTCTCACCCTAAGCTCGACAAGTGCTTTTTCTTCTTTCAGCTAATATGTATCTCGCAAAAGTTTCATTGATTTTCATGAGATATAAATAAGATGGCAAACACTTTTCTTTTCCAATTGTTTCTGTTGGCGTGAGGGAAAATCCTCCATATCCTGCGAACAATCTTCGTTTGTCAGCCGGCACTGTTGATCAGAAATTTGTCACACGGAACATAGTTCTCTCGCGATAAGGACGAGAAACAATGCTATCGGCAGGAAATATTGGCCGGCGTATCTTGCAATGCCGCAACAAATAAATACAAGAAGCAGCTTAACGTTGTTTGATGGATGAACGGGAGTATTGAAAAGCAATGAAGATTACATTTTTGATTGATTTCGTGTTCTTGTTGAAGAAAATTAGTCGAGACAATTGTTGAAAGTTGAGTGCAGTTACTTGGAAATTGTTGTTTACAAAAATAAATTGGTTGTAATTTTAGATATACATGCATGTATGTACGTTCCACAAAAGATGCGAAGCAAAACCAGAATGTGGCGAAAAATTGGACTCTTATATTCCCTAAATTTGTTCAAAACTTAGTGGCGAATTTCGGCTTGACAAGTAAAATTGCACCTGATTCATTCACTTTGCCTATAGGTGGTACCTGCAACAGTAAAATTTTTTACATCATTGAATTTTTAATGATGAAACTTCTACTTCGTTATCGCAGGCTCATTATGAATAAGATTTAGTACATATTGAGTTGGTAGCTCGTAAGGACGCCTGGTATGTCAATACTATAATACTTTTATACTCGTCCGCAAGTCTGTAATAGATATTATATACTTTGTGAAGCTAATGTTAACTGTTTTTTTTTGCTGCAAACAATTCACTTGCAGAAGATGAAATTATTCATTTTATACTTTAACTCATTCGTTTTTGTAATGTAAATATGATGTACATGATAACTGAATCGCCTTTTAACTAACATTTTGTTTGAATGTAAATAAATAATAGGATAAGGAACATCTGTGAATTTATTAAAGAGCCTCCTCCCCCGGCACTTAATTTTCAGAAGAAAGAATAGAAACGTTTACGATAGGTCAATGGAGGGGGGGGGGGATAAACGTAAATTATGCGGAATCGCACGCGGTAAGGTGGGCCCATGCAGAAACACCATGGCAAGATATGCTGACGTCCTACGTCTCGCAAGATGTGTGGTCTCCTGTGTTTGATTGCTTGTAACATGTTGAAAGAATTGATCGCTTGTCTATTTTTGGGTCAATTCTGCGTAAGGTCGGGGAGTTTGGTTTTGAGCCACCGATATGTCCTTGGTTTAAATTTCGTAAATCTGATTAAATGCACAAAACTGCGTTTAATGAAGCAAATTAGGAGGTTCAATCTCGAAAGATAATGATTTTTTTACATGTTTGGTTTAACGTGATCGGGCGCTTATCGCCACTCAATCGCAAGTAAATAGATTTGAAGAAACAAGGAGCAATGTGACATGATTGCAGATATCCAATTGAGCTGGTTTGCCAGTCACCAATCCTATAGTCCTTGTGAGGCCAAACGAACTCGTCTACACTATGTTTAACTTTCGTGGATTTATCCCAGGACTGAATGTTCATTGGATCAATCAGACGAACATTTTGTTACTTTCAACTCGTTCCGTCAGAAATGTATAATTATCACTTTTGGCGCCAAACAAGACGCCGGATATTTTACCGTCGTGAATTAAAGATGGACTTCTATCGAATCATCACTACGATTGAATTTGAGCAAAATTCCTTAAAAAAACTACTACAAAACAAAAAAAAAACTTTCATATGACAGCAAGATGGGAAAAACGATGTTGCAATAGTTGCTCTTTCAATTCCAAACTTGGTTTATTAAATAGATTTCAAAAAATGATACTCCACTGAAAATCGCCTTGAATGTTAGCATATTTTCAAGAAACTTCTTTATGGTCAATTCATATTCTTCATATCTTAATATTGCCAGCTTGAAAAAGATACTTCTCCAAAACAAACTTCATATGACTTGAAAATACTTAAGAAAAAAACATTACATAGATGATACCATTTCCCAACAATCAAAAGATACATTAAACTTTATTGGTTGAAATGCTTATCAATCATTTTACTCTTATTTCATCAATGTACACACATTGCGAAGGCATGGAATACTAAGCATCACACGCGTCCTGATAGTATCAAATTTGTAGTGGTTGGGAAGTATTTTCAAGTGGATATCTATAGAATCTATCCGTTTACTTAACTCATAACTTTTTCTAGCTCAAGGACATTTCGCAAGAACTCACAAGGACAGAGCGAATTCGAACATTTCGTTTTACCGATTTTCACTGATTCTTGCGTAAGTGCGATAAAGTTACACTATTTCCTGGAGGCAACGACAAGGTTGAAACGATGTTTGGTTGTAAATAGGATTAGTAAAAGTTATAGAAAATTATGTAAGTATCATTTGTAGTCAAGCCTACATTTTGCTTGTTCAAGAAACATACGATTCGTAGCCTAAAGGTCCTGTTTTGCATTATTTCTGTTAAACTGTGTAAATGCAAAATAATGATCTTATCAATGTTTTTTACTATTCAATCTGAATAATAACAGCCAAATGTTATTATTTTTAATGCAAAGCTCGACCAAGATTAATTGTGTACACAAATAGTGTTGGTTCAATGACAAAGACAGTATGGAAAAAATCATGCAGATAAGAGTTGAAAAGAAAACGCACGGGCACATAGTTTAGATACAAAAATCTTTTGCTACTTGGTTCCACGCAAAATTTAGTCCGGAAGACAGTACTACAACATTTTAGGCCGCTTGATTTCAGCCTCGTTGGATGGATTCAATGTTGAACAAGATTGAGATTCGTCCAGAGAAGGTATTTTGAATTTTACCTCTTTAATTTAGGACGCAAATTGAACTGAAGGGATACAACTAGAACACTGCCAAGCGTTGGAATTTAATTTTTAGGCGAAACGAATAAATTCTGCAAACCGGATGGAGCGTAATTCACGTCTGAAGAAAAAATTAAGTTTGAAATTGGCAAAGCTAGCAGAAAATGCTGCGTTGAAGAGCAATTGCATCAAACGCTAAGAAAGAAGAGGAATACCGTATTCAATAAAAACAGTAGTCTGAAGAGAATATTATCGGGTATTGATCGAATTTACATAATTTTCAAATAAAGACGAGAATTAAATCTCTGTATATCTCAAAAACCGCCACTCACACAAAAACATTCTTGCAACTTTAACGAATTGTTTTATATGACGTCAATATCACAAAAATTCAAATTACGAGCTGAAAACCACTCAAAATCATGTTTTGGACCTCATAACTTCTTCGTTTTGACATATGCCGCAAACAAACAAACTAAGTTATCAAAATATTATATTGTCACAAGTCGTTTGTGGTATTGTTTGTTGCAATCATAGCACTATGGTGAGGGGGACTTTTATTTTTCATTGGCATTTTGAGCGTCATTATTTATCCTTGTAAATTTATCCAAATTGAAATCTTTCGCATGTCTTCAAATGAAATTGTGAATCTAGTATCTATTTAGTATAATAACTCCGCTTTGTTCGCTATTGTTAGGAAAACCAAATGCTGTACTCTCACTCTAGTGCCGTTTATTGTAATAAGTATTCCACATTAGAATTGATCCATTATGTTGAGCTTCCAACACGCTTCAAAAAAGTTGAACAATGCTAAAAACACATTCTGTTATGCAGAGATACCAAGGCGTCAAGGAAAGCCCTACAAGAAGTGTACGAAAAAACGCATAGTTACTTGTTTGCTTGTTTCGAATTATGGAAATAATTACATCTCGTGAGTTGCACCTCATTACAAGGCTCTAATGTTCGTTGTTTGTCGTCTACGTCAATGCGCTCCAGGACATCGAACACAAGTCATAATGCATCAACGTTTTTTCACACTCCCCTCAGTAATCCTGTTCTTCCGTTATCGCACCCTCTATTCTTCATCCTTTAGCCTCAATGGCTTTGTGAGAATGAATTCATGTGCGTGATATGGATGAAAATGCTTGCCAGAAGCAAATTTTCCATTTGGGAAGTTTGGGATCCAGCCAGACAATACAGGATGGTGCGCTGGAAGCCATGCACAAGTTTTACCCAAACTAGATTCATCCTATGAACTCGATGATTTTCTAGACCCATTGAAAATACGCTAGACGAAACGGATAAAAGATATCCTATATATTTTTTTTTACTGAAAAAAGGCCAGGATCCTTAACTCCAGCTTCCTGTGTAGTGTCCTTCAATGAGCTTTCATGCTGTTTTCCTAACAAGCCACGCTACGGCAAACTTCCCACCTTGAGGAGTGTTGCATCTGTTACCGGCATTGTTAATGCTGAGCACAAGAGTATTGAGTTCTGTTTACGCCTAAGCGCTGGTCCTTGAAACTTTCACGCTTTGATGGAACTCTAAAATAGGGGCGCAAAAGTATGATTCCGAAAGAGCAATAAAAGTTAGTCGCCTTCGCTTTCATGCTTGCGACACAGTAAAAAGGTGTTGAATCGCAACTTCAAAACTCAACGAACGTTTAAAAGTTTTCGAGTGCTTCGTTTTTTGAAAAGCGCACAAATATTTTTATGCTGACGTTCTAAATATTTTCCCGGTGTTTAGGTTGAAGCCATTTGGAAATCTTTCACTGATTTCGATGAATATGCTTTAAATTCAGTTTTAAACTGGAAAGTGTGCAAAAAGTTTGCAAAGCCAAAATGATATACTTATAAATCATATTCCATATAAGTAACATATGCACATAGTCGTATTGTTAATTGAAAAGTAAATTATTTGTGTTTTCAAAAAGCAAATTTAAAAAATTTAGCGAATTGAAAGCCATTATTTAGATATCGGGAAAAATAAACAAAATTAATATTTGTGTACACTTTTCTAAACAAATTTTCATTGTTTTTATTTTTCAAGTTTCATCATTGAGTGCATTTTTTGGGTTTTGTAGCGTAGTTTTGAGGTACCTTATTGTTGTGGCAACTTAGTCCGGTTGTTTGTCACAAGCTTCTAACTCCTAAATGAAATGAGATATCTGCTAGAAGTTCACACATTATTATGCAAAACATTTATCCATAGATGAACTAATATAATTTTTTTAAAAAATATTTGAAAAAAAGGCAAACAATGGAGGAAGTTTACCTTTAACTATACAAACGCTTGTGAGGTATCGTTGGATAGAACTTTACTATCATTTTTTACTTAAACGGCCACCGAAAACATGGTTTTTAGACATATTTTGCTACAGGTTTCCCACAAAACCAAGTTACATGAAAAGCTACACTTTGTAGGCAATACTACTCGAAGTCTCTACTTGAGTTATCAATATGTGCAAAAAAAAATGCTATCAAATCGAAAACGTTATAAACTATAAATTTGTTAGGGTTTGCATTGCATAGAAGTCTCAATGTGAGAGTTCGACTATCACTTGTCCAATTATTTTGAAAATACTCTGCTGATGTGTTATTCACAATTTGACCTTCTTATGTGGAACTCAAGAACCCAATCAATTGAGTTAACAGTTTGAGGCTAGTTTTCAAACATATTTCCTGGGAGACGATTTTCAGTTCGCTAAAATTCCAGCATGGCACAAGGCAGCTTGTTGCGGATCAGTTTTCATATCTTTTTTGGTTTACATTTTTCAATTCTTCCGAATTTGGAATCTTTAAATTTCCCTCAGTACACTGCCAAATAATCGGCATTGGCAGTACTAAATCCCAACTTGGTAATCCACCACACGCGCTGTTTCTCTCGAGAGGTGAGTTCAGGTGATCGAGCGCGAATTGGTTCTCTTTGCATGCTGTCGCCCTCTGATTGGCCGAAAACATTTTGCGAATTACCATATATGGTAATAAATGAAGCAAAAACGCTTCGACTCGTGACCGCGGTGAAGTGAGTGTGAGATGATAGAGTTGAGTTGAGTTGAGTGGAGTTGGATAGGAGAACGAACGAAAGACGGTCACGGGATCGGCTCCGTGCGACCGACAGAGCTATCGGTTTTTTTTTTGTGAAATTGAGTTTTCAAGAGAATTGTTATAGTGTTTTTAGCGAAAATCATCGCTCGTAAATAAACCGGAGGGACGGCTCCGCGTAAGCAGTTGGCAGTGAAGGCTGCGCTACTCAGTGCATCATCGGCAGGAGGCGTCAAGAAACCATCTCGTGATAGTCCTGGCACCGTCACCGTGCAAGAAGTCCGTCGCTATAAAAAAGTCGACTGAGCAGCTGAATTGTAAGTTGTCTTTCCAGCGCCTTGTTTGCAAATTGCGCAGGATTTCAAAAAAAAAACCAGTTGCGTCTTCAAAGTTCTGCTGTGATGGCTTTACAAGAAGCCTGCGAAACATATTTGGTTGAATTGTTCGAGGATACGAATTGGGTGCTATTCCTGCCAACGTGTCACCATCATGCCGAGAAACATCCCGTCTGCTCGTCATATTCGAGGCGAGCGTGCTTAACCGGATTCCACGCTTAGTGTTAATTTAAGTTGATCATTGTTACAATAACTGCCTCCTTTCCGAGTCTCTTGTTTTGTCGGTATGTATTATATACGAGACTATCTTAACCAATAATTAGGAAGTTGGATGTAAACAATTGTCTTCGATTAAATGCTAACTAATTTATTGAAAATAAAGTGTAAATAATATGAAGTGAATTTTCATGGTTTCTCCCCTCCTCAGCGTGTGCGTGATGCGGTTAGTCCGGTACTTGATGTTTCTTTTTATATGTGATTTTGATTAGCCCACGACCCGGTGAGCTAGCCAGATTAAAAAAAATGTTAATCTACGGTCGCCACTATGCGGCCATAGTTGGTGGGTGCTCCGCACGGGGGCCTCCTCTCGGCGGTCATCTTCCATGTTGCGTCCAAAGTGGCGGAGCACATGGAGGATGATTGGCTGGGAGGGAGGTGAGTGAATGCGGGGCACGCAACAAGCTCCTTTAAAAAATAACATTTGGCCATTCATTTGCTAGGGAGTTGACACACATCCTTTCGGGTAATGATAATGTTACAATTGATTCTCGAAAACTAGTCCCTTTTAAAAGTTAGGCTACATATCCTTCCTGAAAGGGTCTTCTTCCGAGCTTGTGATTCAAACACATTTTCCGTTGTAGCAGCTTGGAAATATTCTTCATTAGATGTACTATAAGTCATGGTCATTTTTGGTTGACTTTTAGTTTCTTTTTGCGAAAACATTATTTCATGCATTTCGTTTGAGACTTGTACCCAATTGACTTCGTCAGATACAAAGGCTTAAAAACTTATTGAATTCAAATAATTTCTTTTGTCTATCGGTAATTCTAAATTATTTTCTGAATTTCTTTGTCAATCCAAATTGTCTTTTACATATTTGTTTTAACATAAATCAAAGCGAATCGCAAGTGCATTTCAATTCCTCTCGCATTTGCGTACATTTCCTTGGTATTCGTTTTTTGTAACGAAGCCATTGCTTGCTTTGCATAGTGTCTCTCAATTGAAGTACAGGATGTCTTTTAAGGACTGCATTGCAAGTGCTGAAATGGAAAGAATTTCATTAGAAGATTCGTGGTTGTGTTCAAATCCGACCAAGATGGTAGTGAAATCATTGCAGAAACAGAAAGGACACTGGATAGTGATTGTCAGGCTGGGCGTACTACATAGTCACAAGCTTCAGATTCTTCTCTTTTGATGCTATCCGATAAAAGTTCGATTGACGGTTTTGCGATTGATTGAAATTTAATTAAAACTGTACGTTAACAACGAGACGATCTGTAATAAGAACTATGCTGCGATGCAATCCAGCGAAAATGGATTGGTTGCAAATGGAAATGATGGCCAACCGCAAACGGATAGATAAATTGAATTTATAGATACGGAGTTTAATTAATAAGAATTTCGGGTGGTGAGCTTCGGATTATACTTTGTGGAATCAGTGGAATAGAATTGACTATCCGATCCTATCCAACTGTGGTTACACGTGATTTAAACAGCGTATTTTCGATAGCATTATCTGATTCCGTGGTCATAATCAATTTCAGTAATGATATCGAAGCCGAAAATTTGAATTACAGTTTGGCATAATGGTATCACTCTGCTTTACATTGCGATTTTAATTGTATTTTGAATAAAGCAAATTGAGATTCGTTACTCACTGGGAACAATCATTTTCTCATGAAAAATTGAATTTACAATAGTCAGCGTGATGAAATCGTGTCAGAAATGAGGGTGAACATTTTATTTAAGAAAAAGTATAGTAGTTTCACTGCAAAACGGATCAATAATATAATGAAAACAGAGCTCTGTACACTTCGAATTGAAAGTGTGATACAATAAAAAGTAATAATTCAAATTGTTTGAATACAGTCTGTATTAACTTCGCTTTCGATTAAAATTTAGTAGTATGAAAAACATTGGGTCTAATGGATAGTTTACGATTGCTACAACAGTTCAACTTATTATTTTCTTCCCAATTTAATAGTGATCGTACTCGATATATGAAATCAAGTTTTTTAAATCCAAAAAGCAAGAATATTAAAAAAACGTCGAAAGCATCATATTTTCTCAATATTTTTGGACCGACTACATGAATTTCTCATAAATTGAAATGTTGATCATAAACGGCGATATTTTACTAAAATAATCATAATAAAATATTATTAAGTAATTAGAGTCAAAATTTGAACTCAGATACCTATTTTAAGGTTAAGCAAATATCGTGTAATTGGCCTGTATACATGGACCGGTTTGAAAGCTTGAACTCTCGAAATTGGATTGAGTTTCGAGTAGTCGAACGCGTATATGGTCAACCACATTCAAGCTATACCCGGTCGAAATCGGACCGACGTGTGTGTGCATTTGTGCGTACGTACATAAGTGTGAATTTTTCACAAATAACAATTCTTTTCCGTGTTTAAGGATTAAATTAATATTTTTGTTACACAGAACTTCGTAAAATTCTCACCTCCATTGCTTATTTTTCTTGTGGGTCAACACAGAAAACAAAAACAATTCGTTTTGATAAACGATACCACTACCACACGCAAGTCGACCTTTCGATTTATTTTCATTGCAATGGATTACTCAATTCTGTACCTGTTATCAAAATCAAGGAAACTCTTGATTCATCATTTTGAGTTGGCGGAAATTTCTTTAAGTGCTGTACAAAAAAGTAAGTCGTGGGAAGGAAATTCAAAAAAACAGTTTTAGAAGGATAGATCGTTTTCGAATTACAATCAAAAGGAAAATACTTTAATGATATCGGGCGAATAGTAAACGATAGTCTATGTACAGTTGAAAGTGTGATAAACCACTTCAAAGGCGAGAAAGCATTAGTCAATTGAGCAACATGTGGTAGTCCTAGAAAGCCTTCAAATAAAGAACAAAAAGATAATGTCAAAACGGTGAAGAAAATCCAAAAATACCTTCTTTGCAAATAATGGTACAATTGGAAGCTGATTTTGACAAAGATGTAACTTGCAGAACCGTAGAAAATGTTACACATGTGGCTTGTTAAAAGTCTATAGTACCAAGGCAAAAGTTTTATCATAAGCAAAGTCAACCGGTGCAAGAGAATCGTCTTTACAAAGGAATATTAGAATAAAAATATGGAATTCTGAAAAAGAGTAATATTTTCTAATGAAAGTCCATGCAACATTTTCCGTTGTGATGGACGAACATCAGTGTGGCGAAAGCCCAGTTCTGAATGAAATAAACAGCTTTCGTCTCGTTCAGTCAAACATGGGGTAGTGGAGTCATAGTATGGGGTGACAAGGTCACTGTTGGGGTGCGGGAGATTGTGTTTATTGACGGAGTTATGGATAAAAAAAATTCCATGGGCGTTTTAGAAGAGAATCTTAAAAAAGTGACGAAAATGTGAATCTTCAAAATGATTTTATTTGTAACACGATAACTATCCAAAGCACAACGCCAACCAAGGGCGAGAGAGGGTTCTATTCAACACTCCTCATGCCTTAAATATTCCTGCTTTATCCTTTGATGTGAATCTGATCGAGAATCTGTTGGGTGAACTCGAAAAAAGGATTCGAAGGCATCAAGCTACCAAAAAAGTTCAAAAAATTGAGTTTCGTTAGTTTAAAATGTATTTTATCATTCCTAGCTGCCTAGTTTTTGAAGTTGCTTAACAATTTGCTATTACTAAATAGACATATACGACCATTATACGATATTTTGTTTTGCTAAACGTTTTGAATTTTCGAAACAAGAAGCGGTTAGAATTTCTGCGAACAGCAAGTGTGCTAATACTTTTTTGTCGAGCAAAGTGTAGGTTTTTACCTATTTGTTATATGTATCCTTTCAAATCGTAACAATATCAGATATATCAGAAGTACTTTAATAATACAACACTGACATTAATTTCCTTCCAATATTTTCAATTATCAAATTCAAATATTTTTTTTCCGGAACATTTTGACTGTGCCAATTATTTTTCGGTCAGGATATGTGGTTTTACATTTTTAAATGCCCATATAAAGTCATCGGGTTCCAAATCATGCTTGTGTAAAGCTACCACACCATTATTTCCAATGTTGCAGTTTCAACAGAGGCTAAACAGTTTGGAATATCTGTTAGGGTGATTAATGTTGTATTTCACTCATTAAAAATTAGAAATGATTGAAATTTGTAAGTATCTTGCAATAACTAGATAAAAAATGTTGTTTTTTTTTCAATTTTGAAACAGTGGTGAATACACATAACGATAGGATCAAATTTTAAGAGCTGAATCCAACGATTCAACGTAGTACTCAGAGGTTTATTACTCTTTCAATTAGAATCATACTACGAAGATTATGTTGCGAATTGGCTACAGAACAGACAGTCTAATATTTACAAAGTGAAGCTGCCCCTAAAGGCATATAAGCACTAAGCAATAGAAACCAACTCAGCGTGGCACACAACCCATGCATGTATCCTTGCGACGACTTACCATAACAAAGCATCAGATAAATGGTTTGGCAAATAATCTCATGCCAAATCAGCAAAACAAACGGATCACCACTTAACACGCTCCTAATTACTTCCAATTGCAATCAACTCCAAGATCGATTATCGCCTGTCGCAAGGATATGATAATGGTAATAATGTGCGAAGGTTGTCTTGAATTTTAGTACCGTTGAGAAAGAGGACTTTGCCATCATTTGTACATAGATATGTATCTTTGTTTGTTTGTACGTACACTCCCAAGAAAACGGAATGTTTTCGTCCTTATGATTCTACTGTCGACACAAATAACAATTCAGAATTACATACTTTGCAGTATTTGCTCTGAATAAATATTTGTGCTACACTGGTGCTCCTTTGCTGAGTGATAATGTCCTCAGCTTGACCTCATGACTCTTTAAATCAAAAGGGAAACCACTAGACAAACTTGGACTATCGAAATTTCGTGCAGTTTGTCTGATAGGGTCACCAGTGCGCAAAAAAAACTTATTAGTATCATATCTTCTTACTTGAAAATTCAAACACAAAAAATAAATTATCATTAGTTCATCAAAACTATCCGGTTTCAAAAATCTTATATAAACTATTTTTTCTCAATTTTTATCCACTTCAATATAAAATAACCCTTTATTATGAATATATATATTGAATTTGGTAACACACATCCTCGAATTTGATTCTTGTATACACGGATACACAATTTCCATTTGTAGTGTCTCCTATCCCGGCTGCTGTTTTGCTTCTTTTCCTGGTTATCCTAGATATTTCTACTCATGATTCATCGGAATGCACTACTCCATAAGCAGGAAATGGTTGCTGTGGCTGCTTGTTGCGATATGAAATGAAAATCTGGACAATTTGTAAATGCTACACGAGTTATGTTTGTACTTTGTATCTGAGCTTAGTGCTGTTTATTTCTTGAAGTCAGATTAAATATTTATTAACTTCCCAGTTCCCTATGGGAAGTTATTGTAATGGGGTCGATTTTGCGAATCCCAAATTTTGACATATCTCCACGTTTTAAGGTCTCTAGAATCCAAGTCCATCGTTTTTAGAGAGATGTCTGTGAGTGTGTATGTACGTATGTGTGTATGTGCGTATGTACGGATGTACGTATGTACGGATGTACGTATGTACGGATGTACGTATGTGCGTTCTGAATTATTTTTCGTCTCGATTATCCCGAGAACCAAAGATCGGATTGACGTGGGACTGGTTTTAAACGACGCGTAATTACGTAACTTAGAACTGAATGACTTTTCAGCAAAATCGGTTAAGCCGTTTTTTATTTAGGATGAAAAAACTGAAAAACCACTAAAAATTGCTTATTTTTAAACTGTTGATACGCACTATTAATTCGTGCAGATACAAAATATCTTCATAGTAATGTTGTTATTATTGTGCGTTTTAGCAAAATTGTGATCAAATTTGTAAAAAATGTTATTTCAAAAAAATAAAGATTAATTTATGAAATTCGAAACATATATTATCAGGTTTGGGTGATATTTGGATATTGTTATAAATAATTTAATATTGTTAATAACAATCAAATAATATTAGTTATAATTTGATATTGTATATATAAAGTCAATTATAATTATTCAGTAACGATCAAACATTCTTAATAACGAATGATTATTGTAAATAATACTTAAATACCCTCAATAATAGTTGTTGATTCCGAAGCCGAAATGAAGAACGAGGTTGAGGACAAAGTGGTGGACAAGAAGGATGACGAGGACGAAGAGGACGAGGTTGCCGAAGCTTTGGTAGAAGATGAACAGGTGGTGGAGACGTCTTCCTCTACCAAATCTTTTATGGTTGGATAAAAAATTGATCAAAATAATAAAAGTAATTATATTAATTTAGAATAATAATGTTTAATAATAGTAATTATTAATAATAGTAATAAATAATAAAAGCAAATTATAGCTTTTTATTCACTCCACTGGGAAGTTAGTCGTGTGGGCCTCAAGGGTCGCACTTAGACCAGATTTTCGGTTTCGTATTTGAGTATATTTGAAAAATTACGGACGTGTAATTCTGGCCACTTCCTAGAAACTTGAAAATCGTGAAGCAACGATAATCGAAATGAATTAAAATAATATAAATATACAAAAAGTAATCACAATAATGAAATCAAAAGACGACAAATATTCAATTTTTGTATTAAACTTCAGCCCTGCATGACCGACAGTAAATAGGTTTGGAAAGATTACACCATAATAGCATATTGCACTTAACTTTACACTTAGTACAGATATCTTGTTTCGAACTTATGCATTCGGGTCATTCATTTCATCTAAAAGTTTTACTTTCGCATTTTGTTGGCTGTTTCAAAAAAGATTTAATTCTGAACATGTGTTTAATGTATCGCCAGTACTACACACGTACCAAAAAAAGTCATTTCATCTTATCCAACCTTCGTGTTTTCTTTTCAGAAGTAAGCTCTTATAAAAAAAAAAAAATGCTATTACCATAAATGAGGGTGGCTTTCACTGTAATAAGGAAAACTGCCTTGAAGACAAACTTCACTCGTGAAGTCTTTCGAAACGGTTTTCGGCTAATTAAATATCACCGAATAAACGCAACGAGCGTCAGAAAGGTTTGAAAGCTATGCCGTTTTGTGGGCCATCAAATCAGTTCGCCAAGGACATGACTAGAATATTCAAGAGCCAATAAAACACTGTGCAAACAGCCGAGAGGACAACGTTGAAGCACATTTTCCTTCCTGAATGTGGGTTGTAAGAAGACTCATTTATCGAGAGGATCTCGCATCGGGAAATAATAAAGTTGACAATAATGTGGAAAATTCTGGTCCAGGTGAAAATCAGCTTTTGGTGTTTATGTGCACAACATTCAATACCAAACAGAGTGGAGCGAGAAACCGTTCTAAGATGATGAACATCTTTTGTTCAAAGTAGATAAACAAACAATGTTTCTATTGTTTATGTGAAGCCTATTGTGCTCGTAATGATAATAATCTTAGAAAATAACATGCCTCAATGAACTATCCTCCATTTTTGAATATTATCTTTCCTAAAACCTGCTGGCAAACAGTTTGTATTTGAAGATATTTGAACTATAATAGCTATCCTGTTATTACAGATTAATGTGATTAGCTTTCAAATGTCAGCTCGTTTGCACATACTTCACATCATCCCCAGAAAGGCGGAACTGTATTTATCGATAGTGTGTGGTGTGGATTCTAAGTCAAATAAGATTTTATCACGAGGCCATTCGGAATAACACGCCCCGATCCGATTACTCCTTCCGGAATGGGATTGTATCGATGTCAGACCATTGCCAATCGAATTCTCCAAAAGATTGAGTGTAAATCCTTTGCGTTCATCGATTGACAAAATTGACGAACAGAGGGTGTAAGTGGACTTAAGGTACGTGAGCTGACTACAATTGTTGAACAATATACTTTCTAATCACGTGATGGGAGTTTTTCTTTGAAACGAACGAGAAACAGTGCTTTAATAGTTGCAAGTTGGATAGCAGCAAAATAAGATTTCTTTTCATTTTCTCTTCCTGATTTCTGGAAACAGTTCCTTCTAACGATTGAAAGCTGTTGTGATCCTTTAAAGGAATTCAAAATTACTGTACCATGACCAGGACTTTCGAAAGGATTTATTTTCATTTTATCTTGTTACATCATCAAGATTAATTTCTTGCTGATGTATTGGAAAGGTGACAATGTTCAGAATATGGAATCACTTCAAATTAGTTCTTCTGGTTTGAAAGTTGTTTCATTGTATGGAAGTTATATAATACCAAGCAACAAAACAAGAACAACATAGGAAAGTAAAAACACATAAATGATAATTTTTGATAATTAGTAGTCCTTCCGCAAACTTTTCCAACCAATATCTCTCAAGGATACCATAGTGTTTGTTGTTTGGAGGATATCTTCTTGAAAGATTCTCAATTGGCTGAATAGTATTAAATTCTAACATAAGAACTGATGTTGCTGAATCAGATATGAAGAAAATCAAAACAAATTTTTACAGCGGGTAAGTTTGAGATAGATGGACTATCACCACAAGGTGTCTGGATGGGAAAAATTAGCCAATGTAAACAACGAAGTCAGCTGTTTCAAAACCTGTGCATTCGTTCCATTGGATCCTGATGAATTCTTGAATACGCCTTTCTATGGAAAACCTTAGAAACAAAACAATGTAACCTTACCGTTGAAAATTCACTTTAATCTGAAAGTAGCATTACAAATGATGACCTAGTAGTTACAGGACCTAGTGGTCTTGCAAGACAATGCAATGCAATGGTAACACAAGCTAACGCTTAATCATGTTTTGAAAGTAACACTATCGGCGTTTTACCAAAAATTGCAGGATATGGTAGGGTTTCGCCTTCGAAAATATTGGATAAAATACACCCAACATCATACGTAAGCAAAGTATAGGCACTCAACAGGGGTACGCAAAAGGCGACAGCTGTTTTCAGCTCTTGAGAAAACAGAGCTTATCTCAAAAATAAAAGAAAAAATGCTGAAATTAAAAAAAGTTCAAAACCAGGAAAAAAGAAAAAAAATCGAAATTAAAATTAATTTTTAAAAAGTACAGAGCGAACAAGAAAAAACAAAAATCTGAAAATTTCAGAACCCGCTACTTCAGACTGAATACGAATGCGTTAGATGCTAATGGAAATATAATGGCACGAAAAGTACGAAGACTGGGTTATATGTATGTGTATCGTGTTCAAGATGGTCTGATGAAGGATGTACTCGATATGATAATAAATGTGACTATTTCGTCGAAGAAAGGTGCTAGAAGATTAAATCAAAGTTTAAATAAGCATTTTACAAAGTAAACTTCAGTGTGTTCCGCAGGGCTTTCATTTTTTTAGGGAGAAAAAAATTTCGCGGCTATTTAGGCTTCAGCCTTATTATTTGTAACTATGTCTTATGTAACATGTATAGTAAATATTATACTCCATTTGTTATAAGCTATTTTATTGAGTTGAAGGTCCATTAGAACTTATTATTTTTGACAACTCTCTGGTCCATCTATCCATAAGGGTGGGTCCATCTTTCCCGCACATATTCGGTATAATAAACCACGTAGGTACATATTAACGTTTTTATTTTCATCTTGTTATTCATCAAATATATGTACAAAAAATCTATATGAGTACATGAGCTTTGACACGAAAAAGATAAGAACTCAAATATTGCTCTACGTTGACGAAATTTATTTTCAGAAAATTGTGTTCCATCTTTCCCTTACTTACCCTAACGCAATTATGTATGCATGCCATAAATTTTTTAACTAACCGTGACAAAAACTTGTTGCAGTTTTTTAAAAGCTTTCCTGCTGAAATCATAATAAACCCGAACAAAATTTTCAATTCCTTTATTGTTATATTTCACTGATACTTTGGGCTTTCTTGTCACTGGCTATATGAGGATTTTCTTACAAATTAGGATCTTGATTTTCAGGTTAGTCTATCTAAAGCAAACCAAATTTTAAATGTTTAAGCATGAAAAGGAAAGTGGTGAAATAATCTTCATCACAAAGACTAGAGATTTAACGCAAATTCTTTGTGATAAGGTCATAGTTTCCCCACGAAAGATGAAAGAACATAGTATGAAATGAAATTTTCATTTATTTTCACTATTATTTGGTAGGTGAATATCGTGATGTGTCTATAAGTATCTTCAAAATTCTTATTTTTTGTTTAATTTTGTACAACTATAAATAATTCAAATTCATTCCTGATTAAAGCTGGTACAACAAGTTCAAATTAATACACGAAACATGATATTAATCATGGCGTATTTAGAATAAATAAACAGTAACTATCATTTCACTTTGTGAACCATTTTAAATTGGATTGAAAAATTCGAAATTTATCAAAGATTTATTTACATCATCGATTACAGTTGGTTTCTTTATCGAGCAACACTTTCAGGCTTTGCAATGGTAATGAATACGAGATTATCACTTCCAACAATCGTCCTCATCTTCACCGCTGAGACAATCATGATGGCCATCACAAACTTGCAATCGATTGATACAGTTTCCAGTCATACATTGAAATTCAGAATACGAGCATTCAGATAATCGATCTATAGATAAATGCAAGATTTCACAATCAGTTCTAAAATACTTGAAAATATACCAAAAGAAGCTGCGACTAGGAACAGACACGACAACACCACAAGAATAAGATGACTCCACAACATTCTTTCGTATTTTATAAGGGTTGTAAATTTTTGGTAAAATATTCTTACTTAGCTACTTGTTTAAATATTACACATTGAAAGTCGCTACTATACTGGCCTACAAAATATCTAGTGCTGATCTTTTCACGAAGATCGATTGAATGCAAGCAACAGCAATCGCAATTCATATTTCACCTTGCATTCTTCTAATGAAAAGCTTCAATATTTGATTCATGCAAATAATATTCGCCGAGAAAATGCTTTGTAGTTTCAAATGTTGATGATAACCGCAAGTACATGAAACATAAATAGAATTTTTCAAATTAGTATTGTTCAATTGCTTAGTTTATGCCAGCTGCTATCCAACTTCCTAGACGGTTTTCTAGCACGGTGACACATTTTTACCAGACATTTTTAAGGGGAGTAAATATTGTTTCTTAAATTTATAAAACGGCAATAATTAATGACTAGGTAGTATTTTACACGTGATACATGTTGCTGTATTCGTTATAATTTAATGTCGTGTTTCTTTCAATAAACAACATTGAATACTTTCTGAACGACGTATATCACAGTAACTTCTATTTTGGACATTCCTGGCCCTCTTTGTTTTTTATTCTCAAAAGGCTAGTTTCCTGAAAGCATATTGTTTTCTCGTAGGAAAGCCTCTATTTTTAAAATCAGTTCGAACTCTGGTATTGATGCTGTTACCAAGAGATGTTGCAAGCAGATGGAAATTCTGTTTAAAATGCAGAGGATGAATATTTAGCTCACTCTGTTGTCTTCATTATGGGAATGTTTCTATGCTTCTAAGCTTTTAAGCAATACAGATTCTGGCCGATGAATGTTAAATAACACGTCTAAGTCGATAACATTTTTTACTCACGATGAAGCCATCGATAAAGTGTTAATCAAGCAAAATTATGACACCATGTAGTATTTTTGGACACTCTTGTAGTCATCGGGTAGAAACTAGGTTGATTTATTATGTAGTGTATTCCTAGTTCCAAACCTGGAACTAGCCTATACACAACTAAGCTTACCAGAAGCTCCCAAAATATAATGTCCCACAGCTAATCCTCAATTATCTTTTAGCAAAGATCTCAACCTCCATCGGTATGGTAGTTTAAAAATTGTCTTTCTCATAACCGTGTGAAACTCTAGAGGATCACTGAACCTAGAGTAAACAAAAACATAATTGGGACAATGCAAAGTGCATTGGTGCAAGCAATATTGCAAGTAAACGAATTCCGTTAGAATTAATTTGAATCGCGATCGATTGGTTAGGGTAAATGAACTTAAGACTAGAGTAGGGATTTTTATATGATAAGCAATTTTAATGTACATACCAGTAAGCGAAATTTTAGAATAAAAGAACTGACTGAGCTGAGGCTCGGAACATTATTGATCTCCTAAAACAAAAAGTTGGTTGTCATTTAAAAAACGTTGCCTTCTATTCGGCAACTCGACTGCCTATACAATTTGGCAGACAGCAAATTGCCTGATATATTGGCAAATTCATTTTAGAAATATCGGCTGCCTGTCTACTCGGACTGCGCCAAATATGTGGGAACCCAAGGGATGCCTGTAGGTGAAACAAATCTTTTTTTTACTTCTCTCTGTTGACAAAATCGTATCCTTAGAGGAGTGAAGACCATCACCCTAAAGGAGTATCAACTTAGAAGACAACGTGAGTCTTCACTTAGACAACGCGTATCATTACATGGCGATGCTATATCTTCACTTGGCGATCCTGATATGTTACAATTATGCCATTTCCATTCACTACCGTTTTCTATCGACGACATTTCTAAAGCAATGTTTAAGATTCTGATGATAAACTAATCCAGGTCTTGACAAAAACATAGAATCAGTCTAAACAGAGCTCGTGGATCCCCAAAGGATATGCACCTATGTGTAAGTTGGTTCAAAAACGCATTCATACATAGCAACTCAAAACATATCTATAAATTTAATATTTTAAATAATTTGGTTATTTGATTATATTATATTGTACAAAGCTGATGAAATGATCCGTTCATTAAAGCCGCTTCAAAACTCATCTCAAGAGAAGCTAGTTCTTACAAAATCTTCTTAACGAGTTTATTGTATTAAAATAGTATTGAACAAAAGTTTTTTGTTTGTTTTATTTTATTTATTTTTAACATTTTATTCATTTATTTATTGTCATATTTTATATAACTTATCGTTTGAACTTTATTACTGTGGCAAATGTCCAAATGTGTTCTAATCAAGAGAATTGATAATGATTCTGGTTCAGTTACTTCCAAAGAATTTGATATTATTTTTATTATTTTTCTTGCTAAAGGTTTCAAAAGTTTTTTCGAATCGACACAACTTCATTCACCTAATTTGATAGTTTTTCAGTTTTTCAGCCCATTAGGATTTTTAAAAATAATGCCTGAAACATAAGAACTCTCAAAGATGAATACATTCTCTAGGCATCCAACCAAAAAACATAAATAGTTTCACCAATGTTCAGTTAGACTTTTGCACAATATGTTGAACGAATGAATCCTCCCTGAACTAAAATGTTCAATACATCCCGAACATCCTGCAAACATGCCCTCTCTCCATGCCGAACTTTCTCGGACTCGGTTTCAAACTACAACCACCACTAGTAGTCAACTTTGCAACCAGGAAATGTTCTTCCTGGTTTCAACTTTTCCAGAAGGAGTCATGGAGAGTACACTTCAAAAGTCAACGATTTTAGTTAACTTTATAGGGAAGAATTATGTAAGGACTAATGAACCATGAAGTACTGTATTGTCATATTCTTTCAGTTATTACAAGATTATTGGTGTGCATCGGCAAAAGGAGAACGGAGAAGTTTTCGAATTGGATTGCAACAATATTATTTTTTTCTGTTCAATAAAATAGGTAGCAAATATAAATTTTGAAAACCGAAAAAAATTCCAATTTAGTTAAATTTAAAGATAAATTCTAGTTTAATCGTTCTCATTTGGTAGAATTCAAGAAGGACATTACTTCAAATAGTAGGATTTACTTTAGCTGGTCTCTGTACAAAGCTTTTTTAGTTTTTTTCTGCTTTATTATCATTCTTTTGACCTAAGAACCTAAACCTACTAAGGTCACATGTGTATTTCAGCATTATTTCGGAATTCAACGCTTACTTATTATTAATCACACAGTTCGTGCGAATTCAGCAAGGACATTGCTTGTACTGCTTCTCCTAATTCAGGTGATGGTATTTTTCAAGTTGGCCATTTATTCTCGCGCCGCATTTAGTTGACAAGTATGCCAATTGGAATTATTCTAGTGATTACAAGCGGTGCTTCGTGTGCCATCGTCCTATATTTAAAGATCCTCCTTGTGCTGAATTTGCTCAATATTTGTGCTTAGACACAGGCTGTATATATTAAAACGGAGCCGTTCACTCTCGTGATGGGAAGTCTGCGACTGCTGAAAAGACCTTTATGTTTGGTATCATTCTAGTCAGGACAGAAGTTAATTTGGCAGCTTTTTCACCAGAATATGTGAGGTGGAAATGAAAATTCTATGTGGTATTCCCCACTATTCCCAGATAGTTGGTCGCTGGCTTTAAAAAAGTCTCATAGGGTTTGTTGCGACCTCAGCGTATTGACACTGCGGCCACGGAAAATTTATTTGAACCTAGCCTTCCATCCCCTGTATAGCGCAACGATGCCGGCTAAAGCTCAGCGCGTGGGTGTGGTTCTTGAGGAAGTTAGGCTAGGCCCGTGTCGATCCAAATAACATGGACAAGGGATGGGAATCAGGATTGGGTATTGGTACTGAGCCTGAAGAAGAAGAAAAAACCAACTTAGGCCATAATATGGTTAAAAGGCATATATATATTTGAAATAATCCGAATAAAATATGACATTATAATAAACTTATAATAATACAAAAATATAATTCAAAATAATAAAAAAAATTAAGGTTTGCAAGAAAACTATAATAAAGAAAATATCAAAAAAAAATGATTAAAAAAAAAGAAATTATGATAACTAAATAATAATAATAATAAAAAAAAATTTAATTATGATAAAAAAGAAAATTATGACAACAACATAATAATCAAAAAAATATATATATAATGATGATAAAAAAGGAAACTATAATAACCAAAGCAGAAGAAGAAACGGAGGAGTGAAGTGAAGTCTACAGAAAATTTCAATTTTTCTCTGAATAACAAACGGAACTGAACTTACTCTGGCTGATGACGAGCGCTCTTCACCGCTGAAAATTGTCCTGAAAACTCAAAAAAAAAATTACACGAGGGCCTCACTACACTCACTAGGCTTTCTTTTCTTTTTCTTAAACTTGACTACGCATTTTCCCCTCAACTCAAAATTTCACATTAGGTGTACGTAATTTATTATAATTATTTTTTTGTGTTTCCTACTTAGGATTTATTTGTTCTAAATTTTTTAATTCATCTAATTTTCATGTGTTCACCTTTTTACAAAAAAAAACTAATAATTTATAAAAGAATCTTATCGTACAATTGCAATTATAGTTTCGTGATCTGAATATCTATTTCTGTAAGAGTTTATTGAAATTTCGTTTAATTATTCTCAATATAAACTGGAAAATAAACCAATGGAAAGAATGTAAGTGGATCAGGAGCTACTTATAAAAACTTCATCTAGTCCAAGTTAAATGGCGCAAGGAACTCGCTTCACATTTGAATGGTCGATAAAAACTAATCACAAGAACCTACTACTGCTCAACGCGCTGGTTCCGCACTAGACTGCAATTCATGTTTCGCTTATTCAAAAGTTCTTATCAACACGCCGCGCACCAACGGTGTTGAACATAGCCTTCCATGGTGCCGAACACATCTCGTTGAGCCACTTTTTGTAAATCCATACAGCTTCCCGTCTTTTTTTTCCGCTCAAATCGCATGATCATCACTCCTTTTTATTTTTTTCACTGTTTCAATCGATCTCTTTTGTGGAATTGATTTTTTTCTTTTTCAACACTTCGGCACCTTTTCTATTCTAGTTCACGCGATCTCTTTTGTGGTATTTTTTTTCTTTTTCAACACGTCGGCACCTTTTCTATTCTCGTTCACGCGATCTCTTTTTTGAAAATCCAAACCCGACTTACTTCACCTTCTCATTCCACCACAAAACTCCACTTTTTCCTGATATTTCCTTTCTTAACCAAAATTCAACTCCACGCCTTATCATTCCACAACCAACTGCCTTATTTTCTCGATCCTCCTTTTCAAAAATCAAAACCCGCCTTCCTCCGTCTTCCTTCCAAAATCAACTTTTTCTCACTCCCGTTGTTTTTTCCACTCTCTTCCCATCTTTTTGGGGCCGGGTGAAAAAGGTCCCGCTGGCTTCCAGTTGGATGCAGATTCCAGATCTTTCCTAGTTGCTAGGTCGCATCAGCCCGCTACTTGGCATTGACCTTTCATCCGCATTCCAACTGAAAGCTGCAGATCAAGCCGAAAAAAAAATGCAAGAAACAAAATTACAGGCAGCTCTGGGGATCGAACCGACATCCTCATGGTTCTGAGGCATCGACGCTCCCAGAAGGCTACTGTCTAGAAATGACAACGGGTGTGACATTATTCAACTAAATAAAACAAACATGTTGCAATTTATTCGCAACAGGTTTGACTCGTTCTTACTTTCCTCTTTTTGTGATGAGAGCTACTTCCTGCCCTCGCGTTGAAGGCACCGTCGGTGGTTTTCGGGTTGTAAGGTTTTGTGCCTAGCATCGGGACCATACCTTCATATGCATCAATGGTTAGCCTGGAAGAGGCGTAGCGTAGGTGTGAGGCATCGATTTTCACCCTCGCTTATCGAAAATCTGGAGCAACTGCAGTATGTTGCGTTGCTTTATTTACGTGGACTCATCATGATCAGAACAATGTTCGCCTGGTATCAAAAATGGTTTGAAACAGGAGAACCTGCACAGCTTCAGTGTACTTGATTTGGATCAACCTCATATCCCTTTTGGTTGGGTGCTCTTCTTAAAGCACGATATTTGCTGCGCCAGTCAACGTGATCAACATTTACTTCTTGCTTTCCTGCGCAGAGCAGTTTTGTGGCTTGCTGCAATATCTTTTTCACATCTTAAGCATCGCTTGAATCTATCCTGGGACCTAGTACAGTGGGCAGTGAAATGTCCAAAACTTAGGCATCTGAAGGACCGTTTTGCTGAGCTCTCTTTTTGCAAGGCTGCATAAAACCCAACTAATTTGTAGTATAGCAGCTTCATGCACATGGCTACTACTTTTGTCACCAAGACCTCTGCTCTCCAAGATGATCTCGTAGATTTTCGCCATAAATCTGGAGAATTTTTTGTGTGTTTTCTTATTTTTCATTCATGTTTTCATACGAAACGACCATGAATTTTGCCAACCTTGGGGTAATGGATTTCTATCTGCCATTAAATCACAATTACCATTTTCAAAGATCAAGGAATTTCATACTATTTTTTTGATAACAGGCTTTTTTACTTACTATTCTGATATTCAATACGTCTTCATTCAACGACAAATCAAAATTAAGTGTCGTTTGTGAAAAATAAAGCATGTCTTGAACTATGGTCTTCAAAAAAATCTAGTGCTTTGTATTTCATGCCTAAAAACACTCGGAAAAGATTTATCAACACGGAGATAGCCTAAATTATTTCTGGCTGAATTTGCTAATCATGCGTTTTCAAATTATTTTCATGTTGGGTCGTAATATCGTAGTTATTTAATTTGAACTTAAGACAATTATCAGTGAACGTAAGAACAATCTAGGCAAAAAACTAGCTTTTGAATATAGAAAAAAATACAAAATAATCGAAATTCTCTAGCTTCTGAAATATTATCCTACAATCAAGTATCAGACACAATATCGATATAATGCTATTTGATACTACTTTCTTATTGATTTCTACCTTTTCCTAAGTCATTTGGATTTTTTCTCAATACGTATAAACTTTTTACAGAAGATTTAAGCTTACGGTTGACCTACAACATTTAATGATTCATTCGAATTTTCACTTGAAAATCAGTAAAGTGTTTTAGGAAAATGGACAAACGATTTTAAAAAAGATTTGAATGATTTGGGAAAAGGTCGACATCGAATCAAATGGCAATGAGTTTTTAAATTTGCAATGATGTACAGTTGTTTAGAAATTATTCATGAATATCAAATTCTGGCGTTTTGTAATTGAATGGAGAGATTTGCCATCAACAAAATGTTCAACGAACACTTCTTTAAGATAAATGGTCTTAACTTGCACATTGAGTCTTCAGTATGGTCACCATTCTTTCAAACTCGACACTATTCACCTATCATGAAGACAAATCGGTCCTGATAAGATACTCATCCAACAAAAGCTGCCCACACTTCCACGTCCTTTGATACCATGTCCCTGTAATATATTTTACCTCACGGACAAAGCATACGGACAACTTCCTATTCAATGTGCAGTAATCGCTTACGAAAGACAATGCAAAATAGTTCTGAATCCTTAAAAGGTTTCTTTTCTTTATAATTTTTTTGCGTCTTCTAGTCTGGATTTTTATCGGAATGTGAGTCCAGGAACGTGTTCTATCAGCACCGGATTTGCAGAGGTTCCATCAGAGTTGCAAAGGAGCATAAAATTTCGAACATGCTTTTAGGAGGATATCTGAAAACATTACTCCAATTTTATGGTGCTCATGAATAATTCAGTTTGGTCGGATGGTAAAGTATCCAGTACATTATCATTGCCTTGGAGGACATGCTTAAATACACACGGGTTGGACTTATGTTCTCATCGAGTGTGTCCTTTTGAGACAAACAAGAATTCAAGTGTGGTAAAAGTAGCCACTGTACAATTGACATTTAACCCGAAAGTGATGTGACTACGCTTGTTTTCAGATTACTTTTACTTGTTTTTATGGATTTATAGAACAAATTCTCACTAACGAAAAAAGGAATTGAGTTAAGTTTAAAACAATGGGTATTAATTTTTACAAAGTATTTCTTTAAAAAGGCTTCCATTAGAAAAGGTGCATTAACTCACAAGTAATTTTGAAAGTGTTTTTTTCGCTGGTTTCATGTGTAGTTTAAAAGCTCGATTCAGTTTTATCGTCATAATTCATTCAATTTTTTTTGTACAGCGATGCCATCTAATTGATTAAACCACGTTGGAAAATACTGTTGGATACTCCAGCACAGGGTTAACTATATCCTGAATGCATTAAGCATAAAAAGCAAACAATAAAAGCAAACAATAAAAGCACACAGTGTGGAAAAAACAATAAGGACATGCCAACTACGGAAGCACTGAACATAAAACGTTAGACGTATCTGAGTAGCAAGCGATTGCTTCAATTCTGTAATTTGCTTGATGGAACAGCAACAAACTGAACGATGGAGATATGAGTCTTGATGTTTTTCTATCGAGCTTCCGGAAGGACGATTGTGTACCATTCGTGTAAGCACCATTCAGTATTTATCATGGAGGACACAGGTTTAGGTAATCAGGTTTCGTTGTCTCCTGTTTTGCTTGAGTGGAGATACATTACTGATACTGCTCCACTATCTTTTGTACATTTTTGTTAACACGAAGCTATGAACTTGGATACTGGTTGGATATACGATATCAAATGTGGTGGGTATAAAAATAATGTTAACTGAAGGCATGAAACATGATATCCGTATGAAATAACTTCTTCCTGATTTTCAGAATATAGAATGAGGACGATTAAAGCTCATTTTCAAATAGTTTCTTGGAATTTGTTTGACAAAGATAAAAACTTTTAACTAAGTAACTAAGTAGCTATTCTGCTACACATTACAACCAATAACGGAGTGTGTTCTAAAAAAACTTGAAAACAACTACCACCTAACAATAATAATTCATTTGCTTCAGCAACAATTGCCAAATTAAAATAAAATACTAGATATTCATAAATAACAAAAAACAAATCAAAAAATGCCTGTTAGTAGTAAGTTCCAGATTTCAATTATTTTGCTAAAATCTTTGACGAATATTTCAATTGAATTTTTAAGCACTAGGAACTGAAAATAAAGGTGACAAATATTTAAATCAATCTGAAGTAATTTTCAAAATATTTACAAGCAAAAACAGCATCAAACAAGCCGTGAGGTGCGACCCATGAGGTCCACACGGTCAACTTCCCAGTAATATCTAAAAAGATATTAAAAATATTAAACACAATAATAATTATAGAAATAATACCACTTCAAATAATAAAAATGTATTTTTCGTAAAAGTTATTGGAATGACTTCATATTAATCATAACATCTACGCGAGCGTCGATTGATTACATAAGGATTTGGTGCATTGGTTTAATTGATTATTCACGCGGATCAATCGGAGGGGGGACAGGTTACAAAGCAGTTTTTTCATTAAAGTTAAAACATGGTGCTGTGAAGACTATTGAAAATATGCTCAAATTATGCAAATATTAATAAACTTTGATTAACTTTACAACAATGTCTTTAGAATAAGAGATTTAAGGTATTATGATTCGAATGAACCCTTTTTACATGGTGACTTTGAATGATTTTTTATTTTTTATTTATTTATTTTTGTAATCATGAGAAAAGTTTTAGCTGTTTTCTCTACAAAAATTGATAAAATTTTATAAATTCTACAAACATTTATTATTACGATGTGCAAATCAGGTTAAAAATGAATTTTTTTATGAAAAAAACACTACTTTTCCAAATTTTTTTAATAAATTAAAAAAAAACGCTTTAACGATTTTTTTAAAATATAAAAACATCTTGAAAATGATAATACGCGTCGATTGACACCATAATGATGGAAACATTATATTTAGTTCTCGAGATATAATGAATGACGTAAATGACCTTGAACGTTTAATGATTTTTTTTCTTTAGTCATGAAAAAAACTTTTGCTGGTTTTTTCACAAAAACTATTTGGAGTATCTAAATTATGTAAACATTGAATACGTAGGTTTGAAAATCAGGTTAAAAATTTTGTGTATTTGAAAAAAAAACCTAATTTTTTGCACTTATTTTTAAAAAATTAAAAAACCGGCTGCAAGAATTTTTTTAAAAATTTGTTCAAATCACACAAATGTCAATACGCGTCGATTGACACCTTGCTCAAAAAATCGTACTATTGGTTCGCGAGATATAACGCATGACAGAAATGACCTTCAAACGGGCAAAACAGCAAAACCCCCCGACCGAAGTATCCCAAAAATCAGCTCTTAAGATTGCAAAGACGCTTCGATTGACACCTCAACCAAGCCGATCGGACTTTGTTTACGTGAGTTATCGTCGTAGAAAAAAGTGTCCACGAACGTACATACGTACGTACGTACGTACGTACATACACACACACACATACATCTCCCTTTCTAAAAACACTTTATATATACTCTATAGACCTCAAAACGTAAAGAAATGTTGAAAATTTCAATTTCGATTTTCGAGGCGATTACAAGAACTTCCCATATACTGGGAAGTTAATATACCCAGTCGTTAAACTTTTAAACTTATGTCATTCATGAAAATAAAATAAAAATACAGAAATCCTGGAAATTTTTGTGACAAAAATTACACTTCCCAATTTTAACATCAAAGTCACGTAATATTTTTTTTTACTCCGAAGAAGTTTCATATTTAAGTTAAATTTTATTGAGATACCTCAAACAATAAAATTGTGGATCAGATTTTAAAAATATATGACAAATTCTCTTAAAAGTCAGGAATTTCTTACGAAAATAGCCTAAGATGTTAATACTTACTTGAAAAATTATTTTTTATCTTAATCTTGCGTGAATTTTCTGTCAATTTTATCGGTTAATCTGTGCAGTCTCCAAAATATTACTTCTAATATATAAAGTTCTTAATAACATAAAAATGGTACAGCTGACGTGCGTGCCCAGTAAACATCAAAACAAACTTTCGTCGGTAACATATGCAGTTATTTGAAGAAGCTTCAACTAAAGTCAAATATGTCGACTTTCGCGCCTTTAATATCGCGCAAACGTGGCACTACTTTTATTTCGGTAATACCTTGCAGCCATAGCAAAAGGGTCTATGTATGGCAAGGTATATAGACAGAGGTTGTCTGTATAACTTGGAACTATGCTATGCTCGCTACGCGAAACATATACCCGGCTCTTGCACACTAACACAGTGCCAGCTGCCTTCCAATTGTTCGAAAGTTCAAGACGCCATCTGTCATGTAATGTGAGTTTCCGATACTGCGCGAGTTGGGATTGGGAACGTTAGGCCTTATAAGAGAATAATTTTATTTTTACTTCAGAGTATTATCGAAGCCCAAATTTGTAACCAAGGATAAAAATGAAAACAGTTTCAAACGCAGGTTGAACCCCATACAGTGAAACAACAGACAAAGCTACACTAAAAGGACCAAGGACACATTTTCACTGAACTGAGCTAATCTGCCTGCAATCAATCTTATTGTGTTGACGAGGCTGAAAGAGCTCATCTAATCGACTTGGCTTGTGTTACTTTCTTCCTGGACTGAACTTCCGTGAAGTAAGCGTTTTTGACTTGAATTTAGGATTTTCCTGGTTGATTATTAAGGCAATGCTACTGTTTATGAACTTATTTTCAGGGAAAAAATTAGTGAAATGAAATTGTGGCAAAATTAAATTATTCTGTGTGTATAGGATTTTTTAATGTAAAATTTAAACATACTTTCCAAATTTGTGTGTTTTTCACGGACTATTCAAGTCAATAGCTGCTTTGCTTAAGTGCAGTTTTGAAACGCGACCGTCATTTCCAGACGTCCTCCAGCTGTTTTCATAATTTTCTTTCAAGCGATAAATCTCCAACACATCTACCTTCCACCTATTTATGGTCTCAGGATTTTACATTCGAGCTCGTATGCTGATTTCAAGTTGTGCCGGCCATAGACCAACCGCAACCAACAAACTGACTAGCAACCATACTAAATTTCTTTTTATGAGTTTTACAATAAAGGTGCAGGTCCCTAACTCCTTCAAGCATGCATGGCTGCTTTTATTTTAAAGGTGAGGGGCTAAGGCACATATGAGTAATTTATGTTTGGTTTAATGTGCATGTCGGGGGCCGGAAAAAAGATTGCGATGAGGTGTTAAAATTGAATGTGGGGCTGTAAAATGTTTGATGGTAAGGGTCGGTGGGATTCAGTATACTCCAGTGGGTTTTGTTTATTACGATCCAATAACTTTTATCCTTTGTTATGCATATTTTAACGAGAATCCGTCAGGTGCATGAGTAAAGGGACTTTGATGAGGGATGTTTTGTGCGCTAAAAATCTTGTTTATTAACCTTTATCGAAGAGAAAATACTTTAAAAGAGGCGTGTTAAATTTTATTTTCGGTGATTCAGAGGAAATTTTTTTAAAAACCATAAAATTGTTTACCTGAAATATTGGCTTGGTTTTTTTTTATAAAAGGCTCATCATACAGCAGAATGTTCTGTATTTGATGTTTAAACACATCTTCCGGAGTATTTACCGATAATAATAGGACTTATGTTGAAAATTTACAACTCGTGGAATGTTGACACGCACGAAAAATAAAAGAGCATATCCAACCAAGTTAGTGGTTTAAAAATTCTTATCATCTCCAATCATGTAGAATATGTGAAAACTCCTGTTGATTGAAACATTTAAGATGTACATCGAAATTGAAATTTGTGCAGAAATGATAATTTAAAACAGCATTGAAATCACCGAAAACTCAAATTTTATTTGACTTCAAAGTATTATTATGTTGTATAAAAAAAGTTTGATCCCACAAAAATTTAAGCTCGTTTCAGATACCAAAATAATGCACAAATGAAATTCGTACGTTAGAATTAGCATGTGTGTGTGATAAGTTACTTTATGCCATTTCGCAGCGCTTCATCATGTTCAAGATATTACTATGGTTAAAACGTGTTTACTTGCTCAATAGACGAGAAAACGTGCCTTGCAACCCAAGTGTAGAGTTCAGAGATTTTCTTTTACAGATTTGAAGATATTTCAACGACACATTTATAATGAATGGATATTGCGGAAAATTGTGAAACACAGCTTTTGAGGAAAGTTGAAGTTGCACATTTGATTTGTTAATTTGATTGACCCATTTTAGAGTGGTGTCAGTATCCAAGTTTTCCAGGTAAATTTGCCTTATTTTTCTCATATTTTTTGATTTTCTCCATTAGGGCAACATGAAAGCGAAAAGGTAAAAAAAAAATTTGAAATGAATATTTAATCGTATCTGAAATCATTTTTTGCGGCATTTTTGAGGCATAACGAAAACCATAACAAAACGAAACATTTCCTCTGTTGTTATCTTCAATAAGTCTTCAATTATGTATACAATAGTTCTTGAAGTTGCTTGAGAAATTTAAAGTGAATTCCATACTGTAAATAAACTTGTTTTAAGGATTATTGGTGACAAAAAGCTTTTTCTGCATTTTAGTCATGTCGCAAAAAACCTCCACAGAGTAATTTTAATATCTTTTAGTTGCGAAGTCCTTGCGTAACTAGGTAGTCTACAATTCAATGGTGAATTGTCCTGGTTTCTACATTTATAGATTTACACTTACATTTATACATATATAGATAGTTGCATAATGTGTGATCCATGGTAGTGGGAGCACTCAAAATAATTATTCTGTCTAGTAGAAACCATGTAGATATGTATCTGGATGATTCTTCCAAAAGAGCGACAAATTTTTGACATTTTACTAACATTAAAAAATATTTTAAACTTTTTCCTAAAAATTTATAATGTTTTGAATGTGTGTCTACAATTTCTCTTAAGTCAATCTATAATTGTTTCAGTTATGGTGCACACCATTGTTGAAAACGTTGATATGAGAAATACATTTTTTTTCATTCTAATGATTTACTATGTAGTTTGCTATTCCAGAATCATACAATACTCCTCAAACTTCTTTGCATTAATCTTGAATCTCTGAAAATGTCTCGCAAATGTTTTTGATCCACTCACTCATTTTTATCTATTGCATGCCAGTTATTTACCGCCCATAACTTCTGCACTTTCCAAAATTTCTGATGAATTTCAATGATATAAAACGATTTTCCAAAGATTTTTTATAAGCTGATCGTTCAAATTTATAAGAAGATTGAACCGTTTCATTTTTCCTTGGTTTTTGTTTTCAAAACGAAATGCTTATTTCGGGTACGACTGCAGGATTCATTGGCGTTTAAGTTTTGCTCGATTTTGTGTTCGCGGTTGAATTTTTTTTTTCGTCGTTGGAAGGTGGGAATCTTCAAAAGATACCGATTGGCTCCAGCCTCACGATATGCCGGATTTCTACCGACTAAACCCACCTCCGTGTCCTTCTAGGCAATGTATCCAAGACAATAGAAACTATTTATTTATCCATCCATATTTAAAAAAATGCTTGGCACTACTCAGACGATAAAGATCGGTATAAGGGACAGTGCCTAATTTTCAATATATAAAGTCATTTATTTTCGTTTATATTAACATTTGCTGGGATTCGCTAATTGGAGGACGCGGTCGCTGGACCGAGACAGTTGGAGGCAGTGTCTTTGGGAGGCCAAGGCTCGATTTGGGCTGGTGCGCCATTGATGATGATGATGAACATTTGTGATATTTTTCTAATTTTTCATTATGCGCTTTGAGGAATTGCGGAGCTGATGTATTCATTTCAAGTTTTGTTCACGTATGAGATGTTTTTTGAGTGTCATTTTAAATAAGTTAGAGTTTGTTATGTCCTTTATATAGCTCGGTAACGTATTGTAAAAGCCAGCTGCTTTATTAACAGGGTCCTTTTTTAGCCGTTCCGTTCTAGCATATCCGATAACTATATCGTTGGCATTTCTGGCATTATATATGTTTTTATCCGAGATTTTCTCTAGGTATGAGTTTCGCTCTCTCCATATGCATTAGGGATTCTAGACTTAGCTCTTTAGCTATTTTATACACCTCGACTGTAGCGATCCGCATAGGGAGTCTGTATATAGTTTTATAAGCCTTGGTTATTAATCTGGAGATGGCTATTAGGTTACTTTTTGAAGTATGACTCCATATCAGTAGACCGTAGGTAACTTTTGACAGAATATGTGCATATATAATTTGAACTTTTTTGCTAGTCGGAAAGAAGTTGAATCGGCGAAGGAGACCTACGATGGCTGCTATTTTTTTTCTAAGTTCGGCTATGTGTGGCGTCCATGTGAGTTTATCATCGATTGTAAGTCCCAAGTAATTTATTTGTTGTACCCTTTGAATAGTCGTGCCATTTATTTTGATCAGTGGTTGGATTTCAGCTTTGTTTTTTTTGTTTAAACACGATATATTTTGTTTTTGTATAGTTCATAGATAGTCTGTTTACCAAAAGCCAGTGCCAGTAATCGATTAGGTCAGTGTTTACCTTGCGTTCAATGTCACGTTCCGTTTTTCCATAGTAAATGAGCACCGTATCATCTGCGTACATGACCACTTTCCCAGTAAGCTTAGCACTTTTTATGGAGTTCGTGTATATTAAGAAAAGTGTTGGTCCCAAGATTGATCCTTGCGGAATCCCAATGCTAACTTTTTCAGGCTTGCTGTAGGTAGTTCCGATGGTAGTTGTTTGGTACCTATTTGTCAGATAAGATCGTAGAAGGTCTCTTGCTTTCCCTATAATTCCGTATTCTTCTAGTCTAGTCGTCATTGTTTCATGTATTACTGTGTCAAAGGCCTTTTTGAGGTCCACGAAAACAGCAGCAACATATTGACCTTGATCTAAGTTCTTCATTAAATCAAACTGGATGGATGACTATCACTCTGTTCCCTTCGGCTACTAGAAAATTCAACTGCATTCAACGTCTCTTCTCCAATTTTAAAGAGTATCCATTATATCTTTGAAACAGTTTGCTTTTTCATAGTGACTGCTGAATTAAAATTCAATGAGAAACTCTTTAAACGCAATGACTCCTTCACTCCTTACACAGCTCAACAAACACTGATTCCTATAGGCCTGCCTTACCAGAATTTTTTAAGGATATTGCGAGCCAAGCACACCGTCCAGTCCATGAACACGGATATCAAAAATCCACTTGCTGTGTTTATGATGCTGTGGAGCATTGATGTTCGACAAATCAACGAAGAAAAACAACATTTTTAGTTGAAATTGAAAAATTTTCTTATTATGTAACGAACGTGACTTGAAATATCAACTTCGAGTTGAGAACGTTCTGACCCACAGCGATTGTTGCCTTTAGGAGCATTCGCCGTAGCTATTAAAAGTGAAGCCTTTATAGTGACCGCCGTAGCGTGCAGTCTTCTATCCGCTTAGCTTGATCCTTCTCAATATATTCTCCAGTATGTACAAGGATTCGATGCATGAGATGATGCGAACGACGTTGTACTTGAGTGAGGATATTAAAATTGGCTCCGTCAGGCGGTGGAGAAAAGAATGAAATGTTGAACGACTGTTTTTGACTGAAGTTCGGCGTTCATGGAATATCAAAAGTCGAACGATTTAAAGCATTAGAGCTAACCAAGTTATTGAATTATTTATAAAACTACGTTTTGTTGACAACAGAATTTAGAATGGTCAAATTCCATGCTATATGTTTTGGAGCGAGATCCAAATGGTGAAAGTATTCAACAGATTTCTTTGTTTTTACTGGACGATTTCAACAGTAGGTGCTTTACCCTTAAGCAAAACCTTGCTGACAAAACGAAAAAATACCAAAAATCGATCAACCCAAAAGCAATAATACATTCATATCAGGAATAGGACCATCTGTAATCGCTAAATTATTAGGAAGAATTTGCACTATCTGTCCGCATACATATCAAATCCTTTCTGTTCACCAGCACCAGCAAATTTGCCAACGAATTGTACGAGTATTTCCACCATCAGCTCTGGAACAATGTGCTTCCTATTTGAAATTCATGCCGAATACAAGGCAAATATTGTCACAGGGTGCTTCGGATATTATAAACCCGAATGGATATCTTGCGATTCATGGCTGCATTCGGCTAGTAAATTTTATGTCAAGATCTCTCGGCAAATTTGCTTGCCTTCCATCGATTCCAACGTTTCCAGATTCAGTGTACATGTTCCATTTGTTCAAATATATGCATCGGGATTTTTGAGATGAATTGGCAATATTGCAAGGACATCCACGTAGTGCAATAAGTAAAACGTTCAGTATCCAATAAGACTATACTACTTGTGCCTTGTTACCTAACCCTGCAATCATGAAAAGTAATTTTTGGAAGGAATTTCTAGGTAAAGAATAGAACGACAAACAATTTATTTTTGGATAAACTTTAATGTATATATATATATATATATATATATATATATATATATATATATATATATATATATTGTAGTCATTTAATTTAAAAAGTTTAATCATCATGATGAACAACAAACGTCTTAAACTGTGAAATAAATATAATATGATTTATTGCTTCATATCGTCAGTTTCCCTACAGTAAAACTATCAGTGCAAAATGTTTATTAACGATTTTTGCATATTTTAAAATTTAGTGATATAATCAATCTGTAAAAACTACACCAAAATCGAGTCAAATTTTAAAATGTATGCATATCTAGGTCTCGAATATTTAGTTAGTAATATCAAAGTAATCTGCAAAATGAAGATGGAACTACTTCACTTGAAAGGTTTATAAATACAATTAATACAATTTATTGAACAAGCAGATCCTCGATAACTACTTGAATTGATGAGTTAGGAGCTGTGGGGATTTGTAAAAATTGACGCTTGAACTTCAGAAAAATGGTAAACTGCATTCGACCAAGGTATTATTTGCCGATTGTTTCTAATAAAAATGAACAAAAACAAATTTTTTACCTAGTCAATTGGTCAAAGATATTATGTGATCAATCAGAACAGGAGATACTGTTAATGTATACTGACACAATCCATGATTTTCAATTAAAATCCTTTATAAATTTCTGAGATAATATAGCTCGATATTATCTCAACACTTTCTATACAAATGATTCTTGCTGATATTTATGATTCAGTCATCGTAGTTGCTAATTGCCATATTAAGTTGATATGAGAAGCTTAATTTTGCAATTTTCTATTTGTGGGAAAGCCTCCGTTCGATTGAAGCGTTTTTAATGTTATGCCGCAATTTTCCATGTGACCTTCACATTGCAAGGATTGATTCGCTGCCTTTCCCACAATTACTCTGAGCAATAATATTTAAAGGTTTTCCATTCATTTTGGCTTCATTCAGAATTGCAGAAATGTGTGCTTTCCTCTCGAGTTTCAAACAAAAAAGTTCTTACCGCTGAAATATGCAAATGGCTTGATAGAAACAATTACGAAATAATGACCAAATACACCCCCAACTATTTCGCCTTTGGTGTTCAACAGACGAACAATAATAATTTGTACCTTCGTATGCAATTAAGGTCGCTTTGCATGCTGGTGCAAGCGGCCAAATAAGGACGAAGGACCAAATGGTTGGGAGCTAGGTGTTGGCTTAGCGTAGTGTCTATATGAAGTGGCAGTCTACCGTTTGGACACTGATAAATGCCATTTGAATGGTCTAGTTGTAAATTCAATGAATGTCCATTAGAAGGACTCTCTACTCGTGTGGACTATCCAAACCGAAATTCCACTTAGCCATTGGATGGCGAATGTGAGGACAACATACTGTAAACAGACGGTTTGGAAAGTTTTTGTACTGAGAATTTAAAATGAGTTTCGTCTTTTCGATGCTGATGCAAATAATTCAAGGCGATATGTGTAAAAAAAAAACGATTTACTTTCATCACTCTTGAGGATCATATATACAAAAGCTATCCCTTTCCTATCTTCTTTAAGGCACAACAATTTATTCATTTACTTATCTCATGTTTCGATGTTTGTTTAAAAAATTTATAGATAAAACAAGCATGGTAAAGTTGTCACTATTTTTCACAATAATACCGAAATCCAATCTAATAATGATAATGATGGTAAAGAGATAAGAATATATATTGCTTTTGCAATTTCGCAAAGATAGCAATTGAAGAATACATTTGAAGAAGAAATTATACAAAGTTTCAACATAAATACGAACTTCCTTCTCAAAACCAATTTGTAAGTCTAGCGATGGAGAGTACTCTCCGTCAAATAGAAGAAAATGTTAGTTTTTTGTAATATTGTTATTACAATCATAGGTTTTGATTAATGATTTAGTTTTGTGGTTTATTATTCATAGCCGTATTTATTTTTTCCCTTTTTGATGACTATTGTTACTGTTTTGTACCTATGGTCGGTAAGTAGTATTATTTATTTACTGTTGATTTTTTGTAAGTTCTTAATATGTGTTTGAATTTATTTTTTGTATCAAAACGTATACTGGACCTTAAATTTATTACTTTACCATTCAATATTGAATGTCACAATTCTCTTATTTTTGAAACTAATTTTATATTTAATTTCATAAACTATTTTAGCTGGAAGTGAGCAAGTGCTGGTTGAGAGTATTGAAAGTGCCATTGAGAGCTCTTGTCTTCGAATAACTATCAGTTAGTTAAACTGAGATAAGCACTGGTGTGCCTATCACGTTGTGACATGCAAATACGCAAGGGCTAGGCCATGGCAGGGTGGGCCCAGGCAGCAACATCTGTTCGTGGCTAGTGATGTGTCGTTCGTGAACGAGTCGTTCATTATGAACGGCACACTTATGTGTGCTGTAACGAACGACTCTTTTTTTAAAGAGCGTTTCGTTCATCCAGTGTGCTTCTACGGTTGCAAATCCAAATATAAAGCATGTCGCACACTTGTACGTTCAGCTCTGGTCCGCTTCAGCACTTTTTGGACAGCGACCGATTTTATGCGGAAGCTGGAAGATATACGTATGGGTAGCAAAAGGCACCAGCTCAAATATTTACTCTCTGCGTACAACTTTGTACGCAGGCGCGCGGAACTGTGCTGAGCGGTCAAGTGTGCGACGTGCCCAAGTCGACGCACGTGTGCTTGTGCTTGAGTTGTGCCGCCACCGTCGCACATGTGCCGTGAGCTCACGATACGATCTGAGTGTTTTTGAATGAAAAAATGAATATCGTTCATTTGAACGATTCGCTCTGAACGAATCTTTTGAGTGTGCTGAACGAAATGTGCCAGTATGTCTAAAGTGAACGAGAAACCCATCTCTATTCGTGGCAAGCTCCAGCTAGGCTCATCTTTATGTCAAGACTAGCATGGCCGCTCGAATGATTGTTTGCTCGTGCCGTATCTGTTTTTGTTGTTCTGATTTTTGTAATATCGGAATTTAGTCGGTTTTTATTTTATTGTTAACGTAATTTGGATTTATAACTACGGTAGACTTTTTCACATGAGATAACAATGAGCTGGCCTGCCAGTTGTCATTTAGTTAGGAAAAGGTCGAATCTGTTGACTCATCCCTGAACCGAGGGAGATCTTTTTGGCCTGAAACTCCATCGTGATTTTGCTTCGCTGAATATGTTTTCATTAAACAACTTTGCAACGCGATGCAATAATTCAGTGACTGGCTGTATCTATTTGCAAACGACTAATGCACGTCAAGTACACTATTTAATAACGACCAGCATTAAATTCACTTGGACATATTGCGTGGAACGCATAGTCGCCATTTACGTATTTAGCTGTTGACACCACTATGAGGATATTTAGAGCCTGTTGATTGGATTGGGAGAATGTTTCAGGCTGTTAAATACTATCAGGATAGCTAATTGAAAAGTTCTGCAATGCATGATTGTCAAATGAATTTTTAAATTATGCGATTTTTTTGACCATTTATTGCGAGCATCAGCATGAACGATTTTTAATTTTTTTAGTAAGCCTAAAAAATTTGCTAAACCATTAAATTATTGTTCTTTCATTTCCAGTTGTATTTAAATATTAGTTTGTATCAATAAGCTTTAAATGGTTAAATGCAAGCATGAAACTAGATTGCATTGATTGTTCCACTTAAAAACCAAAAAAAAACCTTGATTGACTTTCAAAGGAGCAAATATCGAAATCAATTGTCCCGAACAATTTATGAGAATTTGAAACAGCCGCCTCATGCACATTCCCATTCATTATCCTTCAATCGGCTGAGCAAGGAGAACGGCCAACATTGGAAAATTGAGAAACTCTGACTGCCAGTCAGCTCTTATCTGTGGTGATTTTTTATGTGAATCCTTCCGTACAGAAACGAGCTATGGCAGTGATAGATTGTGTCATGGCGTAGCATCTATGTAGTTTTGGTAGCAATGGAATTATCGGTTGAATTAAAAAACTCTGATTCAAAACTGACCAAATGCAAATCAATGGTTACGTCTTAGATTATGCATTGAAAAATCATAAATTTAAATTCGAGATTGAAGTCCTTTGTTAATTCAAAAAAATACTCTAAAATTTTGTATTCTACAATTCCGTCTATCTATTTTGCTTAAATAAGTGTTTAGTTACTATTCGCAAGAAGCCAAAAAAACATCTTTTTTGTGGTAATTCTATGTTCAAAACCTTATTCTGGCGCATCATTGGCATGCAAAGTAGCGTGGCTTGAAGCTGTTTAATGGTTGGCTCCCTCCCTGAACTTCATTCCACCAATCACATCCTCCGTAATTTCGTGCATTTGCAAGGAAAAATCGCTTCCACCACTCATTCTCATTCACTATTTCACTCATACTTTATGTGAAAATTTAGCTCTTTGTTACAATGAATTCTATGAACTGAATGGAAGAATCAAAGATCTTAATCTTAAACGTACTCTCAAAGTACTCTCAATTTTTTTTTCTGAATGATTGGCTTTAAAGTAGTGCATGCCACAATATACATACTTCGAGAAACGAAGCACAGAAAAATTAAAAATATCAATTTTGATGCTTACGTAAGGCACATAGATAATAATCCACACACGACCGAATATTTACTATGTCGAAAATGTTAGAAAATAAAAGATAATTCAACTCTTATATTATTTAGATTTTCATGGGTTCCATCAAGTCGGCGATGTATTAAAAGGAATTATGGCAACAATTAAACGAGTTTAACGTTTCCAAACAAACTCGAGCTTGAAGCAAAAATTTCGATCTTTTATATTGTGGAATATTTTGAGGAACTTAATTTGATGTTACAATGTGCCAGACTTGACCACTGACGTAGTACCCAGGACATGTCGAAAGCGAAAATAAAAAGAAAGAATTTTGGACTCATACTGGAAGCACCTGCAAAATAACAAAAACTGGACATTGGATTGGATCGAAAATTAATTCCAACAGATCTGAGAATAACGCTTGTTGAATGCTACATTGAAAAAAGCAAAAAAAAAGGAAAACAAAACTGAAGCACACAGATAAACAAGCCGCAAAATGTGACCCTTGAGGTCCGCATGGTCAACTTGGCAATAATATTTACAAAAATATTAAAAATATTAAACACAAAAATAATAATGAAAATAATGCTACTTTGAATAATAATATTGAGAGGGGTAGGGGTAAGGGGCAGGTTACGAAGCATTTTCTTTTTTAGATCGTCGCTTGATAGACATAAAGGCACTAGCAAAAAATGAATGCAGTTTTTAACTTCCTAGTATATGGGAAGTTCTTGTAATCGCCTCGAGAATCGAAATTGAAATTTTCAACATTTGTTTACGTTTTGAGGTCTTTAGAGTATATTTTATGAGTTTCTAGAAAGAAGTATGTATGTTTGTATGTATGTACGTACGTACATGCGCTCGCGGACAGTTTTCCACGAGCATAACTCACGTAAAAAAGTCGTATTGACTTCGTTAAGGTGTCAACCGAAGCGTTCTTGCACTCTTAAGAGCTGATGACCTTCAACAAGACAAAACAACAAACCCCGACCGAAGTTTCCCAAAAACTAATCAGCTCATAAAATTCTAAAGACGCTGTGATTGACACCTTTACAAAATCGATAAAACTTTGTTGACGTGAGTTATGCTCGTAGAAAATTGTTCACGAACGTACATACATACACATACACACATACATCCTCCTTCCTTAATACAATATAAATATACTTTAAAGACGTCAAAACGTAATGATATGTTGAAAAATTTCCATTCCATTTTCGAGACGATTACAAGAACTTAATAAAACCACATTCGAAGAAAAGAATGGTAGGAACAAGAACCAGTTTAGACAAACGAAGGTATTGTTTCTGCGAAAGTAAAATAAACGACCACTTCAGCGAAAACTGAAAGCATGATTTATTCGAAATTTCATTACAAAAAATATCTTGACGAACCACAACTTGAAAATTGGTGGGTGGGAGCTGAGCTGAGGGTAAAGCTTCATAAATTATCAAAGTGTTTGCCTTTTTTGGAAGTTCCTATTAAGGTTTTGTAATACAATTGTGAAAAACTAAAGGAAATGCTTTTCAGAGCGGACTGTACAGTCAATCGTTTTATCACAGGAACAAAAGTTTTGTTTTTAGTCGTACATATTCTTCAAAATTGAATTGCGACAAGATATAAAATGCAACTTGAAAGCTCATCTAAATTACGCTACTATTTAGGACTTCATATAAATCCAGTCAATTAAGCCAATTATTCCACACTTCGTTTGAAACGATTCAGTTCAACTCTCACCACTCAACCGAATTTCCAGACTTGCTTCTGATTAGCACATGTTACCCGAGGCTTGCCAAAGTGCTTCCACTTTTAATATAAACACACATTCCTCGTCATCGCAACAGAAATCCTGTCGGACCAACAACAGCTTCTGCATCATCAAATCATCAGGGAACCAACATTTCCCGAAAAAAAATTCTCTCTTGTCGGTTGCGTTCTTGTGCCAACAAACACGAGGATAATTTTCCTTTTCGTTAGGCACGTGACAACTCAATTTTCCAGTAAATTTCATTCGAAATTTGCTGTACGAATGTATACAGTTTTTTTTTTGAAAAATGAAAATAAATTTAATGTAGGCAGACGCGAAGCATTTTCGCGCTTCACATATGCCGATATGAAAAGTTATTTGCTCAGCAAATGGATTATTCACAAACGCAATGATATTTGATGTTGCATTTCATATTAGCTCGGCATCAGGATGTCGATGAAGAATTTTTAAACTGTGTTCGTACTCCATGACAGCCTTTTTGCATGGGATTAGCTCGATTCGTGCTCTGCGCAGCCTTGACATTATGTTGCTTTTTCCATACTGGATGTATTAGCAATTCAAGCAGATTAAGTTCTTTTGTGATTTTTTTGTTTTAAAGTATTTTAAGTATAAATTTACAAGCCGCGTAAAGGATATTATCGATTTATTAACATAATTACAAAACTCGGAAATAGTTTAAACTAAGAGTATTCAATAACCTAAAAAATAGCCGCGATGTCCACATCAAATATTGTGACTGAAAAGCTTTCCAGATGTCAGAATTAACTATTTCTCATCCATTCAAAGACGACTAGGATTTGTCTATCGTCTCTTAAAAATTTCATGTAAATCTCATTGAAAATTAATGCTGAGTGCTTTCTGATCAAAGTCTTGCATAGTCGTCAAGCAGCTGCGAGCCAGCAAAAGCATGTCGCAAATCCGTTTAATGCAAAACGACAATTTTGTAGAGCGTAAGTATTTTTGCAAATCCGGATTTCTTAGCGTGGTGCAACGATAAGAGTCCTGCATTAACAATAGATATGCCATAGCATAGAACAGGAGAAGTGGTGACATAACGATGATTATAATCTTCAGCTGCGACTAAATTTAATAAAGTAATAAATTTTTCTAGTTGGTCTTTACATTTTAGGGGGCAACGTATGATTATTCAAAATTCTTTTAAGTAAAGAAATGATCTTTGTAAAGGGCGTTTTTTAGAGGTATTGAATTTTCGTTGAAGACATCTGTCATTGCAGCTATCGAATTTTGCTGTTCTTTCAACATTATGTTTAATTTAATTTGGTAATTAACATGTAATCACTCGCACAACGTCTTGAGATAAGGAATTTTTTTATCGGAATTCACGTTCTGTGCGCCAACCTTTTCGAGGCACTTCGTTTAATTTATGGTGCTGATAATCGTCCGTCACGCAATACGATGGAAAATGTCTTATCCACATATTCTCTATTGGACATCGTCCATCCAACACGAGTTCGTACAGTGCTCACCGAGATAGCTATCGCTGTTTTAGAGAGTAGTATGACAGAGGATCGAAATTTAGCGACCCGACGCTGTTCTCAACAACTAAGCTTCTGTCCGTCCACTACATGGAACATTTTGAGAGAAAAACTTAGACTAAAGATCAATAAGATCAAATTAGTGCAGAAATTGAAGCCATTGGAGCATTTTTTCCGGGCTGAGAATGAATTGGAAATTGTACCTCATTTGACAATGAGGCTGATTTCTGGCTTAATGGGTTTCTAAATATGCAAACTTGGCATTTTCGGTAGGACGATAACTTTTCAAAGACTTTGAAGGCCCCATTACATTTCGAAGAAGTCACTGCATTGAGCGGTTTGCATGCGCACGGCGTTATTGGCTATGCTAGAAAAAGTGGTGCAAATTTGAACAGACGGAATGGCTTTTCAAAGACCCTACCGCGGTGATGATATGTCAGAAATCATTTTCCAACATTAAATGCCAGAAAATTGACAAGCTGCTGCAGCCAAAAATTGGCCATTTCAATAATCTATGTGTTTTAATTGCTTGAGAATATCTACGCCCTTAAAAAACACCTTATAGAAACGATTCTCTGAGCCAGAAAACTATGCTTCAATTTCCTATTCGTACCATTATTTGTCGATTTGACTGCCTTATGTGATTTGAACACTTTTATTGTGCAGGGTTAACACTATACAAGTAAGCATATATGAATGTTAACTGTTGTGAAAATGCAGACAGAATCAGATTTGCAGTCCTGGTTGAATTCGATATTAGTTTCTGTGAGAAATGTTTCGTACGTAGAAAAAAATTGACGGAATGTTCCACAGGCTTCATTCTGGGTGTGCATAATAGTCTAGATGGAAAATGGATATAACAAATAAGGCCGGTGAATTTTTTTAAAATTATATTCCAACAGCCGCAATCATTCTTTTAGAAGTTCTTCATGGAAATAGCTCATAACCGTCAAAATACATTTAAAAAATTTTGTGACACTGCAATTGCGTTCAATGGTGAAACATTGTCGTTTTTATCACTATAGAATTTTGAAATTCTCGTCAGGATTGAATTTATCATACCTAAAAATACTCAATCACGAATTCATTACGTTTGATCAAGATTTTTGTGGTGTACGGAATGTTTGTTTCTTCAATTGAAAATCGCAGATTGATTTCATTACTTATTTAATTTTATTCGATAAAAGGACATCATCACAGTCAAAATTAGATGAATTTTGAAATAATTTTGATCAAAGGAAAAGCTATAGAAATAATATCAATAGCAAAAATTCAATAAGCGAGCCTGGAAATAAAATTGGAAAGCATTCTTGAGTGCTTTTTATTTAGGTGAATTCAATCGATTGTTCAGAGAAAGAAAGAAATCTTTTTATCTACAAACTTTCAATCTTATCTCTAGTATGAAGCATTTGACCAAATTTGGAATTAAAATGCGCGTCGAATGGAAAGTGTCATAGAGCATTGGAATAATTAAAAACCACGTATCTCATCAAATGCGTAAAAGCATCGCCACAAAACCAGTTAATTACAAATCAAGTCCTTCTGACAAAAACAAATGTACGCGGCATGCGGCGAGCATGTGAACAGCAAAACTGAAAATGTCACAGGATATGCTTTTGCCGGCTCACCAAATGTTCATTACATCAAAATTGGTTTCGGTTCATTAAATTGAATTATCGCCGAAACCCTATGATTTACAATTTCAACTCAAGTTCTATTAATTTTCAATTAAATCTGATTTTATGCAGAGTCATGGATGCATTTAATTATGGCTGGCTGCGAGGATAGCGTGCTTTGTTAAGGGAAACAAGCCATTGTAATGAAAATAGATATTTCTGGCAAAATAAGCACAAAGTTTGCTTGATGTAGCTCAACAAGAGAAAGGAGGAAATGGATTTGATAATTGTAAATATCCTGAATAACAAATTGCACTTATTATTTCGATGCAATGTTCTGCTGATGTTAAAAGCACTCGTCAATAGAAAGAAGGTAAGATGTTTTTAATATCAACATCAAAATAAGAGTGAATTTTCTTCTAAAAAACTTGTGTCGGGATGCGAATAAGCACGTAACTTATCAGAACAAATGCACTCTCCTTACATGGAAGCATCGTGGAATTCTTCAGCATCTCCATTTCTTAGTCCTTGCACAAACAATTGCTCAACACGAAGCATACCTCTGGGAATACCAAAATGCTGAACAATCAAAAGCTATTTACGTTTTACTTCTACCCTTAGGACTAAATGGAGTTGGATCCCTAAGGTTCGATTAGTTCGATAAACACTATCCGTTGTACGGGTCTTGTCCTGCTGCGTTCCTGCTGATTGGGTTTAATCACATCTTATTGGGTTGGTGGAGATTCCGAAAAACTTAATCAGACCGATGAGGGACGAGATTGTTTGCAGTGCGTACTACGTGGACGCTGGCAGTCCGTTCCAAATAAATTTATTTCATCACGACTTTGTGCAGAGTTCGGAATTACGCCCAGATAGATTTACTTGTTGAACGTCAATTAGAATTCCTTGAATTTATTTCTGGAAGAAATTGTATGTTCGCATTGCAGCTCAGGCATGAAACCATGACTGAGTGGTAACAATCATTACTGAGCATGTGATTACACTGGCGAAACCATTTTTGTAGAAATTGGAATAGTTTTAGAATTTAGTATGAGTGGCAGGGGCTAATACAATCAAACCACATCTACATTACATGGCCAGGGATGAACGTACATTGTGTGCATGGTTGATTGATGGTTGATTGAGGCTTTAAAAGAACGTTAATGATTCACTATGTTGCTATGGCATATGTTCAAGTATAAAAGTATGTACTACAGTCGAACCTCGATATATCGAATCTCGATATATCGGATTCCTTGATAAATTGAAGTTTTTCTATTCCCCTTGAATCTGCCTATCATTCCCATGTTATTTTTACCTCTACATATCGAAGGATTGGTATGCTGACCTCGATATTTCGAATTTTCAAAGATTTTTTGGCCTGCACCACACCTCTACATAACGAAGTTTTTATCAGAAAACCTTCTACATATCGAGGTCACTTTGTTAAAAACATCAGCATTTAGACAAAAAAAAAGTTCATTCTTGGAACAATGAGTACATATTTTATTATGAACTTCTAACACCTCTATATATCGAAGACAGCCAGAAATCACCTCGATAAATCGAACCTCGCTATATCGAAATCCTCGATAATTCGAAGTTTTCTCGTTCCCCTTGAGGTTCAATATATCTAGGTTCGACTGTATTTACATATATTTGTATGTGCACAACATTAATCTTCTTGGGGTATGAAATATCAGATTTTCGACTTGGAAATAACTTTTCTCTGTAGTTTTGTTGCTTCAAAATTTATCTTAGCAACGTATTTTCACAAGTATCTGAAAATGTTCCAGCACATTCTTCATACATATATAGTAAAAGAATGGTTATTGTATGAAATGAATCTGTTCTTCATCATCCCATCGAACATCTTTGGGATGTTTTGGAAGAAAATGCGGGAGCATCAAATCACAAGTCGATCGCATCTTAAAAAAAGAGTTTTTAAATAAATGGGCAACAACATCACCCGAAATTACTGTAAAACTAGTTTGTTCAATGAAAAATCGTTTAAAGTATGTTATTTCAGCAAAAGGACACCACTTACGTTATTAGGTTTTAAAATAGTATTTAATTGTCTGAATGTATTGGGAAATTTTTGATGCACGTGCAATTGTTTGAAAAGAATCATGGTTGAATTTATCAAATAATTGAACGGAATACTGCTTTGTTTCAAATTGTTTAAGTTGTGAAAAATTTATAAAACATTCTATAATAATACGAAATAAATATTAAATAAAGATTGTTTGTTTGCACGTGCAGTTTTTTTACACATGTGGCAACAGCACAAACTGGCACGAAATCTGATACTACAATAATAAATGGCAAATTGAGACAAAAAAAATTATCAGACTTTCATATTTTATCCACAATTACCCAAAAAATGGGCTAACATTTTTATAAAATACAGGTAAATAACACAAAAAGTGCAAGGGTACACACCAGAATATAGAATTAAATAAACATTTGTGCTTCCTTAATGAAACGAGCAGTTCCATAACAAAACGTAACATTTTCTCTCTCTTTTTAACTTCCCAGTATATGGGAAGTTCTTGTAATCGCCTCGAAAATCGAAATTGAAATTTCTTTACGTTTTGAGGTCTTATGAGTATATTTTAAGTGTTTTTAAAAAGAAGTATGTATGTATGTGCGTGTGTATGTGTGTGTATGTACGTACGTACGTGCGCTTGCGGACAGTTTTTCTACGAGCATAACTCACGTAAACAAAGTCATATCGACTTTGTTAAGGTGTCAATCGAAGCGTCTTTGCAATCATAAGAGCTGATTAGTTTTTGGAACACTTCGGTCGGGGGGTTTGCTGTTTTCACCCCATGGAAGTCAACCATGTCATGCGCTATATCTCACGAACCAACCAATCGTACGATTTGCTTCATCAAGGTGTCAATCGACGCGTATTAACTTTTTCGTGATCCTTTAAATTTTTTAAAATTATCGTTGCAGCTGTTTTTTACTTTTTTGAAAAAAAGTGCAAAAAATTGGATTTTTTTTCAAAAACATCAAATTTTTAACTTTATTTTCAAGTTGCAGTAATCAATATTTATAAAATTTATATACTTCAAACAGTTGTTGTAAAAAAACTATCAAACCTTTTTTCATCATTACAAAACAAATTAAATTAAAAATAAAAAACCATTAAAAGTCATCATGATTTTCATGGTCATTTATGTCAATCATTATATCTCGAGAAACAAATATAACCTTTGCGTCATTAAGAAGTCAATCAACGCGTATTAACATTTTAATGATGTTTTTAAATTTAAAAAAAAATCTTTAAAGCCATTTTTTTAATTTAATAAAAAAACTATTGAAAATTAGTATTTTTTTTTCATAAAAAAATTAATTGACAATTAATAAAATTAACATCGGGATAATAAATGTTTATAAAATTTATAAACTTTTATCAATTTCTGTAGAGACTAGCAAAATATTTTCTCATGAATTCAAAACAAATTGAATTAAAAATAAAAAAAATCATTCAAAGTCACCATGTAAAAAGGGTTCATACGAATTTTTATACCTTAAATCTCTTATTCTAAAGACATTGTTGTAAAGTCAATCAAATCAAATTTAGAATTGTGATAATCAACGTTTTGAACGGTAAAATGTTTTGTAGTCAACACTTTTTAAGATCATTTGCTTTGAAAAGCTTTCATCAAATAAAAAATTGTAGTTTTTAGGAGTTTTGTTCTTTAGTATTCGTAAAATTTCAGTTACTTCCTTCATCATTTGTTATACATATATTTTACTTTTTACATGCAATTGAACCTATTTGTGACTGCATAATCAATGTTTCTCAAAATCAAAACAGAAAATAAGAAATAATTATTAGTTTCATTGATGTGATATCGTGAAAAAATACAAATTCAGTGATTATGCCGAAGTGCTAGCAGTTTTGACCGCAACTATTCAAAATGGCCATCACGCGACAAAATCTCTTCAGTTGTCGTAATAACAAAAACTGCATTCATTTTTGCTAGCGCTGTTTTGTCCTTCAAGCATCGATATGAAAATAACAAGTAACGTAGAAAAGGCTTTGTAACCTGTCCCCCTCCGATTGATCCGCGTGAATATTAAATCAAACCAATCCACGAAAATCCTTACTTAATCAATTGACGCTCGCGTAGATGTTACCATTAATATTAAGTCATTCCAATAACTTTTATGAGAGGTACATTTTTATTATTAAAAGCAGTATTATTTCCATAATTATTATTGTGTTTAATATTTTTAATATTTATGTAAATATTACTGGGAAGTTGTCCGTGTGGACCTCAAGGGTAGCACCTCACGGCTTGTTGCAAATGGAAATCGATTTATTATCTTCTGATATATAACGAGGTGCTTGTGCGCAAACCCTTAATCTGTTATGTAGAACAAAGACAATCCAATTTAAAATAATTCCATCCGAAAACAATACTTTCCGTGAATACAAACGATTTTTATCCAATATCAAAAAAATGCTACAATGAAATTATTGCACTATGTTATCGACCTCAAATATTTTGAGTACCAAAATGTTTAACGGATTATGTAACATTCGTTTAAATCAATCACACAAGTACAATGGCAATCTTCTCTGCTAAAGTTGATGTTTCGAACTAGACTGCTTTCAAAAAAATTTGTAAAGCACTTGGAGGATTACTGGTCTAACGTAGACATGCTGACATATTTATCTGAATTTTATTTCCTTTTTAAAGCTCAATGAACAATTTGCATTTTTCACAAGATTCATGAATTATTTTTTATTTATAAATTTAGTTAATTCAAACTTGAGAAGCCGCAATTGACTAAAATAAACTTTGAATAAATGCTTTATTTCTGTTCTTATCTATGGCAATGAACATATTCACCTCATTCAGTTGATTCATTTGTTCCGTCACACAAGCAAATGCGGAGACAGGACATGCAGATTATATAAGCAAGTCTGTTTATAAGCTTTCAAATATCTCAGACAAAAGTTAGCATTCCATACAATCATTTATGGCTCGTTGTTTTGTTTTGGGGATGTGCCAAGGAATCCACTCATTCCCACATAATGCACTGACTGAAGATCATACCACACAATGGAATATGAAGTTATATTTGGCGAATGAATATGGACAATGAAATTCCGGGAATATCTTAAGACGAAAATACGAAGAAAGTTCTCAACTCCCTTTACGGATCTTTTCACCTTGCGATTCTTTTATTCGTCTGAAAACCATTGTTTAATTTTTCTTTACACTTGAATTGCTCTGACTTTCTTTTCGTTTATTCCTTCAGAAAAGGGAAAACAAACGACAATTGTATTTAAGGTTAATAGCTAAGGAGCTTAAAAACACTCCGAAGTTCATTCCTGAAAAGTATTTAAATTAGATTACTATAAAATTTTATGGATGTTGAACTAGTTTGAATTAAAGCTGACGAAAAATTGCGTAGTATTGTAGCGCGAAATTGATATTTAATATTGAAATTTAAAATATACTTTTATTTTAAAAAATCATTGCAATTGGTAGAAATTTTAAAACTATGAAACTCATACTAACTTCGACTTTTTCGGATACTGCTAAAACCGAACAGGAAGAAACTATGCAGGAAAAAACTGATCTACATTTTGCAAACTATTGTAGGAAGTCGTATCTTCAACAAAAAGCTAAAAGGCAATAGTGATTAGGATTTTCTTTGGACACTGTTAGCAAAAACGCAACAACAAATGCTTCGAAAGACAATCTATAGGTATATACTCTTGCACCTTCTCCCACCTGTATTTATTAAGAACTGTGTTCCGATTATAGTTTGTTTTGTTTCTTGCATTTACATTTTTTTTGGGTTTTTAACACTGGTAATAAGCAAGTAGAAAATTGCTAGCTGTTAAATTTTGCTAGTTAGACAATATCACAAGAGCCAAGGTATCGAGCGATGTAAGCGATCCCAATTATTTTTCTTTAATTAAGACTTAAATTCAGCAATTGTCATTATTTTCATGTGATTTATTCTATACGAATCATATCAAACCGTAAAGTTTTCAATTTACACACACACACACACACACACACATATATATATATATATATATATATATATGTGTGTGTGTGTGTGTGTGTGTGTGTGTGTGTGTAAACATATGGAAGCATATAGCATAAATTGATCATTTAAATTTCATAACCACTTATACTTCGTATCTCTCTAATATTTCTTTTACTTGCTGTGATGCAAATTTGAACCTTCGATGCGAGGCTAGAAAGCTGACACCCAGTGTTTTCATCCATGACAACATCATCAAAAAAGTAGATTTCATACCTAGAAATCAACGCAACAAATATTGTTTATCTGGGATGTTACATAGAGTGAATTTAAAATTCATATGAAAACTATCGTTTGTTTTGGTTTGGTTGTGAAGTACATTATTTTTATTTTTATTTCTTTATAAATATAAAATTACTATCAGGCTTGGGTGTTTTGTTTATATAATTGAAATTTCTTGCAAGTTATCAATTTCATGCCAAAAATTGTATCCTGGGAGCGCATATCAAATTCTATTTTAAAATTTATCCTAGAGCTTTCAAGCACGCATCAATTTTTAAAATTTAAGCGTCAGTCATGAAATTCTAAAATTACTTTTCAAATCTCAAAATAAATGAAAGAGCACTAATCAGATTCAAGTCGACAAAAAATATGTTGCTACTGTAAACATTCAAGGAAAAAAATCGCCATCTACCGACCATTATGTCCGCTTCTCAAGTGGAGCCTGTGTTTTTTCAAACTCCTTTTCGCACAAAACCTCCAAGGAGACCACTTTAAACTAGAGTGCATCTAAGTATTTGCATAGCCCTCGAGCATTGACAAGAAAAACCATACGAATACGTCATGTTGCAGCCAACGTATACCCATTTGCACCCATTTCCTGTAAATCAAAATTTCTCACCATGTAGGAAAAGTACAAATAATGTTTTATTTTCAATCGTTGCCAATCTTTTTTTGGCCTCGTGCCAATCATATCAATCGTGTTGCAATAGTTCGGTGCCGGTTCAATTCAATTGCACCAAACTTATCCCATTACATCTATTTTCGTTCAGTTTTTCGCCCGGATCGACTATGCGGCGTGCCCGTTACTCTCAGGATTCCTGCTCTATTTCTTTGCCGTTTCCTGATACCACGGGCTACAAATAAAGACGTAAATGGATGCCGAGTTTCATTCAAGTTTGCCGTTGGTATGTTGCCTGCAGCAAGATCAGCACCTTGTTATCCAGCTGGAAAAGCAGACGCACTGCCGATGGTTTCATTCACTTCGTAAGGACCGACAAGCGTCGAAGGAAAGAATGTCCTTTTCGATTTGCTAGCTATAACACTCATCTCGAGAGTTGATTCTAGTTCTTCTGTTCTGTTTATGTTAAGGTATCCTACCCCAGGAATCAGCGCAGAGTAAATCCTTTGCCACAGCGTTATTTCTAATTGGGTGTTCACAGGGTCATTGAAAGTCCTTCTTTAAAGAATCCAATCGTTTTGCCATTCTACAAATGTGAATGTGCAAATGCAATGCCCGTTTAAATTCACGATTGCATCAATGGCGCTACGATTGGCGCCTTCAACGCAATTATCATTCGATTCAGAGTCCTTAAAAACTTCTCTGCACAACGTCCTGAAATTTTATGACGGGAAAAGTGTAGTTTCCTTTCGGCATTTTATTATCTAGGTAAGCACAGATCGTAGTTTTCCTCCATTTGCTCTGTTTTCACCGGGAAAAACAGGAAACTGGTGCATAGACAGCCTGGTACGACCCGGGAAATGACGTGAAGCGAGTAGTTTGCTTTTCTTAGATTTGGCGTTTGGCATGTTTGGTATTTGCATTCCATTTCGAATTGGTTTTTTTTTTAAATAAATTTCATCAGAAACCAGCTTGTTTTCTGGAAAATTTAACCATATTTGTGCTCAAAATACTATAAGACATTATTAAGCATAAAATTTCCTATATTTTCGCTCAAGATGATTTTTGTATAAGCAATGGTTTTTCAACTACAACATATCAAATATTTTTTCAAACTAATTTAAGAAAAAATTTCATGCTTTGTATCTTAAAAGAAATTTACAGTTTCAAAATCATTTTGTATGAAATAAATTTAAAATGTTGTGCCCTGATCATAACAGATTCGTATTATATACGTGACCCCATCAACAACTTCAAAGTTACTCGTGTTTTTCAATAGGTGCCAAAAATTATCATTTTTAAGGTCACCGTTTTAATCTCAAACTTAAGAAGTATTTCATAATCATATATTTAAAAAAAATGTTTTTTTGGCAATCCAAAAACAAATATTTACAATTTCGACTAATTAAGGGTTCACAAAATTTTATGGATTTTAGATAATTGCAAACTTTAATCCAGTTGTATTTATCAGTGCTTCATTTTTCCATGAATGTTAAGTATTTTAAATTTTGAATGTACTGTTTGATTTTTAAGTCTTAGTTTCAAAGGCTTTGATGTGTATCCATGTGTTCATGTAGCTTCTAAAGCTACCACATTTTTTTTGTTCATATTTTAATCAATTCATATTCAACTTTCTCGAAAAATATTTCACGCATCGAATCAGTTTAATTTTTTTTTGAAAGAAACGATAAAAGTACTTTGAGGGTTTTAAAATTTCACTTAAAAAAATTATTTGAAGAATATGGGGTGTATATTTATTATATTCATATTTAAACAGCCATAACGCTAAAAAGCGTCAAATTTACAACTTACTGCTCCAACTTAATATTCTGTATTGGAACGCAAATAAACTAGTGTGTTATGTGTTACTTCTATTCCATTCATATTAGTGTCAAAAAAGCAAGAAACATTATCAATCTAATTCAAAAAGCTTTAGAAATATTTTAATCTTTTTAACTTCCCAGTATATGGGAAGTTCTTTTAATCGCCTCGAAAATCGAAATTGAAATTTTCAACATTTCTTTACGTTTTGAGGTCTATAGAGTATATATCAAGTGTTTTTTAGAAAGGGAGATGTATGTGTGTGTGTGTGTACGTATGTACGTATAACGCATAACTCACGTAAACAAAGTTGTATCGACTTTGTTGAGGTATCAATCGAAGCGTTTTGGCAATATTAAGAGCTGATTAGTTTTTGGGACACTTCGGTCGGGGGGTTTGCTGTTTTGCCTGTTTGAAGGTCATTTCTGTCATGCGTTGTATCTCGCGAACCCAACGTACAACTTCCTTTAACAAGGTTTCAATCGACGCGTATTAACATTTATAAAATTCTATCAAGTTTTTAAAAAAATTTTTGGAGCCGTTTTTTAATTTTTTAAAAAAAAGTGCAAAAAATTGGAATTTTTTTCCAAAAACATGAAATTTTTAACTTTATTTTCAAGTCCAAGTAATCAATGTTTACAAAATTTATATTGTCCAGACAATATTTGTAGAAACATCATCAAAACTTTTTCTCATGATTACGTAAAAAATTAAATTAAAAAAAAGGCCATTAAAAGTCATCATGATTTTCAAGGTCATTTTTATCATTCACTATATTTCACGAACCAGATATATTATTTGCATCATTATGGTGTCAGTTGACGTGTATTAACATCTTTGTGAAGTTTTTAACATTATAAAAATTCGTTTCAGCCGTTTTTTTAATTTAATAGAAGAAAATGCGAAAAATTATGGGTTTTTTTTTCATAAAAATATTTTTTTAGCTTGATTTGCACAGCACAGTGATACCAGTTTATAAAATTTATACGTTCTTATCAGTTTTTGAAGACAAACCAGCAAAATTTTCTTCCACGATAATGATAAAAACTTAATTAAAAATCATTCAAAGTTACCATTTAAAGAGGGTTCATACGAATGATATTACTTTATATCTTTTATTCTGAAAAAAATGTTGTAAATTCAATCAAAGTTTTAAAATATTTGCATAATTTGAGCAGATTTTTAATAGTTTTTATAGTCTTTTAATTAAAAAAACTGCTTAAATTTTGATAACCAACAAAGTTTCAATCAAATTTGCATTTGCAACGCTTAGAATGGTAAAATGGTTTGTAGTCAATATTTTGCAAGTTCATATGCTTTAAAAAGCTTTCATCGAATAAAAAATTGTAGTTTTTAGTAGATTCATTCTTTAGTAATCTTAAGATTTCAATTACTTCCTTCATCATCATTTTTAATACATTTTACTTTTTACATGCAATTGAACCTATTTTTGACTGCATATACAAAATTTTCAAGACCAAAAAGGCCCCCACCGATTGGTCCGCGTGAATATTCAATCTGTCCTCATCGACCAAAAACCTTACGTAATCAATGGACCCTCCCGTAGACGATATGATTCATATTAACTCATTCCAGTTACTGCTATGAAGACCTCTCATTATTATTACTTAAAGTAGTATAATTTTCAAAATTATTATTGTGTTTAATGTTGTTGATGTTTATGTAGATATTACTGGGAAGTTGACCGTGTGGACCTCAAGGGTCGCACCTCGCGGCTTGTTAAAGGTACGTATCATTCGTTATGCATCATACTTCACAAATTCAAAAATGCTCGAAGCTGAGGTTAGGACCAGTCAATTCCATCTACATATCCAAAATGTCATAGTGTGGAGTGTGCTCTGTGTGGAGGATTGGCGAGGTAGTACCTGAAGAGGATGCCACACTTCACAACAAAACCATATATTCTTCATTTAATTAAAAATAAAATTGCAGAAGATTACAGTGTGTTGAATTAAAATGTATTTAGAGAACGATTAAAAAATATCAACGACTTCAATAACAATAATTTTGATAAAATCAAGCCAAATATTATAAAAATTGCCAAAACAAGCTTTTTAAAGTACGTAGTTTATAACTTTTGAATAAGATATCACACATTATTAGGTTGGTGGTCATTAGAATGATGTTTTCAACAAACATGTGGAAAAATGAATAACCATTCCATTTGAAAAATGTTGCAAATGATGGGAAAATTGCGAAATGCTTTTTAAAAATACAATTGGAAATTCCTAAATGGGCCGCAATATAGTTTTAAAGGTCGGGATTTTTTTATGTTTATTATAATCGATAAAGCTTGACAAGATGAGCAGTTTTCCTGTTCTTGCAAAAATATTTCAATTATTACCGAAAAAAGAGGATTGGTCATAATGACAAACAAAGATCAAAATTTTTTGAGTCTAGTTTTTACGAGTTTTCAATCGATACCTATCACATTTTTCCCAAAAATGCGCGTTGTTCAAAACCCATAAATTCATTTAAAGGTCAGAAATTTACCTATTTATGTATTCAAAATGATTATGGATGTGCATATGTCCTGCAGCATTATTAAAGTTTCGATGAGAAACCTTCTTTCAACTTTATGTCTCGTTTTTCGTACAGATATACTCAACTTTTGCACTCGTTATGGAATTGTGTGAATTACATGAATGAATGGAAATTTATATTTTGAAAATTCAATGTGCATTTTTCCATATCGTTCGCCAACATCTTTCGAAAAAAACTTTTATCAATTGAAAGTGAATTTTCCATTACAAAATTTGGTCACAGCTCAGTTGAAGACTTTGGTTTTTGCAAGTAATTTCATAATAAAATGATGAGCACAATGCGCCCTTAAACGTTTGATATCATCTTTTTCAGCTTGACTTCAAAATTTCTGCGAAGAATTTTAAGTCTTTGAGCTGGAATCAATTAACTTCAATTAAAATTTAATTTGTTTTTATCAAAAAACACGAAAATTCATTTCGGAACATTCATTTCATAATTTCCGAAAAACACGTCAGCGTCTATATAGTTATTCTTATTAAAAACACGAAATGGCGGGTAAGGAAATGAAATGTTATCCAGGAAAATTCATAGAGGGAGGCATGAAAGGAAGCGATTCACCCGGAAGATGCATATAAATGCTTTTTTTTTTGTTTTTTCGATTGGTTGTATGGTGCATGCAAATTTAATCTAAGGCTGCAAATAGGAAACATGAAATGCGAAATAAATGCATCATAATTAAAAATCTATTTGAGAAGTGATTCCATGATTCAATACTTTTGGACAACTTTATGATATGGGTGATTCTAATAAAACTGTGATTTTTCAAGTTAAGTTAATTGCATTTGTATTTGACTATAATTGTGCTTTGCAAAGTTGTTTACTATCGAAAAATCATCCGCGATGTAGTCGTTTTAGGGTACTTTACATTTCAATGGTATACCTTGATTTGGGGGGACTGATAAGTATCAATAAAGGTGAACTATGTTCATATCTACAAAATACTGTGTCCAAAAAAATTTCTTCATCAAAATTACTTTTAATATTCAAGACAATGTACACATTCTCCGAAAGTGTGATATGTATGTCTTCATTTCACACTTTTTGGAGAATCACCCATGTGTCGTTAATTTTACAGGAGCAATTCAAAATCTGATATATATCCTGCAGCCTTGGAAAAAATAATTTCCGTGAATGATTTAAACTTATTAAATAAGCAGCGTTAAAGAAATGCTTGAAATTTGTTTTGACTTTAAGATTGTCATTTCCAGCTTCTGCGTGCGATTTGTTAGAAATGCTTTATTTTTAATTTTCAGTAATATTAATAAATTAATTGATGCTGTCGTACACCATTTAATATCACATTAATTAATCAATACAGCACAGTCTTATTCACAACCAAAAATTTACAAACAAGCACGGAAAGCTCTCAAGTCGACTCATCCTTAACGTACAACCCACGACTTTTGGCTGAGGTAATTAGCAAAACAAGAAATTTAATTACGTTGATTCTCGCGAGCATGATAAAATGTTTGCACAAGAAAATCATGTCTGCACGTCCTCCCCGGCTCTTTTCATATTTTCCCAAAAGCAAGCCTTGACTTAGCCACCCGTCGTGGCAATATCCTTGCCAATATTCCTGTATTATATTACACTTCATAGTGAGGCTTTTCCCATCACATTTTCATTGACTACATGCTGGCTTTTCTGGCGTTTCCGTTTCCCGTTTCACCTTATCCACACTACAGAAAAAGACTCGTATTCAAATTTTCCCATTCGAATGAAATGGTCCATTTAAGTTTTCGTTTTCAAATAAATTGGAGAATATCAAAATTCAATTAAAATGTCATGGGTGTGGGTTGGGGTGAAGAAGAAGATGAAAGCCGGAAATTATCAATGGGTTAATATATTCCGAGCATATTTCTTGATCATTTTCTCAGGTAATTGCGTGGCTTAGTGTAGTTTGAGGCCAACCCCAGTTGCTTTTGTGCTTGAATGTCTTAAAGTGTTCGAATTAATTGGAAATTAAATTTTCCTGACAAAAAACGCTCATGAATTTACAGGGAAAAGTTTTTAGCTTAATCGATCAGGTTGTGAAAACTTTTCGTAAGAAAGGCTGTTGAACCTATTTCAAGGAGAGAAATAGAAATGATGGGGAAATATTGGAGCGTCTTGTAAAACAAAAATAAAAAGTTCAACATTTTCAAGTGAAATTTCAATTGAGTAAGTAACAAATATTATTTTGACATGTTGGCCATAAAGTAAGCATTGAAAAGTTCGAGTGAAGTAATAATTGCACAACAAGGAAACACGATAAATTTTGAATAAATTTTGCTGAAAAACCCGTAAAAAACCAAAATTCCAGACACTGTAATGATGACATAGAATAAGTGAAATTTTTATTTCACTTTTTCATACAAAGTAAACGTACAATGTGAAACTAAAATGGATATAATGACAAAATTAAGGATGAAACATAAAAATTTCTGTACTTTAATGAATTCTGTGCCAAGGAATTCAAACTTTTTTTAAGATCGAAAATGTTCATTAGTTCCAATTGATGCTTCGGTAAGCGATCTGGAATTAAAAGTTGTTTTATTGATATAAGTTCCAGTCTAGTTTTCGTTTACTGCATGTGAGCCAGTACAAGAGAAAACACTTTGATATTTTTAGACAGCTCGGAACTAGCACTATCTTTGTGACACCAATCTTTTCCTTACAAAAACTGTACAGCTTTTATTTTTTTTGGTGGAACCTGGTTATTTCTTTTGGACTTAGTGATGAATTCAACATAAGCAACAGAACAAATAAAATAGCCAATCGAAAATATGCGCGCAAGGCAAGAAACTCTCAAACTCGATCCAACTTTGATACAGAAAAATGCACTAGGATACTGACAATCCGCTTTTTCTTCCTTGTATTCAATGCAGAAATCGTTAGTTTTGTTCGTGTCATCTAAGTTTTTAATTTATTAATGCCTAAAACAATTCACATTGATACTTTATCATATAATTTTGCTTTTATGTTCTTGTAAAGGTGGCAAAATAATCAGGCAAAATTGAATTAACCTCCATTTATTTGATATTGCAGTCTCAATTTTTATCGTTTTATTTTATCTTAGTCAAATATCTTAGACAATTATTTACAAATTAACACGAATACTATGATGATCGTATTTTCCTACGATTTCAAAATATTTTTATGATATACATATATTTAAATGATATGCAGTGTATCTTCCATTATTATTCTTTGTGTTAGCATTTTAAAAACGTAAACACATGCTTAGCCATTATCATGTTTCCATTTCAATTTACGACTTCATAGGGCCTATGAATATTTTCCCCAAAATTGTATGTTCAAAGTCATTTTCCTAGTATCACTCCTTGGAGCTAGTGACTTTAACCAGAACATTTCATACTTAACAGACAAAACTCTCTAAGGACATCATATAATGCATGATATACGTAACGTTCAAACAGTTCACCCTCTTTATGGCAAATGCTCCTGATAAGTTGTAACGAAGAATGACTCAACTAGAAAAAATTGTTATGTAAGTTTCGGGAGCTGCCCATCAATCATGCATATTTGTTGACGATTCTCCGTCGAGAGCTTTTCATTCACTTCCACACTCCTCACTTGTTTCCCTTAAATTGCAGAGTCCTTCGAAAAAACAACAACATTCCGACAAAAACGAATGAGATGAAAAGTTTTTTTTTGCGAATGATATAATAGGAGGTGAAGGATATAAATAAACATAGCTTCCTTTCACATATTCGTCTTGACGAGCTCGTAATCTGCAAAACATACTGATGACATTACGTAGAAGCTTACAGAAGCTAAAGATAACAGTCCATTGAAAAGGATCAGACCTGCGACCTTTCCGCCCCAAAAAGATGAGTAAAACTGGAAAGGAATTTCACAGTAAGGAAAGTAGGGAAGAAATACGGGCAAATGCGCAAGGACGTTGTGGAATTGGCCCCTACTGGAAGAAAAGAGTGTAAACGTGGTGAATTTCTTTTGTATTGATTTCCCCGTTGTTGAAGGGACATATACTTAGTATCAACATTATTTCATAGACAAAACAGTTGTTGTTAGTTGAGGGAAGTGAAAAGGAAATATACATGAGTTTGTTTTTATTAAAATAGCCTAGAACTAGATTACGACAAAGTATTAGCTATTCAAAAAATTTCGTAAGGTATTTCTGTTCTGTTCTGTTCTGATCCTTACAAGTTTAGATTTAGCATGAAAGTAATTAATTCTAATCTACCTAAAAGATTCCATTTTCTTCCTTCTACGATTAATTAGGCGTTCTTCAATATCTTCAATATCAAGAAATATAACAAAACCAAGTGAACTTTAGATCTTTCAAATGATTTGGTTCGTTTCCAATGCCAGAACACTTCTCAGTCCTGGAAGAATGATACTAGCAATATTTTAAATGTTAAGGTATTATTTTAAATACACGTTTTTTTCGTGAAATTAGATCTGCTAACCTTCATTGTTGACATTTTGCTGAAAATGATAGTAAAATGATAAAATTATTTATTAACTTCTCAGTATATGGGAAGTTCTTGTAATCGCCTCGAAAATCGAAATTGAAATTTTCAACATTTCTTTACGTTTTGAGGTCTATAGAGTATATTTTAAGTGTTTTCAGAAAGAAGTATGTATGTGTGTGTGTGTGTGTATGTACGTCCGTACGTACGTATGTGCGCTCGTGGACAGTTTTTTCGAAGAGCGTAACTCACGTAAACAAAGTCGTATCGACTTCGTTGAGCGTCTTGGCAATTTTAAGAGCTGATTAGTTTTTGGATACTTCGGACGGGGGGGGGTTGTTGTTTTGCCCGTTTGAAGGTCATTTCTGTCATGCGTTATATCTCGCGAACCAAACATACGATTTGCATGGTTAAGGTATCAATCGACGCGTATTAACAATTTTGTGAATTTATAAAACTTTGAAAAAAATCGTTGAAGCCGTTTTTTCATTTAAGGAAAAAATGATAAACAATAAATTTTTAACCTGATTTACGAAACACAGTACTCAATGTTTATAAAATTTGTATACTCCAAACAGGTGTTGTAAAAAAAACATGCAAAACTTTTTCTCATGATAACAAAAAAAATTAAATTAAAAATTAAAAATCATTCAAAGTTGCCATGTAAAAAGTCTTCATATGAATGATATGACCTTATATCTTTAATTTTAACGACTGTTGTTAAGCCAATCAAAGTTTATTAATATTTGCACACTTGAAACAGATGAACTTTTTAGCGTATCGTGTTTTAATTGTAATATAAAAACTGCTTAAATTTTGAAAAGCAAAATAATTAATGAAATTTGCATTTGTGGTAATGAACGCTTTCAATGGTAAAATGTTTTGTAGTCAATACTTTGCTGGATCATATACTTTAAAAAGCTTTCATCAAATGAAAAAAAATGTAAATTTTAGTAGTTTTGGTCTTTAGTGTTCGTAAGATTTTAATTACTGCCTTCATCATCGTTCGTGAGGCTATTTAGTTTTAACATGCAATTAATCCGATTATTGATTTCACATTCAATGTTTTTCAAGACCAACTTAAAATAAGAAATAAGTATTAGTAATCGGGAAAAAATACAAATTAAATGATTATGCCGTAGTCATGGCAATTTTGGATACAACTATTCAAAATGGCCACCACGCGACAAAATTTCTTCAGTGGGCGTAATAACAAAAACTGCATTAATTTTTGCTAGCGCTCTTTTGTCCTTCAAGAATTGAAATGAAAATAACAAATAATGTAGAAAAGGCTTTGTAACCTAGCCCCCCCTCCTCCCGATTAATCTGCGTGAATATTCAATCATCCCCGATACCTACGTAATCAATGGACGCTCCCGTAGATGATACGATTAATATTAAGTCATTCCAATAACTTTCATGAGAGGCACATTATTATTATTTAAAGTAGTATTATTTCCATAATTATTATTTTGTTTAGTATTTTTAATATTTATGTAAATATTACTGAAAAGTTGACCGTGTGGACCTCAAGGGTGGCACCTCGCGGCTTGTTTTCGCCCGATTTTGTTTTGTGGTGCATTTTGTGGTAAAATTTACTTTTTGAAATATTTTGTTCGTTATTCTCAATACAGGCATGTGATCTAAAATAATTGTTAGTTTTCAATTAAAGCTATCCTCTATAATTTTTTAGGTATTTATATTCAAAAAATTATTTGTGGTCGTAATGGAAAATGCCAAAAATCAAAGCAAAGCAATGCAAAGGTAGAGTTCACTTTTAAAAAATCACGTTGTAAACGCATACAAACTCTAAACCTATTAAAGATTTAAAACTATCGCATAACTTCCTTCATCTTTTAACGTTCAATTGCTGCCAGACATGCAGGTAATCCCTGAACCTTTACCAAGAGCCGAAAATTTCGATAAGCGAATTTCCCGCACAAAACACTAATTTCTTGTCGTCGTCAATAAAAACGTCATGGCTCACAATCTGCATTTATCTAACAAAACGTTCAATGTCTGAACAATGCAATTGCCATATTTTTCAAAGAAATATCTGTGAACAAATCTCTAATACCCAATTATAGGAATTTCAAAAGAGATTCTTGGGATTATTGCTATGAAAAGAGGATAAAGTTATTATTAATCTGTGATTCTTATATCTTTTCGATAAACTACCAATTATTTTGCACTTGAATCTTAACTTAAGTTTCTCTTGTATGATTTTTTCAATAAGTATGATTTCCTTTTCAATCCTACATAAAAAACTTGTGTTAAATCGATAACGCAGATTTTCAAAAAAACCTCAATGTTTATTTCCCATGGAAAATTTGATCTGTAGGACAAATAGATTTTTAATTTTTTTCTTAGAATATAAGAAATATTCACAAAACAATGAATAATAAAATGAGGAAGAGTGGTTTCATGGTGGGCGGTGTTGTCGACTAGACACGGAGGTTCAAAACCCAAAATAAAAATGATTATATGATGAATAATAATATATGTAGGTGTGTAGTTCAAAGATATCAGGTTGTACTCTAAAAGGCCCGTAACACACTCAAACAAGTCCAGCCAAATTTAAACCACAAACTTTTCAAGATTCAGTTTTCTTTCAACAGTAGCATAACTGATTTTAAGGTATAAAAATATATAGTATTTTGGAAAATATAAATGATTTACCTGAAAATTTGCGGTTGAAGTCAATGCTAAAAATGGACGATTGCGCATTTTTTTTATTCTTGCTTGAAATTTTAGTTTCAAATGTAATTTGCTGTAATGAACTCGTCGCACTATTCAGCTTAAGGGACATCCAAGCTGCAAGCAAATCTCTTGGGAGAATTAGAACATGAATTCAGATTCAAAATGCGATGAAAAAAGCCATCGGAAGCGAGTAAGAGCAGAGTGAGTGAATCAGTTCGAATTAGTAACTAAGTTGGGGTTAGTAAGTTACTCAGTCAGTTTTTTCTGGAGTTTGGGTCAGAGTCAAATTTGTACTTTGAAATTATGAATTAGCTAGTTAGAGATTATTAAGTACCCATTGTATGAGCACTGCTTTTCGGAGTATAGGTTTATTCAGTTATCCAAAGGTTGCTTGAACTTCTTCATATTCCTGGTATAGATCGGAACTATCAGCATCCTAACCCCTCTTTGGGGAGCGGCACCCCTGTTGAGAGCGCAACAGCACGCCAATGCACCACGATACAGAAGAGTTGCCGAATAGCTACCGGTCTCAAACTGTATTAGAAATGACTGTACCCGCTTTGGGTGTCAACCGCAGCCACCAATTTACAACCTCCACAAGTTCCTCAACCAAAACTGGCAAGGATAAGTCCCTGGGGCCCCGGTTACGCTTGAAACCAGTATACCCCTGGTAAGGTTTCGAGAAAGCGCAAGCACAACCTCTTCGATTGTGTCCCAACGAGAAACTCTGGATCCATCGCGGTAATTTAGGGCTACCATCCTTTGAAACCAGTGAAATATATGATAGACCCTATCAATCGTCATCGCTTTGCCTCAGCACCCTGTTTAAGAGACATTGATCTGAAAATCGGTCTTGGGACAGTTCTCCCAGCTGCTTTTGCCGAGTACTAAGCATCTGCTGGTCGACACTCCCGGATTCTCTTTCTGCAAGGTACTCGTTCGGCTATGCGACTTTTCCTAGGCATACCAAGTTCCACCATGACCATAACGTTGGAAAGCGGAGTTAATTTTTTTTACAATAAAGGACGCAGTAAACAACCAAAAGATAGAATTCATTGTCACTTAAAAAAATGGTTCCCAGATTACCTAGATTACCATTCTTGTAATCAACTTTACAGTGACTTGATATTCCAATGTTTTCGAAGGTATCATACTATGGCACTTCTAGTTTTTAGAGTTGTAGTCTTTTTTCAATAAGATATTTATTCAAGATTAGCATTTGTTCTTACAATTAAATTGTTTGTTAAAAATATGCTTTTGATTTTAAGTTGTCTTACTACCAAATTCCTTCTGACGAAGTCCAACGTGATGAACCTCAGAAGACTGCCAATTCTAGTAAAGTGCTAATTTTGTATGAAATATAGTTTCAGAGTTGCTTCCTACTTTGTTTTAAACGATACATAAAGCTACAAAGACGATGAATAGTACGACGATCTCTTCATTTCATGAGTTTGATTCGTGATTATCATGTTGGGTCCAAACTGTTACCACAAGTCAGACTCGTCAAAGTTCGGCAAGGGGTTAAACAACATCCCGAATTTTTAGAAGCTAGTGGTTTTGAGGAACATTGCTGCTATTGAATATCTTTACTTCATTGAGCTGAAATACCCTGCATACGAAATATCATACAACGGCACCGGGAATCACTCATCAATCATAGCTTCATGCAGATAAGGATAAATCAAACGATGTCCATTAATACGTCGACCGGAAGTCTTCTTCCAAGAGATACAAATTGACGGAACACAACTATCGACTATAAATGGTTATTTTTCTACAGTTACGTCCATGTCCTTGTACAGAAACGCAAATAAAGCTAATCTTTATGGTATTATTTGCAGTGTTTGACTTGTCATTCGTTACAGACAGGATCCGCCCATTTATCATCTTTATCACGTCACGGAAAAAGTGATGTTTACACACTTGGAAGAAATGTGAAAGTGAATGGGCCCGTTAAAAGAGATGTTTTCTCTGAGGTGTTCATAAATATCTTTCACGAAAAGCTGCATATATGTAGATGAGTGCCAATGAAAGTGTTCGAAGAGGGATGCATAGATATGTGTTTTGATGTAGTAAAGTGTAAAATGATATTGAGTAAAGAAATTTGAATTCGAACTGAAATGTGACTTTGTTTTTTTTGTTGGAAACTAACAAACATTTCGGAATACCTGAATAGAAGCTGTATTCATTCTTGCATGTAGTGAGCAACATTTCTAGTTAGAATTGACACTACCTAGCAAAGCGATACAATAAAGTTGCAAGGATAACATAGTGTTTTAATTCACGTCTTTACTTAAAATTCATGGAACTTAACCGAACAAGCCGTGAGGTGTGACCCATGAGGTCCACACGGTCAACTTCCCAGTAATATCTATGTACATAGATATTAAAAATATTAAACACAATAATAATTACGGAAATAATACTACTTCAAATAATAAAAATGTACCTCTCATAAAAGTTATTGGAATGACTTAATATTAATCATAACATCTACGCGAGCGTCAATTTATTACGTAAGGATTTTGGTGCATTGGTTTGATTGATTATTCACGCGGATCAATCGGAGGGGGGACAGGTTACAAAGCAGTTTTTTTCATGACAGTTAAAACATGGTGCTGTGAAGACTATTGAAAATCTGCTCAAATTTTGCAAATATTAATAAACTTTGATTGACTTTACAACAATGATTTTTTATTTAATTTAATTTTTTTTTGTAATCATGAGAAAAGCTTTTGCTGGTTTCTTCACAAAAATTGATACAAGTTTATAAATTCTATAAACATTTATTATTACGATGTGGAAATCAGGTTAAAAATAAATTTTTTTATTAAAAAAATACATCTTTTCCAATTTTTTTTTAAAATTAGAAAATAGCTTTAACGATTTTTTTAATATATAAAAATATCATAAAAATAATAATACGCGTCGATTGACACCTTAATGATGGAAAGATTATATTTTCTTCTCGAAATATAATGAATGACGTAAATGACCTTGAACGTTTAATGATTTTTTATTTTTTATTTAATTTTTTTTGTAATCATGAAAAACACTTTTGCTGGTTTTTCCACGAAAACTATTTGGAGTATATGAATTATATAAACATTGATTACTTAAGTTTGAAAATCAAGTTAAAAATTTTGTGTTTTTGAAAAAAAGCCTAATTTTTTGCACTTTTTTTTTAAAAAAATAAAAAACCGCTCAAAGAATTTTTTTAAAAATTTGATAGAATCACAAAAATGTTAATACGTGTCGATTAACACCTTATTCAAAAAAACACGTACGTTTGGTTCGCGAGATATAACGCATGACAGAAATGACCTTCAAACGGGCAAAACAACAAACCCCCCCGACCGAAGTTTTCCAAAAACTAATCAGCTCTTAAGATTGCAAAGACGCTTCGATTGACATCTCAACGAAGTCGATGCGACTTTGTTTACGTGAGTTATGCTCGTAGAAAAAAGTGTCCACGAACGTACAGACGTACGTACGTACGTACGTACATACATACACACACACACACATACATCTCCCTTTCTTAAAACACTTTATATATACTCTATAGACCTCAAAACGTAAAGAAATGTTGAAAATTTCAATTTCGATTTTCGAGGCGATTACAAGAACTTCCCATATACTGGGAAGTTAAAAATTTAAGACCTAAAACTATTTGCAGCATTGTATAAATTGACTAGATATGAGAATTTTTCATTTATGTTTGATGTTCGTTCAAAAGACTTGGACAAAAGGAAAACAAATATTCTTAGGATATTTTTCAAAATACTTTTCGAAAATAATGAGATTTAATATAAAAAAAATCCCATCTTCTTAAATAATTTAATATATTTTTTAAAAAAAGCAGTTAACTGCAATTATGATACGAAATGAATGAAATATAATTGAATGTTAAATTTTGTAGATTTTTTAGATTTTTTATAGAAAACTTTTGATGTGATTTTATGTAAATGGCCTTGGGAAATTGGAAAATGCATGGTATGGAAGTGATTTTGAACTCGATAATGTTCATAATCACGAATATTATAAAAATGACGTTATTTTGTGGTAACTTCATTAGGGTATATAAAATATTGTAACAATATCGGGGATTGTAAGAATGATTTGAAGTAACAAAATGACTTATAACACACTCCATAAGCAAATATTCGTTTAATTCAGTTTGACAAATCGCGTACTTTTAATTCAAAAGTGATTTCGGTTGGAAGCACTAAGTTTTAAAAGCAAACTGGACACAACTATCAGTAAACGTCGAAGCATCCACGGTTCAAGTTTTCAACAGTTTCTATTATATTTTCTCGGTTTGGGTTAGAAGTTAATGTAAATATATCGCAAAATTTTTTTTTTTTAAATAATATGTACATATGTACTTGGTTGTATATGCTTTGATGTATATCAAAAATGAAAAGCACATTAACAAATTATCCCGTGGCTTTTGCATATTGTATGTACGGCATTGTAAACGAATTAACGATTTGTTGTTTATTAAGTATACAATTGACAACAACAAAATTTATAATTTGTGTATCTATTGTTTGCTATATAAAATATTGTTTTGTCTTTAAAACGACTTCAATATTGAGATTTTGCACTGTGAATAAAAAATTAACATTTGTTCATATTTCCACTAGTGTGATAATAATATTGCGTTACATTCCCCTGTCACTCTGGAGAATGGTTCTATTGGCTTTGAATGCGGTTAAAATGTCGTTTAAAAAGTAATTCTATTGCATTTGCTCAGAATTGGGTTGTTGCAACAGTTGCATGATATCACTATCATCATGAAAATCTTCAAAACAATAAATCTGTGCAAGATTATTACATTTGAATTTTGCCGCACGATTTTTCTCTGGTTTCGTTCACAGTGTGTTAAAATTTTTTTTTCGTTTTGTATTTAAAAAACTTTGAACTGCTATGTGTCGACTTTTAAATTCTTTAATATTTACTGCTTTAAAAAAATTATCCATCTTGTATTTGTTATTTGAATATGGTGCTATTACATGTTTTGTATATTGTATAATTGTGGAAGAGTTTGAGTTGCTCTGAGCACTTTTTTTAACTTCCCAGTATATGGGAAGTTCTTGTAATCGCCTCGAAAATCGAAATTGAAATTTTCAACATTTCTTTACGTTTTGAGGTCTATAGAGTATATATAAAGTGTTTTTAGAAAGGGAGATGTATGTGTGTGTGTGTATGTACGTACGTACGTACGTACGTATGTACGTTCGGGACACTTTTTTCTACGAGCATAACTCACGTAAACAAAGTCATATCGAGTTCGTTGAGGTGTCAATCGAAGCGTCTTTGCAATCTCAAGAGCTGATTAGTTTTTGGGATACTTCGGTCAGGGGGGTTTGCTGTTTTCGCCCCTTGAAGGTCAACCATGTTATGCGCTATATCTCACGAACCAAACATGCGATTTTCATGATTAAGGTGTCAATCGACGCGTTTTAACATTGATATGATTCTATCAAATTTTTAAAAAAATTCTTGGAGCCGTTTTTTAATTTTTTTAAAAAAAGTGCAAAAAATTAGGTTTTTTTTTCAAAAACATCAAATTTTTAACCTCATTTTCAAACCTAAGTAATCAATGTTTATATAATTTATATACTCCAAATAGTTTTTTGTGAAAAAACCAGCAAAAGTTTTTTTCATGATTACGAAAAAAATTAAATAAAAAATAAAAGTTCATTAAACGTTCAAGGTCATTTACGTCATTCATTATATCTCGAGAACTAAATATAATATTTCCATCATTAAGGTGTCAATCGACGCGTATTATCATTTTCATGATGTTTTTACATGTTAAAAAAATCTTTAAAGTGGTTTTTTAAATTTATTGAAAAAAATTGGAAAGTAGTGTTTTTTTCATAGAAAAATTCATTTTTCACCTGATTTGCACATCGTAATAATAAATGTTTGTAGAATTTATAAAATTTTATCAATTTTTGTAGAGAAACCAGCAATAACTTTTCTCATGATTACAAAAAAAAATTAAATTAAACATAAAAAATCATTCAGTCACCATGTAAAAAGGGTTCATTCGAATTATAATACCTTAAATCTCTTATTCTAAAGACATTGAAAAACTGCTTTGTAACCTGTCCCCACTCCGATGAATACTCAATCAATGGACGCTCCTGTAGATGAAACGATTAATATTAAGTCATTCCAATAACTTTTACGAGAAGTACATTTTTATTATTTGAAGTAGTATTATTTCCATAATTATTATTGTGTTTAATATTTTCAATATCTTTTTAGATATTACTGGGAAGTTGACCGTGTGGACCTCATGGGTCGCACCTCACGGCTTGTTATTTAATATTTTCTGATTTTGATTTTAGTTGATTTTGATTTAATTTAGTGAATACTATGAGGCTTCGCTTTGATATTCCATCAAGTGGTTTGAATTCTTTTCACTTTTGTGCAGCAACGCTTGGAACTGCAGTGATATTTTCGCACAATCGTGTGAAAATTGAACGAAAAGCCACTACGAATACCTCCCTGTCTACGCACATGTTTTTTTGATGACTTTTTTGACCTAAAATTCAAATGACTTCTTTGAATGTATGAAGCACCTAATACTTTATAATAAATTGAATAAAGAATCGATATCTATACATTGCGTTTCATTAATAAAAAATATATATTTTTTTTATTATTTGGAAACAGAAAAAAACGAAAAATACATTTTCTGGAATTTTTATCTGACTGTGATTACGTCACACGGAAACTACTGAAAGGATTTTGATTAAATTTAATATGAGGGTGTCTCATATGTTGGGAAAACATTAAAAATACTTTATGTAAAGCAAAATCAAAGGATTTCTAAGAGAGACAAAAAGTTATACCTGCAAGAGTAGCCGGGGATATGTAAGCAGACGGGCAGTGTCGCAAGTTCAGTATGTTTTTCAAAGAGAAAAAATGCTCCAAGCGGAGGAAATTGATTGAAACTAAGGTCTACGCGAAGAGATGTGTAGGCACAGATAATAGTAGTTAAATAAATTTGGTTGACAAATTAATATTCTACAGCCTTTTCTGCAAAAATCTGGTCGCTTCGGTGAAGTTTCGGGCACATCTAGCATTCAAATACACATAAATATAAGTCAACCAAGCTTCAAATTTTCAAGCAAACTATACCCTGCCTTTTAATACATCTTAATGATCAGATTGTGTTAGGGTACATTAGTAAAAACGCTATCAAAATAGTATTTATAAGCACTCATATTTTATTCTTTCCTCGGATATAAATGCGAAACTCACAATTGAAACAGAAATCTGTCCTTGTTTAACTCGCTGTAAATATATTTCTTGTGTTGCTAGTACTATTTCGTAGCATATGGCAATAAATAATCCACCAAGACACATCTGTCCAATAGAAAATTCTGCAAAAGCATATCAATATTTGCATTAAATGTATCCAAAACCCTACATAAAGATAGACTAATCGATATGCAGAAAAAATGATACGAATGTGTACTCAAATCTATATACAGATATATGTAGTCTCTAGCTGAAGGATAAAGGCGCTCCGTTATAGATGTTCCAAGTGGGCAAAAGTGCTACAATGGATTATTGAAGACCAAAACGACTGAAGAGATTTCTACCACCATGAATATTAATGTGACAAAGTAACCGATTGCATCTTCTTCAACCATAAAATTTCCTGATAAAAAGTGTCATACACGTACATATAGGTTCAACGAGCCAAGCGCGAGGATACTGTTGAATAAAGATCCTACAAGCTTGAATATGGAGATCATTGATACAAAGCACTTTGGTCCTGTGCTCGGCAACGCTGAAGAGGGAAGGGCACACCAAATATGGCTACGGATGGGAGCAAACTTCGCTGTGCAACCATCGGGTTCGATGAATATTCAAAGCTGGATTTGCATTTTCATATTGGATTTTCAGGTATCTTGAATTCGATATGGTGATTTTCCAATTTCAGAGTAAGAATCCAGCGAACAAAAGTTATAGCACATACTTCACTGTAGTGCATGAGTCGCTGCTCTTCGGCGAATGGGAAATGAAACTTTTTTTTGATCATTTTCACTGTACACAACTATACTTTAAAAGATACCAGTAGAGTATATTCAGAGTCCTTGAGTGCGTCTAATGAATCGGCTAACATTCAAAATCTCCATAACTTGCCTTGACAGTATAATTGGCGTTATATTGACCAATCCAGTTGTTTTACTGAAGGAAACTTAACCCCTTTGAAGGAATCAAACAATCTTCCCTAAAAATCGGAACGCGGAATGATAGTAAGCTTGCCTGCTTTTAGTGAATGAAGACGCACAAAGTGTGCCGAACATATTCGTGTACAAACTGTGGGAATAATCAGCTTTATGAAAGACTCATTATGAAACACGGCCCAAACCAAATCAGCCGAGTTGGAAAATATTCCATTTTGGGAGCAAGCCTGGTCGCTTGGCAGCCGGGCCAGGCATGTCCTCAGAGAAAAGTTGGAACTAGCTAACCACTTCATAGGAAGTTAATAATATTACTCTAATTACCCAAAATGGCGGTTATGATGGTGGTTTCCTTGCGAGCAGACAATTACTTGGTTGGTCCACGCGCAGCAAGCATATGACGATAAACAGCTATTTTGCCCCTTTCACACATTTATGTGATTCAAGGATTTCATACGAGCTAGACAGGAAATTTCATTTTGCGGCTAGAATTTGCGGTGGTTAATTGCTTGCTATATATTAAGCGGTAGTGATTGTCGCAATTCGTCAAGGATTTGAATTAGTAGTTGAACATCTGCAAGATTTATATGATCGGAATATATACCAGTGAAAAAGGTTTGGGTCAAACCAAACCTCATATAACCTTAATAAATCAAAGAACTGTATTTTGAAAACCTACATATTACTGTACGACTGTTAGTATTTGTTCGCCAGTAAATAATCTTATCGATTTCTTATCTAAAAGTGTTGTTTCGTAGAAGTATTTTCATCTGATAGATATTCACAACCGAATTTTGGCCTAAAACAAAATTGATTTAATCAAATACAAGATTAATACATAAATGGTATGCAACTAAATCAAAAAAGGAAGTTAACAAAAATTCAAAACACTTGAATAGTCTCTTAAAACCCATTCATCTCAATTTTTATATGCATTGCCAGATTCATAACCGTTCCTAAATATCTTCACTTTATTTTTTTCCTACCGAAAATTGTCCAGATTTCATTACTTTTGGACTATTGAGTTTTATGGCCTACCATTTGGTTCGCTTATAGTAAATATAGGACGGCCGTGTAATGGAATCAACATAAATCTGAATTATTCAAAGTGACAAAATCAACTATAAAAGAAACATTTATGTTGTATAAACTTTCTTCTTCTTGTGCTACTATAAAATTTATGTAGCCTTGAACGAGAAATTGTAGCATAAAAGTAATGGAAAATTTATTGCTTGATGATGGGCTACAGAATTTCAATAAATCACAAATAGCAGCAGTTTTGCGATTCAAGTATGTGAGTGCATATTGTACTGAGAGTCATTGGAAGAAAAATGTTAAGTCATTTAGGGATGCATACATGGGGTACATAAGCAGCAATTGAAAAAAATATATAGTGAAACTGAAAGATTTGAGATTCAAAACTAAACTAACCCTGAGAAAATTAAGGACAAACTTGAAATGAAACAATTACTAAGAGAAAGTCAAAAAATTCTTGCCGTTTCAATGTTTTAAGACTACATTCACAATGAACATTTTTAATGAAAAAATACGAAGAATTTTTTGTGAAATTGACTGAAAAAGTCTCGGTATGCTAGAAAGGAAATTGGCGAAAAAATTTAATTTTAATCGGAGACAATGCATCGACCTGTTAAAAAAGAGCTACAATACCAAAAACGAAAAACAGGTCCTAAATATTCGGCTAAAATACCGGAAAAAATACCGAAATGTTGCAGAACCCTATAGGGGAAGCATTTTCATGAAAAAAGACAGTGATGAACAATGAAAAGTATTTCACGTTTCCTTATTCTACAAACAACGGAAATGATGTATTTTTCACCAGAAACTTAGAAATAATTTCTGAGGCAATAAAATATGAAGGAAACTCAAAACTTGAAAAAACTCCTGAAAACTACAATTTTTCATTTGATGAAAGCTTTTCAAAGCATATGATCTTAAAAAGTGTTGACTACAAAACATTTTACCATTCAAAACGTTGATTATCACAATTGCAAATTTGATTTGATTTGTATTGGTTTTCAAAATTTAAGCAGTTTTTTTTATTAAAGTTAAAACAAGGTTCTGTGAAGACTATTAAAAATCTCCGCAAATTATGCAAATAATAATAAACTTTCATTGACTTTACAACAATGTCTTTAGAATAAGAGATTTAAGGTATACAAATTCGTATGAACCCTTTTTACATGGTGACTTTGAATGATTTTTTTTTATTTTTTATTCAATTCGTTTTGAAATCATGAGAAAATATTTTGCTAGTCTCTACAGAAATTGATAAAAGCTTATAAATTTTATAAACATTTATTATTACGATGTTAATTTTATTAATTATTAATTAATTTTTTTATGAAAAAAACACTAATTTTCAATATTTTTTTATTAAATTTAGAAAATGGCCACAAAGATTTTTTTTTAAATTTAAAAACATCATTAAAACGTTAATACGCGTTGATTGACTTGTTAATGATGCAAAGATTATATTTGGTTCTCGAGATATAATGATTGACATAAATGACCATGAAGGACATGATGACTTTTAATGATTTTTTATTTTAATTTAATTTGTTTTTGTAATTATGAAAAAAAAATTTTGATGGTTTTTTTAACAAGTCTTTGGAATTTATAAATTTTATAAATATTGATTACTGCGACTTGAAAATAAAGTTAAAAATTTGATGTTTTTGAAAAAAACTCCGATTTTTAGCACTTTTTTTAAAAATTAAAAAACGGGTCCAACGATTTTTTTAAAAATTTGACAGATTCACACAAATGTTAATACGCGTTGATTGACACCTTGATAAAGCAAATCGTATGTTTTGTTCGTGAGATATAGCGCATGACAGGTTTGACCGTCAAGGGGTGAAAACAGCAAACCCCCTCGACCGAAGTGTTCCAAAAACTAATCAGCTCTTAAAATTGCAAAGACGCTTCGATTGACACCTTAACGAAGTCGATCGGACTTTGTTTACGTGAGTAATGCTCGTAGAAAAAACTGTCCACGAACGTACAGACGTACGTACGTACGTACACACACACACACACATACATACTTCTTTCTAAAAACACTTAAAATATACTCGTAAGACCTCAAAACGTAAAGAAATGTTGAAAATTTCAATTTCGATTTTCGAGGCGATTACAAGAACTTCCCATATACTGGGAAGTTAATAAAGGTTCTCGTTTGGTGTGCGATTTCGTTAGCTGCTATGTCGGAACCTTTAATTGGTAAAGTGCGAAGCGAAGCGTAGAATGCCAAAATCGATATACAGAAATGTCTACAAAAACATGAATATTTATTACCAAATTTAATAGCAATGATGACGATATCTTTTGGCCGGATCCAGCCTCATGCCATTATATAAAAACCACAACCCAATGGCTTCCACAGCACAATATAAGTTTTGTATAGAAAAAGGACAATTCTTCAAATGTGCCACAATCACGTCTAATCGAGCCCTTTTGGGCTTTATTAAGCAGGCTTGTTTATGAAGAAGGATGGGCAGGATAAATCGAAAATCAACTTCAAAGAATAACTCGAAAAAACATAAAAAAGTCAACATGAACATCGTGATTCGTAGAAATTTCTATCAAAATGTTTTCGCTTGGCAGAAAGGATTATTTACAATTCTGAAAATGATGCAGCACTTCAGCAATTGCTGCTATCAAATAATATAAATTTGATGCACATGTTCTAAAAGCCACACATGCATCTGGAAACTCCTCCAAATCTTTCGCCGGCTTTGCATCCAGACGCTTCTATTCTTTCAAAGACAATCTATTGTTTGCAACTTAGCTGTGCAGGCGTGTGTTTGCAGCTCTAGTCTCCTTCTCATGGTATAGTCTTGATAAACGATATTCAAACAGCTTTAATTTATCACAAAAGTTGTGCAATAATTCAAGAAGCAAAACAGCACGATTTACTGTTTACACCATTTACTGGATTTTGCGGCGGCTCATTATTTGAAAGCGGGAATCCTTGCCAAACGCAGAAGTGGGAAGTTGAACAGACGGCGTGAGCTTCGAATGAGTTAACGACTGAACCGGGTAAGGATATATACCAGACTACCTTAAAAGTGTTTAACAGCACCCAAGAGATAACATTCAATCCATGCAATTGCATGTTTACAACATTCGAGAGCTGAGAGAAGACTACAATGATATGCATAGAAAATTACTTGATTGTTTTATTGGAGTCCTTGTCGTTTCGAACATAAGGACAAAGGAAAATGTCTGACTATCGGATAACATATGATCGATCATATCAACACCGGGAAACTGATATATGTGCCTTCATATTTGAAAATCTATGAGACTTAATTAACTTCCCAGTATATGGGAAGTTCTTATAATCGCCTCGAAAATCGAAATTGAAATTTTCAACATTTCTTTACGTTTTGAGGTCTATAGAGTATATATAAAGTGTTTTTAGAAAGAGAGATGTGTGTGTGTGTGTACGTTCGTGGACACTTTTTTCTACGAGCATAACTCACGTAAATAAAGTCATATCGACTTTGTTGAGGTGTCAATCGAAGCGTCTTTGCAATTTTAAGAGCTGATTAGTTTTTGGAAAATTTCGGTCGCGGGGGTTTGCTGTTTCGCCCGTTTGAAGGTCATTTATGTCATGCGCTATATCTCACGAACCAAACATACGATTTTTTTGAACAAGGTGTCAATCGACGCGTATTAACATTTGTGTGAATCTATCAAATTTTTACAAAAATCGTTGTAGCCGTTTTTTAATTTAAGGAAAAAAAGTGCAAAAATTAGGTTTTTTTTAATAATAAATTGTTAACCTGATTTACGGAAGAAAGTAATCAATTTTTATAAAATTTATATACTTCAATCAGTGATTGTAAAAACAACATTAAATTTTTTTCTCATGATAACAAGAAACATTAAATAAAAAATAAAAAATCATTAACATTCATGATCTTCAAGGTCATTTCTTCCATTCACTATATCTCACGAACCAGATATAATATTTGCATCATTAAGGGGTCAAACGACGTGTTTTAACACTTTGATTATTTTAACATTATAAAAATCCGTTTCAGCGGTTTTTTTAATTTAATAGAAGAAAATGCAAACAAAAAATTTTAACCTGATTTGCATAACACAGTAATGAATACTTATAAAATTTATACATTCCTATCAGTTTTTGAAGAGAGATGATATGATTAATATTAGCTCATTCCTGTTACTGCTATGAATACCTCTCATTATTATTATTTAAAGTAGTACTATTTTCAAAATTATTATTGTTTTTAATATTTTTAATGTTTATCTAGATATTACTGGGAAGTTGACCGTGTGGATCTAAAAGGTCGCACCTCGCGGCTTGTTTGGAATTGTATTTCAATGTTTAATGGTGAAAATGACACACATTGCTTTTAATATATTCGAACCATACAAACACATACATGCCTGTTCAAGAATCCATTGCCAAAGTGCAATTTTTTCAGACTTGGACGGTATAAACTTATTGCTAGTAAAATGACTGCATATCGAATCACATTGATTTCAAAAAGATTTCTCCTCGTGCCTTTCAACACGGTGAAAATGAAAGCTGCAATATGCGTCTAAGGAGAATCTTATCTGATTCTAGAGCTCCTGTTTCCATAGACATGATAATCAAGTATCACGATTTGTGATACTCGATTGTGCTTGATATCTTTTACGTTATTTTCACAAAGAGAAAAGCTCTCGGTGTAAATGTTGAAATATGTCTAAGGATGCTTTGTCAACACTATATCCTCCACTTCAAGTCGTTTCTGCTCTTTGAAACCTTGCAATACCTGGAAAAAGTTGTGAGTATATGACGATCTGCTGATTTGAATCTTGGAAATGTGGAGTGTGTTTTCATATTTCAAATAGGAATTTAGAAAAGCTGTAGTCAACAACAATAACATTCAAGCATTGAAATATGTGACTTTATTTTTAACGAGCTGCAAGATTTTTCCAATTTATTCCAATGTAAATTGGGCCACAATACTCTAAGAGTATTTGGCAAAGATGAGTTGATTCACAAAAACCTGTTACAGGCTATTAGTGTGTTCTCTTCAGCCAATAGCAAGTATGCATCTAACCTGAAGTCTAATGTTCAAAGCTTCAGCAATAATTTATAATGAGTCCAATTAATGATGAAAATTAGGGCTTGTCTTCTAAAAAATTGAATTCTTTGTTACAACTTCAATCTGTCTTTTGACATCATCGTTTTGAACCTGAAGAATGAAAATTGTTTCCGAAATACCCAAGTTTTAAAAAAATTTGTGAATAACTGCAAATGAAGGACACCACCATGTATAACAACAAAGTAATTGTATAGTAATTAGTTTGTATAATTGCATATCAAACATATTTGTGTATATCCTAAATTTCATTGAGGCTACGCATAGTAATTCTATAGAAAGATAGTCAGATTCAAATTACGCACCAATTTGCTTTCAGGTCAACATAAATAACGTTTCCAGTCTCTTTGTTTACCCGAGTATGATAGCATATCATGTAAACTTTAATTATAATGCAAATTTATTCGAACCATTCTTGAGCTGAACACAATTTGCATGGATATATGCATTCTCCATTAGTGTAGAATGAATATTAAAGCATTTTTGATGAACTTTTACTCGAAACTTGTAATTTAAATGTAGAAATAAACAATCTGAGTTGTTTTTCATATCCTTTGAAACATAAATTTTATTAGGTTTATGCAATACGTGCACTGTTCCCATTGTGAGTTTAAAATTTTTAAGTCTTAAGGATTATATCAACAAAAATGTGAAATGGTACATTTTGGCGATGAAAGAAGTTGTTAATATGTTCAAAACTTTATTCAGAAAAAATCATGCTGTCAGTTAGGTATCTCTTATCATTTCCAAATAATACATATCAAATGTTTGGTGATATATATATTAAAAATATCTATGCCTTTTAATTTGCATACGATATGCTCAATTTACGCATTTAATTGGAATACGTAAAACGGAATATTCCTTTACAACCCAGCTGCACCACAAACCACATTCTTTGACATCATTGAAGCACACTCGCTGGTATTCCAACAGGGTTGAATAGTGCTTGAGTTGAGTGAGCATTCAGAACAACGAAGCATACTCGCGAAACAATATTGAAGAAGAGTCCTTGAAGACATCTTTTCTATTGCAAGCGAGTTGGTCTTTTCATGATAGGAACTAAAACCAATGACAATGAGCTCTGCAAAACAATGCAAGATATTTTATTCGCAAACATTCTACAAATAGCAGACAATTTTCAGCATAAATAGCAATCGTTTTAATGTTAAATTTAATAGTTTTTAATGGTTCTGATAAGATTAAAGTTAAAGAGCTGCGAGAGAACGTGAAGATTGGGCATTTAAGTATCTAAGTCTTTGATTGAAATTCAAGTGCAGATGATTTAGATTCTTTTCAATTGTTGGAAGCATACCCATAAGAAGATTTTAGATAAAAAAATATGAGCAAACTGTTATTTTAAAACAGGTAATTTTTAACTTCCCAGTTTCCTATGGGAAGTTATTGTAATGGGGTCGATTTTGCGAATCCCAAATTTTGACATATTTCCACGTTTTAAGGTCTCTAGAACCCAAATTCATCGTTTTTAGGAAAATGTCTGTATGTGTATGTACGTATGTGCGGATGTGCGTATGTGCGTTCAAATTTATTTTTCATGTCGATTATCTTGAGAACCAAAGATTGCATTGACGTGGTACTAGTTTCATTCGACGCGTAATTGCGTAACTTAAAACTGAATGACTTTTCAGTAAAATCGGTTAAGCCGTTTTTTATTTAGGATGAAAAAACTGAAAAAAGACTAAAAATTGTTTATTTTGAAACTGTTGAAACGCAATATTAATTCGTGCAGATCCCAAATACCTTCATAGTAATGTTATTAAATAATAATGATTAAAAGTAACACACAATAAGTGTGTTTTGATAAAATTTTGATCAATGTTGTAAAAAATGTCAAAATTAATTTTTAAACTCCAAACTTATATTATGAGGTTCGGTATTAATAACAATCAAATATTATTAGTTGTAATTTGATATTGCAAATATGAACACTATTATAACTATTCAGTAGCTATCAAACATTCTTAATAACGAATGATAACTATTAATTATGATTAAATACCCACAATAATAGTTGTGGATTCCGGGGTCGAGATGCAGGACGAGGAGGAGGCAAGTAGGATGACGAGGAGGTGGACGAGGACAAGGACGAGGTTGCCGAGGCTTTGTAGAGTACGACCAGGTGGGGAAGGCGTCTTTCTCTACCAAAGCTTTTATGGTTAGATAAAAAATAAATAAAAACTATAAAAGTAATTATAATAATTTAGAAAAATAATAAATAATAGTGATTATTGATAATAGTAATCAATAATAAAAACAAATTGTAGCTTTTTTATTCACCCCACTGGGAAGTTAGTCGTGTGGGCCTCCAGGGTCGCACTTGGACTATATTTTATTTTTATTAAATCCCTTTAAAATTGGCTACTCAGTTCAAACCACCGTCTTTATTTTTGTCAGTCTCGTTGAAATATCAAGCTCTCTCAGTATCTGATTTTCCTCCTAAAATGATATATTCTAGAAACCAAATGCTTGATTATTTAAAAATATTTCACGCTGCTGGTGTCACCATTCAATTCAAGCAGTAACAATTGGAGCGTGAAACGTTAAAAATAAATGCAGATAATTCGCCACGTCGACATTCATTCGTTGGCATTACAGCCATGGAATAATGGGGATGAAGGATAAATACCAACATTACAATGTTTGCATTTAACTAAATTTAACTAGAGATGAAGACGGACAGGCTAATTTCACGCTTTTTTCTAATTTAATTAAGTATGCACGCTGGCGAAAGTACGCGAGCAAAACGATCTCGACAACGACCCAACACCATGAAATGCGACTCAAATTAAAACTTTTTCCATTAGCGTAATTTGAATTACTTTGTGGAAATTAATTAGTGTCGAGAAAGTTTTTAATTTTCACTCAGAAGTTATTTTCAAATGCAACGAATACAAGAAGAACCATGACTTCTGTGCTATTGTGATGATTTAATTTTTTTAGATGGGATACTAGGAAAGGATAAACTGTCGGCTTGCCATCTTGGTGCATTAGTCAGTAGGTCACTTTTCATTCTTGAATGCAGAATAAAAGACTCATATTCATTAGGATTTCATTGAATTCGTTTTTGAAAGTTGGCACAGTTCTACTTATGATTTGGAAATTCTACCTTGAGGGAACGGATTTGGTGACGACAAGTGATGTACAATTAGCGTTAATAAATCATTTAAATCACCTGGACATCAAATCGTCCATTATAAAACTATTTCTTTAGTTATTTAAATTCAACATTTCAAATAAATTAAAGTTTACTTGGAGAACGTAAAGTCGATTTATTCCACAATTATGTGGTAAATTATATCCTCAATGAAAATTCGTTGCTCGGTTTAATATTACCCATTGTGTGTTTTCATGTCAAAATCAAATTGGATTGGAAATTTTTAAGCTTTGCCAGATTAGAATAACTGAAATGTATTGTAGACCAAGAAGCATTACAAGACCACTTTCAAAATAAAATGTTGAAACTGCAGAAAACAACCTCATCAACAGATTCGAAGCCCAACCATGTTACCATCGTCCTCAGTGCAAATAAAGAATGATAGTTCCATCAGCCATCGGCAGCGGTAACACGGATCACAGATGCTGTGACTTGTTTCCTTACTACAATTGAATCAGTCATTCGAGAAGGAAATTTGTGACAACATGTTTATTTTATAGGAGTAGAAAATAAAAAATTTAAACGCCAAAGTTAACTAATATTGGATATAACTGGTATTTATTAACTTCCCAGTTCCCTATGGGAAGTTATTGTAATGGGGTCGATTTTGCGAATCCCAAATTTTGACATATCTCCACGTTTTAAGGTCTCTATAATCCAAATCCATCGTTTTTAGAGAGATGTCTGTGAGTGTGTATGTACGTATGTGTGTATGTGCGTATGTGCGTATGTACGTATGTACGTATGTACGGATGTACGTATGTGCGTTCGGAATTATTTTTCGTATCGATTATCTCGAGAACCAAAGATTGGATTGACGTGGGACCGGTTTTAAACGACGCGTAATTACGTAACTTAGAACTGAATGACTTTTCATCGGTTAAGCCGTTTTTTATTTAGGATGAAAAAACTAAAAAAAACGACTAAAAATTGCTTACTTTTAAACTGTTGATACGCACTATTAATTCGTGCAGATACCAAATACCTTCATAGTAATGTTGTTATTATTGTGCGTTTTAACAAAATTGTGATCAAATTTGTAAAAAATGTTATTTCAAAATAAAAAATAAAAATTTATTTATGAAATTCCAAACTTATATTATCAGGTTTGGGTGAATGGGAGTAGAGACGCTAATGCAGTTAATAATTGGATATTGTTATAAATAATTTAATATTGTTAATAACAATCAAATAATATTAGTTATAATTTGATATTGTATATATAAAGTCAATTATAATTATTCAGTAACGATCAAACAGTCTTAATAACGAATGATTATTGTAAATAATAATTAAATACCCTCAATAATAGTTGTGGATTCCGAAGCCGAAATGAAGAACGAGGTTGAGGACGAAGTGGAGGACAAGAAGGATGACGAGGACGAAGAGGACGAGGTTGCCGAGGCTTTGGTAGAAGATGACCAGGTGGTGGAGACGTCTTCCTCTACCAAATCTTTTATGGTTGGATAAATAATTGATAAAAATAATAAAAGTAATTATATTAATTTAGAATAATAATGTTTAATAATAGTAATTATTAATAATAGTAATTAATAATAAAAGAAAATTATAGCACTTTATTCACCCTCTACCAAATCTTTTATGGTTGGATAAAAAATTGATAAAAATAATAAAAGTAATAATATTAATTTAAAATAATAATGTTTAATAATAGTAATTATTATTAATAGTAATTAATAATAAAAGAAAATTATAGCATTTTATTCACCCCACTGGGAAGTTAGTCGTGTGGGCCTCAAGGGTCGCACTTAGACCACATTTTTTGTATCCTTTTTTCATATGTTGATCTGCTTACCAAATAAATGAAAAAAATTATCGCAGTAACCTGCAAATGTCCTTTTCAAAATGATTACATATTCTTCAGATATAATCGAAAAAACATTTTCATTTCACTCAGATCCTACAAATGGCCGCTATCGAATGTGAGCAGGTTTAAGATAAAAACTGAATTTTTTTCCCTTTCATATAGTTTTTGTCACTTCTATGCAACTCCTCAAGGAAGAGGCTAGAAATATTTTGCCCTGAATAAGAGCATTTTCATGTGCATAGGCTCGTGAAGTAAGTAGATGTTTAAGTTTCTTTAGCATTCCTATTTCAAGTATCATGAGTGTACATTAGCAAGGGGCTGATGAACAAATCCCTTTTAGGCCGATAGGAGCAAGTTGAAGGGAGTTGAATACGTGCGTGTTTCGGCAACAGTTCTGTATAAATGAGCAGTGCAAATCAAAAAAGTGTTGCTGCCATACATTATTATGGTGAAAAAATTGAATTTCATTGATTGAATAAAAAATTTCTTCGCATACATGCATGCATTGCAAGAAGCTTAAGTTTGAATTTTTCGTGTAGAAGAAATTAAATTTATAAACGACAGATCTCCTTAACTTAAATTGTAGCTCCATTAATGAAAATGAAAAGATGAGATTGAACAATTTTGCCAAAATAAAGTGAAAAAGTTTTATTTCGATTTCAGTCATGCGTTTTTCAATCTTTTGTTGAAAATACAAAGATTTATATTTATTGTTTCAATATAAATCATTGTAAGCATTATGACCAATTTATTATGCGTGAATCAGTTGGTTTCTTAAGTCTTTTGAAAAATGCTAGTTAATAATTTTCATTGCATCTAGTTTCACGAAATGTTTTATCGTATGAATATTTCATATCCATTTTTTTTGGAATTTCACAAGAAATTTTGCATAATTAATGATACCCACCTTTAAAGATCTCTCAAAGAAAAAAGGAGATTAATATTAATAGTTATAACAACTCCAGCTTCATCCGCAGGGTCTATAAAATACTTGAGTAGACTGAAAAGCATGAAAACTTATAAATCAAGAATCATGGACCAAAATCGTTTCAGTTCACTGTTCTCAATAAATTTATTAAAAATACGTCCAACTTAAATCGAAAGTATATTGATTTGTTTGCTGAACAAAAAGCCACTCGCTGAATATTGTTATAAAATATGTGTGCTACGAAAAAACAAATTTTGCTGTTGATGTTAATTGAATGTGCTGATTTTTACATGACATTATTTTTGTTTGGTTTTTTGGAAATTTTTGATTTTACATATTTTTAGTTGAAACTATTTGTGTATGGAATTCAGATATTCTCAGAAAAACGAAGGATATAAAAATAGTAATGCTGGAGTAATTCAATTATTTTTTTGATATTTTTCCTACTCAGAATGCATTGAAGTTTTCTAAAAGCGTTTAATGTTTTTTTGTTAAATATGTGGAACAATATACGGCCTTGATTGCAATCATACTTTCAGGACAATTTATCTTCAGTGGACTGAAAATGCAGATGTTGTAATTAACTTATGGTGGCGATAGAGGAACTCACCCCAATAGCCCCATCAAATTTTATACCTACGATCCACAACTGTTAACGATATAAATATTGAGGTAAAATACTCAACTTCTTCGAATTTGCATCTTTTCTTCTCGTGACATTGTTGGCCAATGGAATATCGTCAAATTTATCAGCATTTCCAAATCATCCACATTTTTGATATTTTAAGTCCAACTCATATCATTCGTTCAGCAAAAGTGTACTGCCACCGTAGGTTTAGTTTGTTTGTGTGTTAGTTTTATTATTTTAGCGATTTCCTTTCCATTTCGAGCAATAATATTAATTTTTCCTCTCAGGATGGTGTTGCATTGTTATAATAATATAGAAATTGTCACAATCCCGACCACGCGCGCAAACCCGAGGATCCGAGATCGAGTGCCCCACCATTTTGGACGCTCCTCGACCCCGGATGCCTAGTGAGTACACGCGCCGCCGGGACTGCTACCAAGACGACCGCATAGTGGCGGTCCCGATTTTACATTTTTTTCCGCGACTAGCTCACCGAGTCGTGGGTTTTAGACAAAAAGAAGAATCACCAGAACCGCGTTCGAACACGCGCCACCCATGTTCAAGAAAACAATCACATCACTTATAGGTTAATTTTATTCCATTTTTTTGTTTTCGTTTTAATTAATCGTGACAAACTATACAAATATAAATTCTTTCTGGAGTTTTCAACAATCGATTGTTTTTGCATTCACTTATCCTCGGACAAATTAAACATAGAAATTCGATACTAGTTATGCGATAATCACGTTAGAAAAGAGAAATTCCTAACCACACTTTATGTTGTTCATGTTTTCGTTTTTTTTTCACTCCTATACAGGATCTAGATATGCGCACCGTTGCTTCGCCTTCTCCAACAACTTTTGAACTCGTTTTCACGTAGCTTCACTAAAATAGGCCTTCTTGAAGCGGACAACCAAATGCTCCAATTTCTAGCACCATTAAATCTTCGCGAACTTTGAATTCAACTGTAAAACCGAGATTGCTAAGTTTCGTTGATTCTAGCTGGCGAGCAGCTTCTTCCATCCTTTTAAGCAGAATCCTTCTGCGATAAATTTCGAAAATGCATGTCCTCGATCAGGAACAAATCGCAAAATATCGGCAGAAATAGATTTTTGAAATTCTATGTGCACACCATCCTCCTTTGCCTGTTCTCTCCGTTAATTTTCTTTTTTTCGTAGTCTGTTCAGCTCAACTTTAAAATGTATGTATCAAATTTCAACTTTACCTAAAATCCGAGACGTCCGTCCCGTTCGCCAGACTCCTCGTCAATCCTCCCACACGCCCTATTTCCGGCATCTACAACATTCAAAAGCTATTTTTTCGCGTAGCGTGGTGTGATCGATCCTCGTATTCGCGAAAGCTTGAGCATGATCCGAGGGTTGGAGCGAGATGACGCGTTTGAATAGCTTTGTCGGAACTTGGCGAGCTTTACACTGTCATTACCAGGTAGGTAGTTATAAGCTTTAGTTATTTCGGGCAGAAAAGGCGCGAAGATAATTTGAATTTACTTACTTTATGGTACGTAACAAAATTATAACATCAAGAATGTTGGTAATGATAGTTTCTATTTTTGGTACTGATATCAGACTTTATCAGTGATGACTCTAATTTAATGAGACTATAATGAAGATCCGTAAGGAAAAGCTACTGAACTAAACTTTAAGGGGCCAAACGAACTCATCTGACCTAACACTTTTTGACACATTTCTTGACTGGAAGTCCATTAGGTTCTGAGGTATAAGTCTTATAGACTCCAACTTAAAGATTTAAAAAAAAACATTCTATCATGTATGAGAAGGAGTCTTGCCCTAAATTATTTTTAATCATGCAGTCATACATTTGAAATTCTGATTAGCGAATCGCCATTTGTTAACTCCTTACAGATTCCATTCGATTTTTGCTCTTTTCAATACTTTTATCGGCAACTTTTTGAAACGCATTTGGAACTATTCTATGGAATTTTCATAAAGATCATACTTTTTCAAGCAAATCGAAAAAATATACAGTACAAAAGTTTGGATGAACCAAACAAATCAAAGACGTATATTTTCCGGCCAATAATTCTGAAGATCCAAGTCTATTCAATAGATTTGGATGATAATCAAGGACTAGTTCTGATTCATATATAACCTAGAAGAAGCTAGGCTAGTTTTCGAACGTCTATTTATGAGTTGAATCGATGTAGAAATCACAGAGTAATCAGGGTGGTGATTGGAATTTAGCTTTTGAAATTTCGTTCGGAAAATTGTTCAATTTTTTTAATTATTGCCACAACTATCACATGTTTATTGTACCTTCAAGTTTTTACGTATATGAATATGATTTGGCTTGGGTTAGCAAATTATTTTCGAAATTTGAAGATTCATCCACATTTGACTATTGTTTCTTATAATTTTCAGTGTGCGGTAAATAGCATTTCCATGTTCAAAATTATATGATGAGTTCCCATGAAATTATTGCAGCCATACATGACATATATATGTACACATAGAGTAAGCTCTGCCAGTTAATTCATTGAGATTTCTAGACGTAATTTATCACATGGTATTATACACTCACAGAATGTACCATGCCTTCCTGACAGTCGGAGAACATTTGTATCTTGCTGCGAGATCCTCTGGATACATTTTGCACCTCGGCTCGAATTGTTTTTGGGAAGGTGCATCTATTTCTTGGTCACTTGGCCACACATCCAATGATTTATGTTGGCCACAGCGAGTGTACTGGCAAACACATGACCACATTAATTATAGATTGAACACACTACGAACCACAATAAACTATTTATGACACTTTAGTTTGGAGTTGGTTCCATTATCGGCGAATTTCCACAGTGCTTGGCTTTTAGCCTGCTTCGAATTCAATACGGATGTTGCCTTGGATCCACAGTAATGGATTTGAACTCAGGAAAATCTTTTGGGGATGCAAGGAGCCTATGGAATTTCGATAGACATGATTTTCAAGTTGTTTCCATTTTATGAAATTCTCTACAAAACTATCAACAGATAAGCTGAGGTAACTTGGAAGAAAACCTGTTAAAAATATCGTTTTCCCACCAGACTAACCAAAAAACATATATGACTAATACTGCTATATAATGAATTGAATAGATCTGCAATAAACAAAACGCTTGCATGAATATTGTTTTCATTCGTTTTGAACTATTTCCCAAAAAATTTTCAATTTGCAAATCCATAGGTACTATCGCTACCTCTTGAAAATTTTCTGAGAAAACTTCCTTCGATTAGTTTAACCTCGTACTGTAAGAAATGTCGAAAGGTACATAAAGCAGTTAGAGAAATTTTGTGCTCTTAAACGTTAAGACACGCCTTAAATTATAAACTGATATGACATACAAACTATGCAACTACCTCAACTCTTACCACTCCGTTCCTATTAAAATTCAAATGAATAATTATCGTCTACTGTATTAGAGACAACCCTTACTACTGGCTACTTGACATATTTCTGATGTTAGAAACACCAGCATACACCACCGGTATCACCACTAACAAATATACATGTATATTACGAAGGGTGCCAATGAACGAAATTACTTCAGCTGCCACCTTCATACTGAACTTCCTTGCTGTGTGCCTTCTTTCATCTTCAACCACATCCAATTCAAATAAACATATTAGAGTCTTTCTTCCCAGAACCTCCATCGGATTCGCATCTAGGACAAGACGAAAGTCAGTTTTAAGCAAGTTTGAATTGTACGAGAGAAGTTTCCTCTTTTTCATTCGCCACTCTTTGTTTTAAAAGCCAAGACGGATTGAATGAGGTAATAGGATCAGACTATTAATCTTCGTGCTACTGGTTGGATCGAGGTGAATGCAAGGAGGAAACACCAAGGATATCGACAAGCAAACCACTTACGGAAAGTACAACTTTTCTTCTCACTCAATTCCAAAATGAATGGCAAATTCAAATAGATATAGACATATGTATGTGCACCTGAGCGCAATGGACAGCAAAAGGAAAAGTTCCACCAGTTGTAGGACAATCCGATTACGTTTCCGAAACGTTTTTCATGTTGTCCTGAAATGGGATATGGTACAGACAATGAATTCTCAAGACGCTCCCGCCGGCAATAGTGGTAGTGCATGATAAGTTTGAACCAATACTTCATAGGTTTTTTTTTCAAGTATATTCTGAGTTCCTTTTTTGGGATCACGTGTATGTGGAGCTAAGCTAAGAACGTAGGAAAAAAGCTCTTCCAGCATATCAACGTAGTTATATGGTGGAAAGTGAATATACTCTTAGTTCCTAATTTTCAAATACACCAATTAGTCGTAGCAACTGATTGAAGAACACTTAATCCATTTCAAAGAAATGGTGCAGATTCTACTTTTGAACCAGACCATTCTTTTTACTCCACAATCACTAAAATTCGAACATCCGTACATTTGTAAGGAACGTGGAATTGTCGGTCACAAGATTATGGACTCATCTTATAAGTTTTATAACCACGTTTAATTTTTCGTATTCAACTTGAGCCAAGATTTCATTCTAATAATAAATACATAAATAAAAAAATTATCTAGATGCGATATTTAAGGTCCACATCACTTATTTCGCAATAAGGTGTTTAAAAAACACTGATTTGTTGTGTTTGGCACAACTAATTTCTCAGAAGATGTCACGGGTTTTTTTTGCACCAATCAGTCAGATCGAAAGGCAGTGAGTTGAGTCCTGTCTATACTCCACTTATTGAAAATCGTCTTCGATTTTTCGTCAGTACTTCACTGAGTGTCGTGGGTGATATGTTAATCTTTCATATGATATGCGCCTGTAGGTATTTAGGACTTTCAAAATTTGCAAATGCTCATAAAGATTGCCCATTTTAATTTGGAAGCGAGTGTGAAGAACAGTAGATATATACTTCGTTGGAAAAACAGAATCTTCAACCTACAGTGAAACACGGTGGAAAAGCTGCGATGGTGTGAAAATATCTTATGTAAATCTCTCGTCCTAATACAAGGAAACGGCATTTTATTTACGGTACTTTAGATAAAATGGAATATACAAATATTCTTAAAGAGAATCTAGAAATTATTACCGAAAAATTGAAACTCCTAAGTGATTTTATATACTATCAGGATAACGACCCGAAACATGAGGCTCTTGTAACTATTTTGTGGCTGGTATAGAACTGCTCAAAAGAGCATGATATATTCGCTCAGACGCTAGGTATTAATCCAATTGGGCAACTATGGGGCATGCTCAAGCAAAAAGAGTGACCCCACAAAATTTCTTATATTCGAGAGCAAAAAGTTGGGTTACGAATGGATAAATATTGAGGTGAATGTGGCAGAAGGATTGGTCAGATCAGTGCCAAACAGATTAGCCGAGGTAGTAAAAAGAAATGGTTCCCCGACAAAATATTTCAAAAAAAACTATCTTTAAGAACAACATCTTTAAAAAAACTGAATTGACGAGTACGAATGTAGGACAGAATTTTTAATTACTGTTGTTTGTGTGTGTTATACATTAATCTACATCACTTATGTTTTCTTCCATTTGGTAACATTATTATTGTGAGCCTAATGAAGGTAATAATGCAAAGTATTAAACTAAAAATATAAAATTGTCCAAACATTTTGGCATTTTTCTATAGATTTGTTAATTACGAATACGCGAGTGAGCGACTGTATGTTTGAAAAAAGATTTGAAGAAGTGTACTGCTAGCACTGCAATTAATTGCACGCAAAAATATGAAATATTCGGCAATTTTAACCAAATTAGCATCTGTTTGAAGTAATTCGCATGATCAAATAAAATTAGTAAATTACACACACGTGGCTTCGTTTAAATTTCCCAGAAATGTCGTTACACATTTGGCTGCGCGGGAAACCACGAAGCCGTCATTGCGAGTCAGCTGGTGTGTCAGCTGCTGCTGTCGTGACGGACGTCGCATTGACAGCGAGTTGTTTACGCGAAAGTGTTGTGTGTTGTCACCGGACCGAACTTCGAGGTAGTCGATAAGTCCAAAGTGCTCAATTCAGATAAAACTACTATTCAGCCGGTTTGAACTTCAATCGATGGAAGTGCTGCTCACAGCAAGGAATCCTCGCGAGTTTTGCCCGATTTCGCATTTCATTGTGTGATTCTTATCTCGTCCGCGACGTTCTGGTTCTTAGTTCGTGCTGCGTGCGGCACGTTCAGCATTAATTACTTCGTGCCGTTCTGAGAGTGCCTGCTCCGGGTTTAAAGGTCAGTGGTTTCAAGGGTGGGTTCATCATTCTCCAATGCCAATCCAAAAATTGCTTGTCTTCGTAGTAATTGCGCCCGACGTTGCGTATTCCCTTGAAGTGAGACGCCAAAATTCCAAGTGCGTGCGTGAATTCACCGATACTGTGAAACGGACAGGCTCTTCAGGTAACCCAGAATCGCTAAAGTAGCAGAAGCTTATCTGCTAGGCAGCCTCTCCATTAAATCAAGCGTACACTGCCGGGAATGATTGTAAATCCTACTCCTCTCCCACAATTC